>CM059281.1:5503375-5773375 GCA_030347295.1 Setipinna tenuifilis
AGTGTATTTACATCATAAAGTACAATGTAAATAAATGGAAACAACATGTAACTTACACCTTAGGTAAGGGTTGGAATTAAGGTTTATGTAAGAGGACTGCAAAATAAATGTTATCAAAAAACATGGTTGTTATTGTCCCATTTTTACTTCTTTTCCTGGTCTGACTGTGGCAAGAAAATTGCTGTAGCATCATCTACATCATCAATTTGGACCCAAACAATAACAGACCACATCCTCTCCAGCAATCCCCTGATGGCCCTGCATATTCACCCAGGCCTGGCCACATGCCAACAGTCCCTCCCCCCATAAACCTTAGCGCACACACACCCACCCATCCATACATCATGTGTGGCCAAACACACACACACACACACACACACACACACACACACACACACACACACACACACACACAGACCCTTCCATACATAATATGTGCCCTAACACATACACACACATGCACACACACACACACACACACACACACACCAACCCATCACCCCCAGCCACCTCAATCTCCACCCTGGGATCCCATCATCTCAGAGGGACCAGCTTCATTATAGCTGTGGTGTTAATCTGCTCAGTAGGTCAGCTCCATCCAGCAGCCGCTTTGTAGCCTCCTGCCTCAGAGAAGATAACAGCACAGGGGAGCACACTATCACAGCCACACACACATGCACACACACACACACACCAACAGACAAGCACACACCCCAACACACCATTACACACACCAACACACACACACACACACAGAATCACACACACACATACACCAACACACACACACACACACACACACACCCCAACAGACAATCACACACACACACCAACAGACAATCACAAACACACACACACACACACAGCAAAGCCAAAGAGCCTTGCAGTCTCCATGTCCTCTGTACAGCTCCTGTCCATCGGTGTTTGAAAACAAAGAGGCTTTGGGTGGGGGTGCTGTGGCGCAGTCGCTAGAGCATTTTGTGTGGGGACGCAGGTTCTAATCTGGCCTGGGTGATTTCCCAACCCTACCCCACCCCACCTCTCTCCCACTCACTTCCTGCCATCTTTACTGCCCTATCAAATAAAAGGCCAAAGGCTATAATGCTATACTTAAAAAAAATGAAACAAAGGAGCTCGCTTGCTCCCTCACACGTACAACCAACCCGCTAGCAGCTCCACACAGACGGGGATCGGCCCACTCACGCACACACATACACAATCAAAAACCTAGCAGGTGTCCACCATTGCACCTTGCCAGCCTCCCTCAGAGCGCATTCCATCACAGCCACTTCTCTAGTGCCTCTCTGTTTACTGCCAGGTTCCTACTACAAGTGCTCAACATTAATACAAGCAAATCATCCGCCTCCAGAGAAGCATGTCATGTCTGTGTGTGTGTGTGTGTGAGAGTGTGTTTTCTGTCTCTCTCTCTTTCTCTCTTCCTTTCGCTGAGTTTAATTAAATTTGCAGCTGTCTTTTAATCAAAACGAGGCTAATTTGCATATGGGCTGGGCAGAAGTCACACCCCTTACACACACACACGCACAGACACAAACACACACACACCTCCACCCACTGTCTGAGGGGTTGGCAACAAGCCAGCAGACAAACACAGGCAAGTGTGTTGACATGGGAACAGTGTTGGTAGGTAAAAATGTGTGTATGACACGTGAGTGTGTGTGTATGTGTGTGTGTGTGTGTGTGTGTGTGTGTGTGTGTGTGTGTGTGTGTCTGACACGTGTGAGTAAGTGTGTGTGAGCAAGATCGTGTCTGTGTGTGAGAGTGATGTGTGTGTGTGTCTGGATGATTGTGTGTCTATTCGTATGTACTGTATGTGTGTGTGCAAGATCGTGTGTGTGTGTGTGTGTGTATTTACACACGATGGAGGGAGGGCTCTGTGGGCAAATGAGGAAAATCAAAAGTACGCCAACGAACAGATGGATGCCACATATTAACATAGATCAACAACAAACAAGGACGTCTTTGGGGGAGACACGATCTCTGGAAGGGCAGAGGAAAGGGGGCGGCGAACCCCCATACCACCACCGCTGTTTTTTTTATTCCCCACTAAAGTGATACAGCAAACACATAAACAGGGAGACAAAACTGACAGCGAACACCAAAAACACAGATTTCGCACAACTAATTAACGAAACGAGCACAGGGTTTGGGGAGGGTGGGGGGGTTTAAGGGTGAATGCGCGAACGTGGGTGGGGGGGGGGGGGGGGTGGTGGCGAGGGGTGGGCAATACATGCAGATTTTTGCTTAAAAAATGCGAAAGCCGTTTAACAAAGCTTAATTAATTAGCGACAAATTACCTTGTTGTGGAGGCTCTCTCTGGCCAGATGCAGCGACACCCTCGTGGTTATTTTTTTTTGGGAGGGGGGGCGAGAGGAGGAGGAACGACGATCTTTTGTTTAAGTCTGAACCGTTTGGGGTTTTTTGTTTTGTTTTGGTTTTTTCGCAGACGGAAGACGGGGATGGGGGTGGGGGGGGCGATTGAGACGCTAGACTGTGAGGACTCCTTCTGAGCTCTCTCGCTCTCAGGAGACGAGGATCCAATGGGGAGATGGGTGTCTGCCATGACGAGTGCACGCTGCCACATGCTGGCACAGAGCAAAGGGGGCGAAACACTGCCCTGCAACAACCTCGGTAGAAGTACAAGTCTTTTATTGTCGGTATACACGTACAGCGAGATTGGAGCAAGCCAACAGTAGATCAAAGCTGTTTAATAGAATAAAGATTAGAAAATGTGCAACTAGCAAATATAAATCAGATATACAAACCTACCTAAAAACAACGTCATAGGATCGGTAAACATAAAGGGAAAAGGAGCTCACAGATGTCCTTCCTCTCTAATCGACCATTCACTAAAGTCAAAACCAGCCGAGATATGTGGTGCCAGACAGACCAAATAGAAAAAAAATATATGCCACAAGGAAAATACATGAAACACAATACACTAAAAATGGGCACTTTTAACATAATATTGGTTATGATTATAACCACACACTTATAATCTCCCTCTCTGAGTAGAAAATACTTGGTATAAAAATATTTGGTAAAGTGGGGTATAAGCCAGTCTTTACAGTGCCCACCAAAAAATTGAAGTGTCATGTTATATTATTATTATTATTAAATTATTATCGCTGTTGTTATTATTATTATATACAGACGGTGTATGAAATATATCTGCTGGCTGAGGAAGGCTCTGTGTTGGAGTAGTTTGGTGATGAAATGGAGGCTGCCATGTTTCAGAAGCCATTTCTAGCTGCGCTATAACACAGATGAGATGAGACAGTGTAAAACATACAAAGCACATCCTCGCTGTCATCACATTTCTTAATGTTCATTGTAGCATAATAAGCAGACATTAGCGTGGGTGCCCCTGTGATTCAGCGCCTCCTCTCTGGGTGAGGGCTTGAATAAAGTTCCTCTGAGCTGCAAATTAATTGAATTATGTAAGGGATACAAAAGGGGTGCATTTGCAAATAAAAGGAGGGGGGGGGGTGTGATTTTTTTTGGAGGGTGAGGGGGGGCATGGCAGTGGGCAAAGACTGTGGGAAAGTGATTTTCCTTAAGCCTCAGCTGCTCATTGTTTCTCTGCCCCCCCCTCCCCCCCCACCATCTCTCTCCTGCTCTCAGTCTGTGTCTCTCTCCCACAGACAGATGGGTGGACTGCCACACAGGGTGTGTGTGTGTGTGTGTGTGTGTGTGTGTGACTGAGGGCTGGTGAAAAGGCGAGACTGAATGCCAGCACTGCCACACACAAAAAAAAAGGTGCGAGAGGGCGAAATGGAGGGCGGCGCCATTTTCTAAAGAAATCTCCTCCATCCATCTCACCGTCCGCTGCCAAGGCTCAGTCTCAGGATGACTCTGAGAAATGCTCTCCGCAGGCTCCTACATTTGACTGTACCAGCTCACAGTGAGAAACACTCTCTGTGCACTCCTCCTTGGTTTCATTGTACAGGCTCACAATGGCAGCCTCACACACATTCTTATTTCTTACATCCTTATTACCATGTGATGATATTGATAGCTGTGCTTGCTATGATATTAAATGCTGTCAAAAACAATAGAAATGACAAAAACTGTATATATCTATTTGGAATATAGAATTTTGGTCATATCACACAGCATAGTGAGATGTTAATGAAACCCGTTAGATGTTATAATCCAGTCCTGTTTCTGGGACCTGTGCATTCTGCATTTCCACCAAGTTTCCCTGCTGGATCCCCGACTTAACCTAAGACTTTAGCTAAACACACTGATCTATTCAGTAAAGGGAGCGCAGAGACATTGGCTGGAGTATTGAGATACTCTTTATTGATCTGTGTGTGTGTGTGTGTGTGTGTGTGTGTGTGTGTGTGTGTGTGTGTGTGTGTGTCTGTGTCTGTGTTCACGTGTGTGCGCGTGTCTGTGTCTGTGTGTGCATCTGTGTGTGTGTGTGTCTGTGCGCTTGTGTATATGTGTGCTTTTGTGTGTGTGTGTGTGTGTGTGTGTGTGTGTGTGTGTGTGTGTGTGTGTGTGTGTGTGTGTGTATATGTGCTTTTGTGTCTGTCTGTGTGTGTGTGTGTGTGTGTGTGTGTGTGTGTGTGTATGCAGAGACATGGGAGTATTGAGTATAGGATGCTCCTTATTGATCTGGCTCTGTCCTCCCTGTCAGATGGGTTGGGGTCTCATGCATCTCATGTGGCGGGAAACTGTGCTGTGGGCCCGCACCTGCCACCCTGTTTGACAACACACAATAAACATGATCTACCAGCCTACGGGGGTTTGCCATATTACTGTAATCTGAAGGGGTTTTAAATTGAATACTCTCTTTGTGCTAGTTAAATGAGATGGATACGCTCTGCTCAAATTGTGCCCTATCCGATGTCACTTTGGTTAGATGGGTGACGTAAGGTGAGAATGGGTGAGCAATCAAGTGGGCCTCATGGGGAAGTCCATATGAGCAGAATTGTCTTCAATTGGCTTGCAGAGTTCTACAAGAACGTGTTGCATTTACCAGCTAGATGCCCAAGGGAAAGCTTTTCTTCAGTAAACAGTTTGTACATGTGTCATGTCAGGTGTTGTGTGTGTGTGTGTGTGCGTGTGCGTGTGCGTGTGTGTTTGTGCGTGTGTGTGTGTGTGTGTGTGTGTGTGTGTGTGTGTGTGTGTGTCTGTGTGTCTGTGTGTGTGTGTGTCTGTGTGTGTGTGTGTGTCTGTGTCTGTGTGTCTGTGTGCCTGTGTGGTTATGTGTGTGTCCTGCCCACCTTGACTGTGCCACGTGGAGAGCCTTGACTCTCCTCTGAGTGATGTCCATCTCCAGCAGGCGGGGCAGGGTGGGCATGGTGGGCGGGGGCACAGGAGTCTTGCGTGCCAGCTCCATGTTGTGCAGCGCGCTCTGCATGTCCCACACACGGCTGAACTCAGGCTCGCTCTGCACTGGGCTCCTGGCCACACGTCTGTAAGCACAGCACAGCACAGCAATTAGTCACAAAAGCTACTTTCGCGGCCAAAAGAAAATGAAAAAACACAAAAAAAAAAACACAATGTTAATATAACAATATACACAGTAATAACAACAATAGTAATAATAACAATAAAAATAATAATAATAATAAGAAGAAAATCACAACATACTGTATGTAGCTGTACAGCTGTACACAACATACTGTAAATAGGTTTGATTATAATCACAGTTTTTATGTGAGCTTCAGTTACTGAAAAATGCATGCAGATGCATGATGCTGATGCATGACTGCAGACCTGCGAGGCGCAGTTGACATATTTAACAGGTCATAATTA
Source organism: Setipinna tenuifilis (assembly GCA_030347295.1). Lineage (NCBI taxonomy): Eukaryota > Metazoa > Chordata > Actinopteri > Clupeiformes > Engraulidae > Setipinna > Setipinna tenuifilis. Next base: position 5,509,163 of record CM059281.1, read on the forward strand.
AAATGTTCATTCTGACAGTTAAAATATCAGCAGCATAATTACAAAGCTGCCACACACCAGATCACGTACACATCAGCATATGCCACACAATTAAAAAGCCATACTGGGCTACTGCCTGGTGAATGTGGCTGGTGAAGATGAGCGCTTTCTTCTACCTGAACATGAATTGTTGGACGGTCTCTTCTCTCTGCAAGCGGGCAGGTGCCGTGGGCGGACGTGGGCGCTTCGGGCGGGGACATGGTGACCCCGGCTTTGGCACCAGTCTGGGATTCTGGGACCCGATGTAAAGAGAACCAAGCCCAAGAGCGCCACTGCTTCTGGGGTATGGTAGAATCAGACGTACACCACAATCCCCTTGAATCTGCAAGGGAAACGGGGTTGGCTTGATATCATAAGAAAAATGTAAATATAAAAAAGTTTTTCAAGAGTACTACTGCTTAATGAAAATATAATTAAAGTATCATACATCATAATCTATCATGTAAGTGTGTATCTTTTGCACAGGAAAACTGTTCTGTGTTCATTTTTCAGGAATCAAAAATAGTAGCCTAACCTCCGACATAATTCCAGTTCTCTTTTATCAAATCAATAGTGAAAAGGGTCCCTGAGGTTGCTTCACAGTATCTCCTGCCAGTGACGGAGATGTGGCTCCTGCTCCTACCTTCCTGAAGAGCCAGGTGGTGGTGCTCAGAAACGTGAGGCGAGCCTCGTCAGCGGCGGCTCGTCTGAGGGTGAGACGCTTCATCACCTGCCTCTCGTATGTCTCCAGGTTGGACAGGAAGGTGTACCCATCCCTCAGTGCCTGGCCATCGTTAAACTCACGAGCAGACAGCATCTGGACATTTATATTGTGCCTGGATCGATGAGAGAAAAAAAATGGGGTGCACATTAATCAAACCAAAGCTTCAAACGCTGAACAGTCTCCCAGAACGGACACAGACTCTGTTATAATATACTCAATGTTGAGTGAGCAGTCTTGTTTTACAGTCTTGTCTTCCATTACATGTCAATTAACTGACACTCTTGTCCAGAGTGACTTACAGTGACTTATGATCAGAAACATTTTCCCTGGAGCAGTTAAGGGTTAGATGCCTTGCTCAAGGGCACCTTAGCTATTGATGAGGGTTCAAGGGTATTCACTCCCCCCACCCAAATTTTTCCTACTAGTAAAAGACTTTAACCTGATACCCTTTGATCCCAAGACCAACTTCCTAAACTTAACTGGTTCACAAGATCAGTGCTCTTCCCACTGATCTGAGGCCATTTTAAGATTTCCATAATGTTCCACACCCAGGTCCTTACCTGACTTTCATTAGCGCTTTATAGGCAATATACTTCCTCATGAGACAGGACAGACGCAGGTCCGCAGCATAGAGAGACTGCCGGATGCTATCCTTGGCCATGACATGAAGTCTGAGGGACACATCTTTACTTTGTGCTGCCTGGTGCAACAACTTCAGGTTGATCCTCTGAGCGTTGGCGCTTAGGCTGTACCTCCCATCGGCCATTTCCTTCTTGATGTTGTCCCCAGCATCCATCACATCTCCCATGTGAAGCTGCATGCCCTCGTCCCTGGACTGGATGTCAGGGGATGGTGACTGGAATGGCTTTCTGTGGACAAGCTTCACCTGTGATACTGGGCTTCTCATTGGCATTGGTTCCATGTTGGGGGGTCTCTCCACCTTCGGTTTAGGAGGAGGCGTAGGTCTGAGCTCAGGAATGGACCCCAGTGTCTCTTTTGCGCCAGCAAAGGAGAGGGAAAACGCACGGCCGTAAGTGGGTTGAACCTCCAAACTAACCACAGGCTTAGGTACAGATGTCACAGAAGAAGGCTTCTCAGTAATGTCGTGGTAGTATGGCTCATACAGTGACGTTGACTTTTCTAAAACGACATTTGAATTCTCTGGAAAAGAGACCAAAGCAGTTTTAGGACCAGCCTTTGGAGCTGGCGACTGCTCCATATTGATCCTGGGAGTCATCAGGCGGTCCTCAGAGGTGGCATCTGGAATGGGTACTGCTGGCTCTGACACACAGTGAGTTATTTTGACCACCAAAGGTGGTGGTGCTGGCTCTTCATCAGAACTAGCCAGAGATTGTAAATTAGATTCGGTCTCTTCCTCATCTTCCTCCTCCTCCTCCTCCTCCTGCTTCTCCCATTTATGACTCACTGCTGAGGTCACAGAGACCTGTGCCACTGGCTTTGTTGGGGAGCGGTGTCTGACTGGCTCTGGTACGTGGACTACAGCTGCTTCCTGAAGCGTCTTTACTTCTTGTGTAAGTGCAGCCTTGTCTTTCTCCAAGCTGCAGATCTGCAACTTCATTTGAGAAATGCTCCTGTTCCTGTTGTTCAGGTCCTTCTTGAGTCGAGCAATGTATAGCTGTTCGCTTGTGTCCACATGACTGACTACCTCCTCCACTTGTGGGCCGACAGCCTTCAGCTGCTCCACCTGATCACGGAGCTCCTCAACTTCTTGTTTGCATGCCACAAAAGCTTCACACATGTTACGGAGCCCGGTTTGAGCAAAGCAAAAGGCCATGTTCATTGTCTTCTTGCAATTGAAGAACTTTTCCATGTCTGTCAGCATGAAGCACAGACTGCTGGTGCTGTTGACTGCTTGGGAGCTGTCATCCATCAGCTGTTCTACAGAGGGAGGCTGAAACTTCTGAATCTTCAGAACGGTTTTGGCATCGACTTTGGGCACCCTCCACCAACGCCACACACCGTCCTTGCCTACAAAGTTATTTGCTGTACAAAAACAAAATGAATACCAACCAGTTGCCTTAGAATGCATTACATACTGACTATGATCCAGTTTTTTTTTATTCAGTAAATCCGTGTACTAACAAAGTAGGGCTTTTAAAGGATTTAAAAGTGGTGACTTTCAAATGTAATAACCTATGCAAATTAGTCCTTACCTTTTGACAGTTTCTTGCCCTTATTGCTGTTATCTGTTAAAATCCGTCTGCAAAGATGATACAAGCGCTGAATGCTTGACTCTGTATCCAGCAATGATGCCTCAATCTTTTCTTCCATCTCTTCCACCCATTCTTGTGAAACACTATCCGGATTGTGAACCTCGACCAGGTCCTCGTCTTAAAGAGCAACATACAAAAAAAAAACCAAGGTTGTTGGGTCTTGTTTTGTAGCCTGCAGACATCACATTGACTGTTGAACAAATATTGCAAAACATGTAATGCTAACCATACCCTGCTTCTCTCAGATCAAGAGCATGGGAGTAGACAGTACGCTGTTCTTCAATGCACACATAAGTTACACTCCTTACAATGCCTTTTTTTAATTTAAGGAACATAGCTATAGACTACACATAGCACTCTCACAGCAGAATGCTGAAATTCTGGTCAATACCTATGCCACATCTCACATTGACTTCTGCAAATCATGTCTGTCATCCCTAATAAGACACTCCACAAGCTTCAATTAATTCAAAACTCTGCAGTTCACTGCACTGGCTCCCAGTTGTATACAGAGTTGAATATGAAGTCCTGTTTCTAACATACAAGGCCCTGCATAATCCTAGCTACACCTTATCTCAGTGACCTACTTCAGATTTACCCCCTGCCCACTCGCTGCAGTCTGTCTCAACAGGTTTACAGAGAATACCATCCATTGAACCGCTCCTCTTTGGGAGGAAGAGCATTTAGTCATACTGGCTCTGGAATTCACTTCCCCTCTTTTGTGGATTTTACCTAAATACACATCTTTTTCAACTAGCATACTCACTATGACATTGTTTTCTTATTCATTTCATATTTCCTTTATAGTATTTTATTGTTTATTGTGTTTTTTCTTAATTTGTAATTGTAAAGTGACCTTGGGTGGCATGAAAGGTGCTTTTTAAAAATAAAATGTATATTGTTATTGTCATTATTATATTTGAAACCCTGAGAATAGTGCCATACTTTTACTTTTTGGCAGACCTCACTCACCGATATCCTTCAGCCAGTCAAGGACAGAGCTCAAGTTATCCTTCTTCTCAAAGCTGGAGAAAAAGAAGGCTTGAATGACGGAGCGTGCAAGCTCCCGCCTGCTAATCGTGTCCTGGGTGTCCGAGGGCACATCTTCACCATCTTCATCATCAGCCTCCTCTTCGGCCTGCACAACGGCGGCCAGGCGCAGGCGCTGCACAGCGTAGTTAACTCTCTTGAGGATCACCTCAAGTCTGTCAGCAACTTCCTGAAATACAGTACTTAGTGTGTAAAAAAGCTCACCCAAAACCTGACCTAGAATGTACCCATAGCTGTGGAACAAACAAATTCTGTCAAAGAATGTGACAGAATTTCCACTCACTCCTGTCACTGTCTGCTCAGTGTGTGTGTGTGTGTGTGTGTGTGTCTGTCTGTCTGTCTGTCTCGAGTGGCATCACATCCTGGTCTGAGGTGGAAACCCTGGTTTCAAAAAGTTAGACCCTGTCACATTCGATCCAACCATTTCCTGAACCAGGTGATCCTTATGAGAATATCATCTGACAGCTAATAAAGAGAAATCACCTGTGTTAAGTGTACAGGCAGAAGAAATACATGGCAAGGTTTTTTACTTTCTGAAGCCAGGATCTCAAGCATTGCTTTTGAGAGTAAAGGTCAGTGTCAGGAAAACTGTTGTACAATTTTATAACTGTTAGGCTCTTACCTTTTACTCTTACCTCGTATATTTTAAGCCTGAAGAAGCCAATGGAGGCTCTTACCCTTACTTATCCTTTGCCCACGACTCATCACAATATTTTAAAAGCAAACCCCTTCACTATACATCTTAAAGCAGCCCTAATGCTGAAATATGTTCTTAAGTTGTCAAAACTGTGTTGTGTAACTTGTGTAGGTGTCATCTAAAACGTCCTCAGATTCAGTAGGCTATTTTATAACGTTACAGTTGTCACTGTCCATAGGTTTACTATCTGCCAGTAGGCTATACAATTGTGCTCTTAAAGGTATTACCGTTCAGGTATTACCATTAGGCTACTACAGCTCTTTACAAAACCATGAGTTCGCCCCTGACTAAAAAAACAGTTGTAGTTTTTTAGCATTTAGGCTACACATAAACGTTCGGTCACTGAAAAGTAACTTTAAGATCCGAGGAAACATGTACCAAGCATATTCGAATCCAACTCAAATCCAACATGAACCAAGCATATTCAATGACAACACAGCCTATTAACAAACAGTTATGAAATAAAAATGGTATACCATGGGGTTAGTATACCATTATACCATTAGTCTTGAGAAAAAGCAATATTGATCAGTACAATCGGGGTACTTACCGCTTTGGCCCGTTTTAGTTTTGCTGACTCTATAGTTTGCAAACCCCTAACTATGGAGTCAGGTAATTCTAGTGGATTAATAGCGGGTGGTTGTATATCACTAGAAGTTACATGTATGTCCATTTTTGGCGGTCAGCTACCTTGCTCATTTGAAAGCAAGACAATAAATGATCTTAGCGACTTGGGCTGACGTTCTTTTCTTCAGACCAGAATAATGACCAGTGCAATAATTCTATGGCTCTGATAATGACGAGACAGCGTCATAAATTAAAATGCGTTCCAGAACACTTACGCTACGTTCGTCTAAGGTCGGTGGGTCGTCCATGTCAAGGCCTTCTTGCACAAGCCTATAATGTACTGTTAATAAAGAAATAATTTGTTCAATTACCAGGTGTTCGACGTCCATAAAACTTAAGTCCTCATACTCCTTTCTGCCGTCCTGTATCTCCAAATTAAGATGTAACATTAATCTGTTTGTGAAACAGGATGTTTTTTCCAACCCATCCTTCCACTCCTACCATTTCTAGTGCCACATGGTGTCATTTGCAGTGACATAGTCTTTTTACATGGTTGGCCTAACTTCAGTCATTACTTTAAAAACAAAGGCCAGCCAATAAAATAATTAACAGCTAAAAGCATAATGTAGCTTATTACAAAACGTGCAGGATCATTGTCAAAAAAAGTGTATTTCATTTTAAGCTAGGTATTAAGAATGGCAAATGATGACAAATGATCCAGGATGCAGAGATGACTACATCCTAGTATGTAGTTACTTTAGGCCTGTACATATTCATTTTTGTGAAAAAAATTACTTATGCATGGGCATACATGCCTTCTAAACAGTACCAAAACTTTATGTAGGTTTATGTACTGCCTACAAAAATGTAATTTAATTTCAAACAAGGTTTTGTTTGTTGAAATAACAAAGGCTAAATAACAATAAAATAGCCATCTTTATTTCTTGGAATAATGACATATCAAAGATATATCTTATCACTGTAAATCAGCACAAATATCATACTATGCAGACTATACAACATTAAAAAAACGTTTTTCTCTGACCTTTGAACTATTACTTTAAGTGCATGGACTTTCTGATGACAACACCCAGCTAGTCTAGAGGAACTCTGCTGTATTCATCTCAAAACAGGATATCTTCTAAAGGCACCTATAAGCAGCATAGGCTACCAGTTTGAAATGAAGAAAATATGTGAAATTAATACTGGCATTTTTTTCACAAATGTATACCTTATTCACAAAAAGGGTGACCTTATCATCCTACATTGTTGGTGGTTTTATGGCTTAAATGTGGAGTTGGGTCATCTGATGAAAATAAGTGGGGTGGATTGCTGGACAAAATGCAACACACCATTTTTTGTGTTGGTGGGTGGCTGGCTATTGCAATTTGGCTATGAGCATGTCTTTGTGCTTTACCCGGGTATAATGTAGGAGATTAAAGGATCTGTTTTATATGTTTACTTAAACCTTACTGAATTCAATAAAACATGAGCCACAGATCACATCTAGGATGCTACAGTCAGACATAAATAGCGGACCAGCATGAGGAGATGTACAAAAAGATGGCAACACCCACAAAAATGTGTGTGTGTGTGTGTGTGTGTGTGTGTGTGTGTGTGTGTGTGTGTAAAGATGGAAAGCATTCAAGGGATACCACCAACAGAATAGAGTGGGTTAAGGCCTACATTATCATCTAACACAACAACGTAGAAATATTTAAGTCATAAATCAATTCTATGTATCTGCTTCTCTTTAGAACAGAAAGCACATTTATTTGGTTTACAATGGAGCACAGTGGGCATTGGGGAATTCATAGTCCAATATGCAATTTATGCCCACTGTCCCTAAGAACAACCTACACATCAACAATGACAATATGTAATGTAACAGCAATGCAAACACAACAAAGAAAGGGTTGTACATGACCATGGTCAAAAAAGCCACAACAGAAAGAATGGAGGTGTCATGGCCGCTCCACACTGCATCCTTCTGCAGTGGACACACTTGATCAGTCTATTTCTACCAAAACTAGACCCGTTATCTTCACAACACACTGCCACACAGCACAACACAGAACACCTACACAGACTCAGAGCCTACTTTATTAAAAAAAAACTGTGAGGTGTTATATTGTGGGAATATTATATACTGTATATATATGATATGGTACAGAATATATCTCTCTGAAACACATGGGTGTATTTTAGCACTAACCACCTTGGCACAGTTGCACTTCATGTTTTAAACCCCTTAATCATTTTCTTACAGCGGCCTTGCAGAAATCGGGTGACTTGCCAATCAGTCTGTGTTTGTAAACACCTACTGGCTCTGACTGACTGCCATTAGATATTCTGCCAACCAGGGCTTTGGCCATGTTTGAACACCAATGGACAATAAGACAATAAGATCCAAAGAATGAGACACACATTTATTATACAACACAAGTAAGGGATCAAGGGTGTTGTTCTTAACTTTTTTTTAGGAAAATGTAATGGCACATGAAAAAAACAGAAACCAAAAGGTCCCCAAAATTAACGTTTTGGATACAAACATGATGATATGATTGCATAATATTTTTGACTTGGAAAGAAACAAACATGTCTGTTGCTTTTGTATGGAGAGTCCACAGCCTCTCTGGAGTGCACTGTTATAGGGGACACTTGGGGGAAATTTGGCATAGAAGCTGGACAGATGACCGGAGGAAAGCTTCATCAGTCGTTGGGGGAAGGGGATGGACGGACGGACATATAGACGGTCGTTTACATCTCGTGGGAGAGAACCTCAGGACCTGGGACGCCGTTGGCTTGCGCAGGGGGCTGACCATTGGGCTGGCCGTTGGGTTGCGTGTTGTTGTCATTGAGCCGGCGAACACGGTACATCTCGTAGTGAATGCTGCTGGTGATGTCCTTTATGTTCTGCATGTGGGTTCTACGAAAAGATCCAAAAAATTATGCCATTATCAACAACAAGATGAACAAACTAAAAATGCAATCACCCCAAACAAAATTATAAAAAGGTTATTCGGGGGAAAACAGATCCAATTACCTGATGAGAAGATCACGCAGAAAGGCAAACTCACAGTGCTCAATATTCTCAACTGTAAAATAAAATGAACATAACCTTTTAGTTTGGCATTATGGCAGTGGTAATTGGCAGTACAATAAAAGGCATTTAAATGTTTAACTTGATTAAAATCCATTTATATACTGAGATTAAGAGGCCCTTTTCCAGTGCATTTGGCAGAACCTGAACAAGCCATATATAGTGGCACTGATGGCTGCATAATGTCTAAGATAATTTCTCTTTTAACAGCATGGAAATGTGTCCCTGTCTTGGTCAGGAGAGATGGAGTTCAAACCCTCTGCCCAGCAAGCCAATAAGGAATATCAATGAAAAACACACGCAGAATCAGAGCCAATGGAAAGGACAGGGCATTACTGCCATCCCCAAAGATGGGACAGAACAAGGACTGAGGAGCATCAAAATGTCACGAAAAGCTAAATGGTGAATTGAACTACATGACTACATGAGTAGGTTAAAATATGCCATCTGTTTCCCAAGAGGACTGGGGGTATTCCAAGAAGATGGTTAAGTGGCAAGTGGTAAGTTAACTCAGAGTAAGTATAACATCTCCTAATAGAAGAATCCTATAGCTTAATCCTCTTACCAAAACAAAGTCACAGGACTCCTCTATTAGTAGATTTACCACTTAGTTAACCTATCCAGATAAGTGAATAAATCCTTCTTTATGGAATACCCCTCTGGACCCCAACACAATCAGAAACTCTGTGGTTCTCTCAATGACCACAAGAGGGCCTCGCAGGAGCACAGGAGCCCCCAGACAGGATGACTGGAACCAGACATGACGGCTGCAGCAAGCAAGCAGGCAATTCCTTTTAACCCAGGATTACAACGACCACTTCAAGTCACATAATATATTAAAAAAGCCCTCTTAAAAAGAGGCCTGAAAGCTTAACAAATTCTCCATGACAATTTTGCGGGTGGGCTAAGAGCGGGGAACACATGTATGAATTATAGATTATGTCAGGTCCACAAATGAGAAAAGGAGAGCTCCCTGTGTGACTGTGGTGCGGTGCAGACGCTTTGAAATCCCAGCACAGGAAATTAAATTCTATTTGAGTGGTGAGAGGGGAAGCTGAGGGTGCCATAGAGGTGCTTGGAGTGGCGGTGTGTTGATTAGCTGAGCTGGTTTTGCTTTTAGGTTATAACACTCCACTGATGACAGACTAACAACAGCAGTATATGTGTGACTATGTCTCTCTCTTCCCTCTTTCCCTCTTAATCTCTCATACATCAGTGTGTCTGTCTGTCCATCCATCCATCCATCCATCCATCCCTCACTCACTCACTTATTCACTCACAACATCAATGTATCTTTCTCACTCTCACTCACTCACTCACACAGACAGACACACACACACAAGCGATCATGAGAATTGCCTGCTTATTTAATGGGTGGCGTTCAACACGTGTCAATAATAGTTTTGATAATATAGGTCTCGCATATCAGTCAAGGTCATTTAATGAGCAGCCAGCCAGCATGTGTTCAAAAGAAGCACCCACATTAGAGAAGGAGCCAGGGAAGACGAGGAGAATGTTTTCCCATCTTCCTTCTCTAATGATTTGCTTGCTGATTTCCTGTCAGCAGCGATGAGTCATCGTGGAGGCCACAGCAGGGCGCCTGAACCTAAAGGGAGTGCAGCGTGCCGAACAGAACGCAATGGGGGAAATGGGAAGAGAGGAGGAGGAGGAGGAGGGGGAGAGAGGGAGAGGGACAGAGAGATAAAATAAAAAGATGAAGAGATAGAGGAAGATGGGGTTAGAGGAGGAGAAAGAGAGAGAGAGACAGAGACAGAGATAAAATAAAAAATGATGAAGTGATGTGATGTGGTGAAAGGAGAAGAGAGAGAAAACAAAGATTAAGAGATGGAGGAAGATGGGGTTAGGGGAGGAGGAGGAGGAGAAAAAAGAGAGATAAAATAAAAAGATGAAGCGATGGGAAGGAGATGGGGAGAGAAAGAGGATAACATAAAAAGATGAAGAGATGGAAAGAGATGGCCGAGAGGAGGGGAGAGAAGCAGACCTCAGCATGGGAACAGGAGTCCCACAGGCTTTTTTTTATTTTTTATTTCTCGTAGCGACCTCACTTCCAAATTTAAAGTGAGCCTGACGACGTGCACTGAGTCACACAACTACTATGTGAACGAGAATAGCAGCATTGTTGCCTGTGCTGTTGTTTCCCAGCACTAGACCCTTTTATATTCCTCCTCACTGACCGCTAATGCTAATGCAGTCTTTTACTGACTGCTAATGCTAATGCAGTCTTTTCCAGCTATTTGTTTGTGCAGGTCCACACAGGGACACTTCACTGCTCTGTGAAATTCTGCTGCAAATTCATATTTGAGGGCTATTTTACTGCAGGTCACATCCCACGCGCTAATGAATTGTGGCCCCGGAACACTGTGCTGGAGTGGAGGATGGGAAGAGTGTGTTTAGCATGGCAGCCTGGTCTGTCAAGAGTGCGTGAACAAACCACTCAGACACACACACTCCGACACTCACTCACTTACTCACTCACTCACTCTCTCTCTCTCTCACACACACTCACACACACACACACACACACACAGATGAGGTCACCCTACTACAGTGGTTCAAAATAGACACTGACGTCCTAGGGTTGCAAAGACAGTGGGACACTGCTGTCTTTCATTGCAAAGTGGTTGGACACGGGACTACAGCCAGACCAGAGAGACATTCCTGAGATCCCAGCTCTGCATTGGCCGTTTACCAGTCACTCCCCCACACACACATACCACCTCCCTGTACTAACAGGTCTAGAAGTCAACATGTGATGGCACTTGTGATGTCAGTAAGCTAACTCTATCTTCTTTTTTGTCTTTGTCTCTTTGTTCCTCTCTGTCTCTTTAACACCCACTACCCCCCCCACCCCCCACCCCCCAACTTTTTTCCCTCTGTCTGTCAGCAACTCCTCATCTTTCCATGATGTCATGTGTTTAGACTGTAGCGTGAACCTCACAGGCCCATCAGAAAGCCCTAAATCACAGTGGTGGCAGGAAACGGGAGGACGTGGAGATAGAGAGCGCTGAGGGTGACTCAGATGACTGACTCTCATTTCAAAATCAGCCAGACTTTTGAAAAAGTGTGCTGGCAAGTGCTCCTCAGTCCCCCAATACCAGACACAGCCCATCAAATCTCACTGTGTCTACTGTGTGTTTTAGTGTGTTGTGTCGTGCTGTGCAGGGTTACCTTCTATGGTCCCCCATTTTGTTTTCCTTCCCAGAAGCCTCTTTCCATTGACCTGGTACTCCTGGTCACTCCCCACCACTGCAAATGGGATCATCTCCTGGTAGGAACATAAAACAATGTTAATACACAGTGTCAATACAGTATTAACACTTGGCTTACTCATAACACATCTCACAGCTCATGTGCCTTAGTAGTAGTTAACTTTATTGTCCCTGTGGGGCAGTTGGGTTTGCAGTACAACTGCAATCAGAGGCACTTGTTACACAACATCAATTATATGACGCAGACACAACAGACATCATACGAAACATTTATTTCAACATTCACTTTATCATAAACTAAAGTATATTTTGAACATGTTCCAGCTAAAGGGGAGGATGTGTACACTCACCCTGATCTTCTCATTGATCATCCTGTCCTCTGCGTCCTCGTCAAACTCCTTCTGGGGGTAGATGTCAATTCCGTTGGCGAGCAGGTCTTCTCTGATCTGTGGAGACAGAGGCCAGAGCTGGGGTCACCTTGCCATCAGGCATTAATCTCACACAGTAAGATTATCTATCTGGCTGCGTGATGGCCTGAGGGGGAAAAAACAACCGCTTCTGACATGGCTGGCCTCCAGGACCACTGCTTCTTTGGATGCTTCTCCTTGTGTGTGTGTGTGTGTGTGCACTTGTGTGCATGCGTGCTGCATGTGTGTGTGCTTGTGTGTTTGTGGGTGTGTGGGTGTATGTGTGGGGGTATATTTTGACACGGCTGGCCTCCAGGGTCACTGCTTCTTTAGATGCCTGTCCGTGTTTGTGCGTGTGCGTGCATGTGAGTGTGTGTGTGTGTGTGTGTGTGTGTGTGTGTGTGTGTGTGTGTGTGTGTGTGTGTGTGTGCGTGCATGTGTGGGGGGGGTCACAGGAATCGGAAAAGGTGTAGGAGAGAAGGTCCAGCCCTGAAGAAAAACACCGCTGTACTGGCTAAGGACATGAGGACGAGAGGACAACAGGACACTGGATGGAAAGAGGATGGCCGGGGAGGGCCTGGTCTGGGCGTATGGTGGCCTGTTTCAGCAGGGGGATGACAACCACGATAACAATGTCTCTTGGGGTCGGTGTCAAGCAAGGTTCCTTAGGACTTTCTCAAAACAAACTCAAACGTACAAAGCAAACCCTTTTGGCCGAATCCCAGCAAAATGTCCTGCTCCCTTTTTTGCCAGTTTTATTTTTTCCATTCTCCCCCACTCTAGTTCAGTGATGCTAAAATAAGTACACTACATAGAGTACGGATAAGGCTCTCATTTTGTACACAACAAAACTGCCTACGGGGAGTTTCCAAAAACATGATTTACTTCTGACAGTAAAATGAATAGGATAATCGTCTTAAATACAGTTCAGGAGAATTTCATTTCATAAACAGACCTGTGAAATGAAAAGATTGTAGCCATCACCACAAGTGACGCACTCTTCAGGAACCATGAAAAAAAACATGGCACTGACTCACAGGCCAGTGAAGCAGGTCACCCTCACTTTAAACCCCACAGCTGAGCTTTGAACAGCCTTGCCTTTTACACAGGGCCCTTAGAAGGGACTTTCAGAGCAAGGACAGAAAGAGAAAGAGAAAGTTCAGAGTGTGAGTGAGAGAGAGTGAAAGAGAAAGAGAGAGAGAGAGAAATGGAGGGGGGGCATAGATAGAGAGAAACTGGGGGGGGGGGGCAGAGAGAGAGAGAAACTGGGGGGGGGGGGTTGGGGGACAGAGAGAGAGAGGGACAGAGAAGGAGAGAGAGAGAGAGAAGGAGAGAGAGAGAGGGAGAGAGAGACAGAAAATCCCAGGGCACAGAAGTCTCTGCCAACACAGAGCACTGTAAATGAATGGCCAAACCTTGGCTTTAACTGCCCTTTCTCTCCCCACAAGAAAGACTCTCTCTTATTTCTCCTTTAAACCATTGTGTATACTTCTAGAGACCTTGAATCAAGGCAAATAAACTCTGAGAGGAGTGTATAGGCTTATTTGACGCAAAAGTGTGGAACATGTGTGGGTGAGGAACATACAGTGAACTGCTAGTCCATCGTGACTTTGGCATGACCTTTTCCTCATCAAAGTGTTCTGCTGCTGGGGCTTTTCCCACATGTCTGTCTGCTACAGGGCTTAGAAGTGCTAAGGAGGGGTGTGTGTGGGGGGGGGGGGAGAGAGAAAGACACAAAGAGAGAAAGTGAGAGAGATAAAAAGAAAGAAAGAGAGAGAAAGAGGGGGCAAGAGAGAGAGAGAGACAAAGAGATAGAGTAAAAGAGAGAGACAGACAAAAAGATAGAGAGGGGGGGGGGGAAGAGAGAGACAAAGAGATAGAGTGAAAGAGAAAGAGAGACAAAAGGAAAGAAAAAGAGAAATAAAGAGAGAGAGTAATCCCTCATCCCAGGGTCACTGGTGGCCCATGGAGCCAAGTTAAACAGCCTGCCGAGGTTCTCCCGCTGCTCTGTGCCTGTGCTTACTGGCTGCAGGAAATGGTAGCCAAGGCGCCTAGTGTGCTTCCTCAGGATGCCAGAACACGACACACACGTCAGTCCGTCACTGCTCCCCACACCCACTGTGTGTGTGTGTGTGTGTGTATTTATCTGTGTGTGTTTATCAGTGTATGTGTGTATTTGTGTGTGTTTATCTGTGTGTGTGTGTGTGTGTGTGTGTGTGTATCTGTGTGTGTTTATCTGCGTGCGTTTATCTGTGTATGTGTGTATGTGTGTGTGTGTGTGTGTGTTTGTGTGTGTATCTGTGTGCATTTATCTGTGTGTGTGTGTGTGTGTGTGTGTGTGTGTGTGTGCGCGTGTGTGTTAAAGAGGGGGTTGTTCAAACAAAACTGAACACTAGAGCCTCATGTCAATTCGATGGGCCCCTGAGGGCAGGATGTGAGTGCGAGTGATGCCACGTATCGCCACTCTATCCCCACTGCTGCTTTTCTTCACACCACCCCCACCGTCTCATTCCTCCGCAAATCCCCTCCATAATGTTATTTCATCAGGGCTTACAGAAGGCTCACCCTGCCTCATGAACCACACTTTAGCAAGCGTCGCTAAATCTCTAGCATCTGGCATCGGCGCCAATTAACCTGTTAAAAAACACCTCTCCTCTTCTGCCTCCCTTTAAGTCAACAACTCAATTATAAGGCACTTAGCGGCTCTGTTTGAAAGGGGTGGGGTGTGTTTAAGGGCACGGCGGGGCCTCTGACTGACGGCAGCTCGTCCAGATGTTCTCTGCTTTTGTTTTTGAGTTCCTAGGCGGCCTGCCTGTCTCGCCTACCGGTGAGCTCCTCTGCCCAACCCTCCATCCCCCCCCCCCCTCCTCCCCCCTCCTCCCTCTCTCTGGCCCTGTAAACATCTCTTGCCAACCTGTGAAGTGGCTGCCAGCATACTGAAGCTCAAACAGGAGCCAAAGGGAAAACATCCCCGTGCTCCCTGCCGCTCTGTTTACAGTTACTAAGGTGAAGAGGGTGTGTTTTCTTTTCACACTTTGTGCACGAAGGCAGGAAAACCAGGCCAACATACCACAAGGGAAGCACCGACACACTGCACTGAACACAGGGCATAAAGCAAGAAATTATTCTATGCATGGTGTTATTAAAGTGTTTCAGAGTTATAATGACTATCTACTAGGAAATGTTAAAGGTATACTATTGTCCCCTGCCTAACCTCAGGCAACCATGCCAGAGATGTTTCAGCCCTGTGTACACTTAGTAGAATGCGGAAGGAAAAAACCTTTTTGGAGAAACATTTTCTTTTTAAAGTGATGCCAGAAGCATTGCTAGAATGTTGAGGGCACAGTTTATTTTTGGGTTAAACAAGGTGTAACGACAAGGTGTCCTGAGAGAGACAGATGAGTGAGTAGACTGTCTGTATTGAGAGTTGAAGGTCATGTGATGTCATATCTGCTCACCTTCTGTTTGAAGTAGTCCCTCTCCTCTAGGGTCAGCGTGTCTGCCTTGGCGATGACTGGGACGATGTTGACCACTTTGCTGAGGTGTCTCATGAACTCAACGTCAATGGGCCTTAAGCTGGAAAGAAAAGAGAAAACACAAAGGACTAAATGTAGTAGAGTTACAGACTGGACAGTTACAGTCAAGAAGACATATTTGAATATTCAATTAGTATTTTTGACCAAATACATCAAATCAGAATAGTTTTGTATATGTGTTTCTGTAACTGTCTTTGTTTTTGAATGGGGACAAAATGAAAAAGATACTCAAGCATCAAGAGGCATCCTGACAGCAAAAGCTTTAGCCTTTCTGTGTAATGGACTTATGAAACACTAGGTGGCAGTAGAACACAGCAGCATGCCTGCGTGTGTCGCTCAGGGTAGATGTTTATAGTGAGAGTATGGTGTGGGTGTTGGCCATCGGAAAGGTCAGATAAACTGGAGCAGGATCTGGTCGCCCAGCTGCAGCCCCCCTGCGGTGGGAGGAAAGTTTGATGGCTTAAGTGACCGGTGGGCTTGTAAACGCACACCGCAAGAGTCAAGCGTTAAAAGTGGAACAATTACTGAAAACCTGCTCAAGGCCTAAATTTAAGGAGATTAATTTGATAATCATTCTTTTGGATGGCATTTGGGAATATATGCATGGGCGCCTGCCAGTGAGTGTGTGTATCGGATGTGTGTCAGACTGGATGTGTCGTCTGTGTGTGTGTGTGTGTGTGTGTGTGTGTGTGTGTGTGTGTGTGTGTGTGTGTGTGTGTGTTTAAAATGCTCTCTCTCTCTCTCTCTCTCTCACACACACACAAACATGGCCACGCTCCATCTGTGTGTGTGTGCACGCGTGTGTGTGTACAGTATGTGTTTGTGTGTATGTGTGTGTGTGTGTGTGTGTGTGTGTGTCTGTGTGTCTGTGTATGCGTCTGTGTATGTGTGTGTGTGTGTGTGTGTGTGTGTGTGCGTGTATGTGTGGCTGCCTCTCGCCGAGTGAGAGTGAGAGTGCTGTCTTGGAAGAGCGCTTGCTGAGCGTTGCTATTTTTCTCCTCTTCTCGCTCCCCTTCCAATTAGCCTTGTGAGGTCATGCATCATGCTTAAGGTCTACAAACAGCAACCAAGACTCACTCACTCACTCACACACTCACTCACAGGAAATAGGGCTAAGTCTATGTAGTCAAGCAAACTGAATGGCCTCCTCCACAATGATGGGTTAAACATGCACAGATGCACCAAGTGCCTCTTCACGCCATTGCATGCAGGCACACAAGGATACATACAGGCACGCACACAGACACAGACACAGACACACATGCAGCCACACAGACACACACTGCTCCAGCAACAGCTGTGGCAGAAGCCATTGGATATAGTGGACCATATCCAGTGACAAACACATGCACGCACAGTGCAACGCATGCACAGAGTGTGACAAACACACGCATAGTAAGTGTGACACATGCACACGCGTGTCAAAGACAATGGCACATCACATGTCAAGTAGGATGGGGGTTGGAGGGTGGGGGAGCATCCAAGGGCCTGAAGCCCACTCTGGAACTGCTGCTGTGGGGTCACATGGTCCTTGTAGGGTGGGGGGAGCAGAGCGTGTGTTCTCAGCTGCGCGAGTGAGTGAGTGAGTGAGTGTGCTCTTAGCTGCATTGTGCGGGTGAGTGCAGCAGCAACCACATGGGCCATCACTGTACAACATATGTGTCTGTGAATACATCCACGGATATATATGTGAAGACACATGGCTCGCACACACTCTACAAATATGTTGCGTGTGCGTTTGTGTGTGTGTGTGTGTGTGTGTGTGTGTGTGTGTGTGTGTGTGTGTGTGTGTGTGTGTGTGCGCATGCGTGTGTTTAGATAATGACAACTAAAGGTTAATGAGTAGAGCACTAAAACAAATGGATGTACAGAGGTAGTACATGAAAACCCACTTAACAAGAGGGCAACCTCAGCAGTCTGCAAGCAACTGAGACAAACTGACTGCAGCTGCCCTGCCATCATCACAACCCACATGCAGGAGATTGGCTTTCCATCATGTAGGAACTATGACAGATGAGTGAGAGTGCAGTGATGAAAACAAGAAAGCGAGCAGAGCAAGAGGAACCACTAAAGATGGCAGATGCTTCCATCATTGTTTCCTCTTCCACCCAAAAAGAAGCCACCCAGTGACTGCAGAGACATGCCTGACTGCAATAATGGCCATCGCAGCTGGTCAGCTCAGGCGAGCCACTGAGCTTAAACACAGAAGGACACCCAAGCGGTAAGTTGGTTAGGTACCCCCACCCCCCACCGTCATTAACGTGGGGCAGTCTGTTCCAACAGCTTGAGCAAAATAGACTCTACCCTCGTATTTGCGAGATCATTTCCAACCCACTTCTATTTTACAGCACAGCCCCCAGGCCCAAATGCTGACACAGAGGCTGGTAATGATAGGTTCTGATGGGTTGATGCTCACGCGAAGTCCCTGGGCCCAGCGGCTATGAAAACAACATATCTCCCCCCCAACGTTCACATGGCAACACTGGCATGCAGTGCTGGTTAATATTTAGGTCAGTTTAATCATTTTTATAAGGCATGCCCTCATCATGGCCGCGTGGCTCCTTCCCTGAAGCAAAAAACACGGCTTTTCTGGCATTGCGTCACAGTAATTGGTAACAGAACCCAGAGTCCCCTCTTAGAGAAGCCGTTTCATGAGCAAGCTGAAATCTGAGGAGGAAAAGAAAAGAGGGAAAAGAAGAATAGAGAGTCCTTGGTTTTGTAGCGGTTCTTCCAGAACCTTCTGCATGCAGGGAGCCAGGTTTGTCCTCCCACTTGGCAAAAAAAAAATTGCTTGGCGTAAAAAGGAGGGAGATGGGGGTGGTGTGGGGTGAGGGGGGAATTGAGCTAAATGTTCTGCTTGTTTGTTAAGTCGTGCTTTTAAAGGCCAAGGCCTGCTTGCATCTTAGATTTCATAAACACAAGAGTCAGATGGGGGAAACTGCATCTTTATGAATGATTGATTGACTGGTAAATGCTTGCATTAGTACCAAACCTAATGCATTAGCATCTTTTTTAAATCTGCCCTCAAAGTAGCTGGACTGGAACATCCTGTTTCAATCTCAAAGTTGTGTTTGGCATGCCGGAGCCCTGAGAGAGATGGAGAGGTAGGCTGCAGAAGGAGGACAAGAAGAAATGGGTGGACGGATGGACAGATAGCGGGAAAGATGGATAGAAGGATGGATTGATGGATGAATAGACTGGAAGTAGGTCTCACCAGGAGGGGGGAAGAAGAAGTAAGCTATGCAGTGTACTAGCTGAACAACCAGTGACACAAGACCAGCTGTCACAAAGCAGGAAAGGCTCACATTCCCACAAGTGCTCAGCAAGCATGCAGACACACAGACACACACAGACACACAGACACACACACACACACACTTCTTCTCAAGCAACAGCTGTGGCAGAAGTCATCGGATATAGGACACCATATCCAGTGACAAACACACACACAGAAAAAGATTCACTCGTGAAGTTGGAAAGCAGAAGGATTTGCAACCTAATCAAACACACACCAAACACACTGAGGTCACGGTCGTGTGTTTGTGTGTGTGTGCGTGTAATGTTTGCAGGACTGTAGTGACAGGCTGAACATGGTTCTGAAGATGAGTGGAATAAATGTAATCAAAAAGACATAACCTCCTTGATTTTATACACTCTAATGTTTTACACAATACAGCTCAGCTAACATCTTCATCTTTTTAACCAATGGTTTCCAAGAGCCATTCAGGATAACACTATTTGGATAGTCCACCAACAGAGGTTTGTTTGTCCACCAACAATGGTTTGTTAAAAATTCTAATGCATTTTGTTTATTACTTACTGACATCACTTTAATCAAATCCCACTTCTAGCTCAAACCTTAACATGACAGAGTTTTAACAGATGATTTGTTAACTCTCAGCATTTGTAGATCTACTGGACTATCCAAATAAATGTGACCCCATTCAGTAATAAAACCACATTCCTTTTTCCTTGTCTGCAAGAATAAGAGATAACAATGACGGACATGTTCATAAGATATAGGTTCTGTCTTCACTGCACAGCTGTTGTGCAAATGGCAGGCTGGATGAAGGAGATTTGCAACATTACATGGAAGAGTCCAGCCATCGCCTGCCTCTCTGCCTGATACAGTATGTGGGAGCCAACAGCAGCCATCTTCTACACAAAGGGGACGAGAGAGCGACTGGAAGAGGGGGTCTAATGGATAGATGGAGGCGGTCAGTCAGACTTGTCCTCTAGTATGGCCTTTGTGTGATACAGTCAGATGGGAGGAAGTCTTTGTCACAGACAGAAGGTCCCATAGCCCATAACAATGACATTCATAGACAACATGACAATAAGTATGTATGAGTATAAGTCTGAGTGTGTGTGTGTGTGTGACTGCTTCTCTTCCTAACAAAACTAACAACTACTAAACCAACTCTTCCTCTAGGTGCCTCATGCTTGTAGAAGTCTGCATGTGTAAGAGGTATGTGTGTCTGCTCTGCTCAGGGAAACTTACTTGTGTGTATGTGGGTAGTCTGCTTACTCTGTGTTCCTCTACATCTCTGTTAGCTTATTATGTCCTCCGTTTTGTAAGTCACAAGGATAAAAGTGTCTGCTAAGTGTGTGTAGTGTATAATGTAATGTAATGTAATGTAATGTAATGTAATGTAGTGTAATGTGTGTGTGTGTGTGTGTGTGTGTGTGTGTGTGTGTGTGTGTGTCTTACCAGTGCCCTGTGGGTGGGATGAAGTATATGCAGCAGTGAACCCTGGAGTCTGGGATCCGCTTCTTCCTGTTGATGTTGATCTCCTCCTGCAGATACTGCTCGTACTGGTCATTGATGAACTTCATGATGGGCTGCCAGCTGTTGGGGCAGAAGACACATGGGAAATGGAGTTCAAAAACAAGCACAGACAAATATAAAATAATGCAGTGGCAGGTGCAGGAAAACTACACTAACCAGTTTTCATTGTTGATCTGGTCCCCAAAGCCTGGAGTGTCGATTACCGTAAGTTTCATCCTCACGCCCTTCTCTTCAATGTCTAAAAGTCACCATAAGAAAATGTCACAGATGCAACTGTTAGCAGTGTTGACAGCAGAGGCAGGCATCCTGGTTTCAGAAAGTAAAAGTCCAGACACTCATTTCTTCCAGCTAATTTACTGAACTAGCTGATCCTAATTAGCCCAAATTAGTCCTAATTCAGCCAGGTAGATGTTATTAGTGAATTCACCTGTGTTAAAAGCACAGGCAGAAGGATTACATGGCAGGATTTGTATCTTTTGAAGCTCAATGACTTTACCTTCCTAAAGCTTGATTACTTTAACTTTTGTAAACTGTTAGCACTGTTGGCAGACATTATTTTTTGTATAACTTCTACACATTTTTCTGAGGCTACTTTTTATAAATCATCCCTAAGTGACGCACCGTGACTGATGGACTTGATCTCGATGGTCTTGGGGATCCTCTCCTCCTCTGTGGTCAGCACTGACTTGCGGCTCACTTTGGATTTGAAGAGGGTGTTCATCAGGGTGGACTTGCCCAAACCACTCTGACCTAGTTCAGGGAGAGAGTACATGAGTTCATATTCAGAAATAGAAAACACTATGTTCATATGGTACTGGGAAGAGACTCAAAAACACCAGCTTTGGAAGACACAAAAAACACCTAAAATGTACCTTGTGTCTGATCTATAAGTGCATGGATCTATATTGACCAATACCATCAAACACTACCAGCAACCATACACAACCAAGAGGACTCACCAAGAGGACTCACTCACACAGACAGAGGCACAGACAGAGACACATAGACACACAGACACAGACATAGACACACAGCCACAGACACACACACACACACACACAAAACCACACATACAGGGACATGCACACACACACAAACATATATATATGCGCACACACACACACACACACACACATTTCCATCCTTCTGCAGTGACACCATGTACCTAAGTGAAAACACAATGGTCCTATACACTGAGACAGTAGCCCTACACACACACAGGCACCATATAAAAATAATGACCGCTGCCTCTCAGCATGTGCACTTAGCAGGCACAAGAGGCCCGGGTCACACAAGGGTCAACCCCCCTCGTAACATTGTCACAGATGGGCAAGCTGGACGTGCAGAAGGAGATGGCGCACCAGGCACACGGGAACTGAAAGACCTCAGTGTTCCCCCGGGGGAGAGGGGAAGGAGCCTGGAGCCACACGGTCCGCCTCCCCTTACCGACATCCATCACCGGACCTCCAACACAGACCAGCTGCACACCGCCCAGCTTGTTTTAGCCATCAGGCTAACTGTTGCCTGACTGAATCCTGAATCCAAAATGTTCACTCATTCAGTTTATATAGTGCACTGGGTAGGCGTAGTGTAACTCACACACCCTATGTAGCGAACTACATAGTGAACCAGAGAACATTTCGGACACGGCC
Organism: Setipinna tenuifilis; assembly: GCA_030347295.1. Classification (NCBI taxonomy): domain Eukaryota; kingdom Metazoa; phylum Chordata; class Actinopteri; order Clupeiformes; family Engraulidae; genus Setipinna; species Setipinna tenuifilis. Next base: position 5,531,170 of record CM059281.1, read on the forward strand.
GATGTGCTCAAAATGAACAACCACTTTAAAAAAAGAGTGTTTACACTGTGGCGCAGCCGGGAGCTCCAGGGCCCACATGTATCTTCCTTAGCACCTCAGGAAACACTTTTGATGAATTGTTTTTTGCCGGATACGCACTCGAAACTCTTTTCCTGTAAGTGTGGAGGTTGCTCTGTTGTGCAAGCGCCAAGAGGCTAAGCGCTTAGCGCTAAGATCAGAGTGATATTAAGGGTGAATGGTCTCGCTTATCTTAACCCAACGCGTCAGAGGGTTGCAGGTGTCCTGAGCTCTCTGCAAAACTACCCGAGGGGAGAGGACGAGAGAGAGACATTCATTATCGTGCGGTCAGGATGACTTCATTCCCACCGGTCCTTTGAAATCCATCAAGAGCTGCAAATCTGCAATGCAAATCATCACTTGAGAGAGAGAGAGAGAGAGAGAGAAAGAGAGAAAGAGAGAGAGAGAAGAAGCAAAAGAGAGACAGTGGGAGTCTTGTGAGACAGTGCAGCAGGCTAATCCACAGATGTGTTGAGGGATGGGAGAGGGGGGGGAGAGAGAGAAAGAGGGAGAAGAGAGAAAGAGACAGAGAGTGTCTTGTGTGATGGTGCAGCAGGCTGATCTAGACGTGCTGAGGGACAAGAGGGGTGTGAGATCTGTGAAGCATCTGGGCCCCGATGCACGCTGCCAGGGGGCCATTTACTCTGAGTGAGTGAGAGGGGCCCAAAGACCACCATCGTACACGTACAGCACATGCACATGTCTTACATGCAGCCTCCCATGCTCACAGCAGCTCTACCCACCTGTTGCCATGGTGCCGCTGCGTTCGGACGCCTTTGGCTGGTTGCTCCGTCTTAACTGTGCAGTTATTTACTTTGTTGACCTTTTATTATCGCCTTACTTTTTCCATTCTACACGCTTTACTCCCCCCTCCACATGCACAGTTTTAGAGTAACAATACACCTATACTGCATGTCCTACTCAACCCAGTATGTCTATGCATGTGTCTATGCATGTGACAATAGAACATCCTTGTATCCATGTATCCTCGTGATGGCAACGCATGATAAAGCTTGGCTTAATTACGGCCTTTTTAATCCAACCGAGGGGTGGGATGGGGGGGGTTAGAAGCATAAACACAGCCCTTGTCAGTGGTTTGCGTCGTGTCGTGTTTGCATGAGAACCTGTGACCTACATCACCAAGACAAAGTGCCACCAGCCATGCGTGCCTTGTGTAGTCACTGTGGTTGCGAGGGCTGTATGTGTGCCCATGTCTGTGTTTCTTTCTCACTCTTTGGTCCGTGTGTGCTCCCAGGAGAGCGAGAAAACAAAAGAGAGAGAGCGAGAGAGAGAGAGATAGAGAGAGATTGAAAAAGAGTGATTAAAAGAAAAAGAAAAAAAAACATGTGCATGTGTGTGCACGTGTGAGCCCATGTATGCATGTGTGTGTGTGTACATGGGTTTGTTTTCAAGCCACATAGTAGGCTTGCCTGATGTGCCAATAAACATTCGGTTGCATCTTCTTCAATGAGCCTTGTTCTCCATCTTGTGAGACAACACCACAAAAACATAAACACGTGCCATCCAACAGTCATCCCAAGAAGGTGTAAGATAAACAAACGCCATGCCAGAGGATGTTTACATTTCGTGTCTTCAGACCCTCAGGGTAGACAAGTGTGCCTAAGCTTTCTAATTAGCCAAATGGCACTGACAAAACAAAACAAAACCTCAGCACACAATACAACTTCAAGCACTGTGAAGATGAATAAAGGACAAACTAATGTCTTTTCTTTGCATAACACTAACGACAGATCAACCACACAAAGGAAACAGGAAATGTCTCAAACGCAGACTCATTTTTGTAGGCTTTAGAAAGGCATACTGTGTAGACAGGAAAAACAGAACATTTAAAATTACAACCATATATATATATTGTGTATTACATTTTAGCATTATGTATGTAATATAGTTTATTACAGTTTAGAATCCTTATTCTATTTAACTGCTTTTATCTATAGTTTTCTACTCTGTGTATCTATTGGCCTGCTCCAAACGACATCTTACTGCACATGTATAGTGACAAAAACAAAACAACTTCTTCTAGTGCTTCCACTTCTATAACCAGTTCTTCAGCCAGTAGCGTAGTAATGCGAGTGCCTCAGTCCAAACAAGTTTCCAAGTGAACAATCTGGCTGATTGAGCAACTCATGCAGTCATTTTATCTGAACCCACTGCAAGAAGACACACGTTCTCTTCCCCTGTTTGCCAATAAAAACACATAAAGGGGACGATGCTCTCTTTTTCAGACACACAAAAAAGGCGATAACTGCCACTTTCCTGCTACACTGCAATCAAATAAAAAGGCAGATATTTTGCCTGTGTGTGTGAGTGTGTGTGTGTGTGTGTTTTATTTCACTGTCAAACACCGTGGCATTGTTCCAATTTACTCCCAGTGCAGAAGGCCCTCATTAGCCATCCCGACATTGTGGGGTTCTCTTCAAGCTGACGTTGGTTACACTCAGAAGCAGCCCACAGAAATGCCCACTTCTCCAGACACCAAACCAAAAACGTGTTCAGCACTGTGTTGATTAGATTTGACCTGTTTCAGTTTCACTTCAGAGTCTGAGAGGCTCAGCATGGCAGAGCCCTCACTCAACAACACTTATGGGCATGGCCCAAGGGCACATTCAAAAACACACAGTCACAAACAAACACAAATTAGCAAGCACGTGCAAGCACAGACACACACAGACACACACAGACACACACAGACACACAGACACACAGACACACAGACACACACACACACACACACACACACACACACACACACACACAATCTAGAAGCTTTTAATTTTGCACATAGGGAAGGTTCCCTAACTGGATATACAAGAACATCATTGCAGATGCTGCAAAACTGCATAGATTTGCAGATAAGAGCAATCTGATTAAAGAATTTAATGACACAACTTTCAGTACCTGACACTGAATTTTGAGGAAATGCTGGCTTCTGAGCTTTATAAAATATATTTTTAGCCATGATAAGCTGTACCCAAATGACATAATGCACTAAGACTTTACAGGTGTGGCTCATCCAACAGATGAGCTCATACAACAGCAGGTAAGTCATAATGAACTCATGCAGCAGGTGAGTCATTTTGAACATTAATCATCATGTAATTAGCAGGTAGACGCAGATATCTAAACAAGGAGCTGTCATAGTTTATTTGCACTGATTGCTGACACTTAGGTAGACAAGTAAATGCTGGGTTTAAGGCAGTGTTTCTTAACATTCTTTATACCAAGGACCACTTTCTCCCCTTTTAAAAAAAACTTCAAGGACCACTCCCTCCATCTGAGGCTAACAGGGCTATGTAAATGCATGAATTGGTGCAGCATCACAGCCCTAACTAAGGAATGGCTAAAGATGATATGCATGTCGTTTAAGCACTGGTTTAAGGCTTAAACACTGACTAGGACAATATCACTGGCTACACACTTTTCCATCATGCCAGATCGTACTTTCAGAGTGAGTCCAAATTAGGATGGCAAGACTTTAGGTTGTGTGATATCTAATAACATTGCTGGATGTTGTGATGATGATATAACTTTACAGTGATGATATGCCCTAAACATTGAGCAACTATGGGTATGAGGAAGGGCCTCAAGGGCGGTAGGGCTCCATCTGATTGGGCAAATATTTTTATATGTGGAGTGGAAAAGCACAGCTTATTGAAATGTACCTGTTATAGCAGCTAAGCCATGTTTTGTGATATGCATGTCACAATATTGTGATATTTTTTATATATTGTGCAGCCCTAGGCGAAATATCTTATAAGTAACACAACTTATACACAAGCAAAAAAAACAGGCTGCCATGGACTCACCGACAACCATAATGTTGAGCTCAAAGCCCTGCTTCATGGCCTTCCTCCTCATCTGCTCCAGGATGGCGTCGATGCCCACATAGCTGAAGTCTGTGCTGGCCTTGTCCCCCCGCGCTGCAGGCGCGTGTTGGGGCGTCTTGGCTGCGTCTGACATGGTCCCGTAGAAGCTTGTAATGACCTCTGGCCCTGAGAACATGACACAAAAACAGGAAGAACAATTCAGAGTTCATCCACTAGAAACATACTGCAGCTGAAACTCCTGTGCACTAATAATTACCCAGTACTTAAAAGACACTGTTAGCATTCCAATGTGACCATACAATATGGTATTCTTGAGCTGAGATCCCCACACCTAAAGTGAAACTAGACAGGTGCTGAGAAGGAAGTGGTTGTTTGAAAAACCAAAGTATGTAGTGTAGACTCTACACTACTAGATAAGAGAGAAAAAAAATGGAATGAAAAGAGATGAAATAATTGGTTAGATGAAAGAGCAAACGAGTGCGACGACATACAAAAGAAATGACAGTGAAGCCATTCCAAGGCTTTCAGTTCGGTGCAAAAACAAGGTGTCTGGTTACCTCCCAGCCTCATTCAGATGTGCAGCCTATGACTGTAGTCTTTATGATGCAAGCAGAGAAGCTACAGCAGACGGTTTGAAGCATGTATCACTTTCACATTAAATTCCACAGCTGACATCTGTATTAAGCCTCCAGAAGCCCTCTGTCTTTTTGTGCGACGGTATGCGAGACTCCAGCTGGACCTGGAGGGGGCTTGGGGTCCCTGCGGTTTAGTCTGTCAAGCATTCCATCCCTCCAGCAGACCCCTCTGTCCCTGGTCAAATGCCAGGCCCACACTATCAAGCATTCAGGGATATTGACACCGTCCCCAAGTCTGTCTCATACATGGAGCTAATGTGTCTTTACACTTACGCCCTGCGGTAATAAAAGAACAATAACTTGTCAAAGAGATTATGTTAATAGGCAGAGATCCTGTTGTACGGAGTCTGCCTTTCACTGTCTGTCTATCAGACTGCATGTCTCCACGTGCGAGACAATTAGGAGAGGAGCGTTTTGGAAAATGCGAGCACGGATGTCCTCTGCTGCAACACTGCCTAGACAAGTCCTCAGGAGACACAATGCAAGATCAACTTACCGGAGAGAGAAAGCGTGCCTGTGTGAGCGTGGCAGGGAGCAAGACAGAGAGAGAGAGAGACGAAAACTCAAGAAGTTGTGGAGGAAAGTGCAGACATGCCGTTGATACGCGCTTGAGGATTCAACAGCACTGTGGTTTCCGTCAGCATTCAGTCTCTCTCTTACACACACACACACACACACACACACACACACACACACACCTAAATACACACATGGGGAGGGCATGCGCTTATCAGAGTGCAAGAGGAGGTGTATATGATAAAAGAAAAGGGGAAACGGACTCCATAGACTCTCATTCGATCAGATCAAACTAGCTTGCCAGCATTCTCAAAACGGTTACATATCAAGATCCCCAACACACTCCCACTGCTGCCATGGCACCTATGCACAGGCATGTGCAGACACACGACACCATCAGTTAAGGCTACAGAAATATGCTTATGGGTATGCTGCCTCAGAAAACACACAAATATAAACAAATACACAAATACACACTTTCGAACACACACACCTGGGGCATAAACAGGAAGTTTTTTTTTGGTTTTGTTTTTTTAAATAGAATACATCGTCTAGAGAAATGCCACTCTAAACCACTATACCACATAGGGGCTTGTGTGGTGTGTTACAGATATACACTCATGTCCCCATTGAAATAAACGCACACACACACACACACACACACACACACACACACACACACACACACACCACAAGAACTATTTTAATTGTAGGGCCATGCTCTATGTAGTCTTGCTATTTAGACTTTAGGTTTTACAAGTGCAGCGTGGTTAATGTTAAACTGTATCCTAAGTAGGATATACTTAAGGGGTCTGAAATCTAAACCAGTGACCTACAACATGAAGTTAAGTACACTACACATGGGAAGCTCTGTGAGCAGCTGTGTTTTTGATAAGTCAGGAGAACCAGGACTGGTCAGGCTGGATGGACGAGGGAAAATCTAACAGACTCATGTTCCAGGGAAGTGCGTTCATAGGGGTTTTGCATTTTTATTTCCACTGAAGTGAAATGGTGGGGATTTATCTGCAAAGCCGATCAGCCAACTCTACTTTTTGTTTCCTGTCATTTTTTTTGTTAACTTCTTTTCATTTCTCTGCTTCCTACAGTGCACCCTAACCTACTAACTCACTCAGACATGGAAGCTGCTTTATGACAATACACAGGAAGTTATAGATATGCAAGATAACAGCGAAAAACGGTTTGTGGTGTGTGCAGGCATCAGAGTGTCTGATTGTCAAATACAAAACTCTCCTTCACTATTTCAATGTTGGATGGAGGCCTCTCTCTCTCACACACACATGTTTCACAAAGGAAGTCATGTTTACCGTCTTCACACTGCGCCTCATTTCCTGTTGCTGACTGACAGAAACACAAAACTAACAGCATTTACACAGCCCTTATGGCCCGGTCAAATAGAATGCTGTTTTCTGATTGGCTGGTGGGGTATGCATTAATTCTGTTGAACCGTTCAACTATGGAATGTAGTTCTAAATTTTGGCATAAAGTTTAAGTTCCATATCAATGCTCCACAGAATGTTAACTACAACATCCATATAGGCGAATTTAACGGTTGCTTTTGTGCTCTACTTTTTAATAACAGGTTGCAGACAATGATTCCGAATTATAAAGAAATAATAATCTAAATATTCCGACATAACATTTTAAATGTTTCCTAAATTCTTGTGTGTGGTAACCAGGTCATAAGTGGGATAACATGCAAGACGTGCATTTGAAAGAATTAATCAACTTGGCCGAGCATTCCGCTTCGTGTCGGGAAGTTATTTGTAAGTCAGCTTTGATTGATTCTGTCAAATGCACGCCTCGGCGGCTGTTATCCCTTACTTATGACATGCCACTAAATCATCTACAGACAGTTTTCAATCATTTTAGGAGCATTTAAGGAGAGAAATTTAGTGGCTGAATTCCTGTTGTAGAACTTCATGTACAGTATATGCACTCACAGAGTGCCACTCAACCATCGACCACTCTGAAGTCTTGGTAAACACCAACCTTTTGGATTATGGCTAAACACAGCATTACTCCAGGTGCATCTAGTTCTGTTATTTCATTCTGAGGCTGGATGTGGACTCCCCCAGCCTGACACAGCTGATGTGGGACAACCCAAAGAGGGCAGGGCGAGAGGAGGGAGTGGGGTGGGGTGGGGTGGGGGGCCCGCAGCATAACTATAGCCATTCTCTCCTCTTTACGGCCTGGGAACCTCAGGCGTCCCTCTGGAGCCCTGTGCCGCTCCTCTGTCTCCCTGACACTTAATCCTGGGAACGGGGCTGTTAATAAACCGCACGGCCTCATAGCCACACACACAGACACACCCACAGACACACACACAGACACACAGACAAACAGACACACACACACACACACACACACACAGGATCAGGATGGCGGAGGAGGGCTCCCATTCAAAAACAGACCAGGCTTCTCTAGTAAAATTTTTACACACACTCAAACTCACTCACACTCACACTCACACTCACACTCACACTCACACTCACACTCACACTCACACTCACACTCACACTCACACTCTCACACACACACACACACACACACACACACACACACACACACACACACACACACACACACACACACACACACACACACACACACACACACACACACACACACACACACACACACACACACACACACACACACACACACACACACACACACATACACACACACACACACAAAGATGAGTGGTTTCCCTGAGTTGGAAGTGAAATGACAATTGAATCTGGCTCTTTGTGCTGAATGGGATTTTCTGCTTCAGCCCCAGATATTAGGGACACAAAAGACCTTGGAACAGAGAGGCCAGAACCCAAGCCCCACCTCCAAAGTGCCTCTCCAACCAAACTCCAGTCTGCAGACACATAATGATTGATGAAGTCTGTGATTCACTGCACAACCTTGGCTGAAACTTCCTGGAGAAGATGGTGGTGGTGGTGGTGGTGTTTGGGGGGGGGGGGGGGGGTGATTCAAGTTCAACCTAGTAAATCTGAAATGAATTAATTAATAAACCTCACCATCACAGAGCCCATTCTCTCTCTCTCTCTGTCTGTCTCTGTTTCTCTCTGTCTCTCTCTCTCTTATGGCTCCGTCATGCTTCAGCACTCCCTTATTTTCTAACATTAACCTAACATTACCATAACCTAACATTAAGAGTCAAGCACTCAATCAAATATGAAATCCCACACAGTGACCCAGTTAGAAGACAGGGGCTTATAGGCCAGCAGCACAACGCTGCACACTCCACCATCTTCTACTCAGCTCTGCTTCCCCTTTCCCACCACACAACTGCAAACGTATACAACTCACTGGCATGCTAGCAACTGGCCACCATCTTTAGAACTAGGAGGGTTGGCACTCATGTTCAGCTGTGGGCTGTATAGAGTTTACATTGCAGTTTATAGACATGCTATCAGTGCCTGAGATACTGATAATAACGGGCACTTGTGCCACCCTTCTCAGGATTTCTTAATGCCAGTCTGGTCTGGAGCGATAGTACCAACACATGCAGCGTGTCACCTGCTACATGACCTATGCCAACTGGAGAACGAGAGCAAAGAAAAGAGAGAAGGAGCAAAAGAGAGAGAGAGAGAGACAGACAGACAGACACACAGACAGACAGAGAGAATTTGAGTGTGAAAAAGAGGAGGCTGTGTGTGTGTGTGTGTGAAACATGCACTAGAAGTGACTAATGTGAGTGAGTGAAAGTGCCCACTTTCTCACCCATACGGAGTAGGAGACATGGTCCAAGAGACATGGTGGGAACCAGACTGCCCGAGAAGTGCTCTGTTCCCGTTCAAGGGCAGACTTGACCACAGATATGATTCCCACTTCCTGTTTCTACTGCAGCCAAAGACGTTGAGGTTTAACATATAAACACCTGAGTCTGGCTGCGAGGTATATTGTGCGAGTAATGTTCTTCTAGCACTGGAAACACAGCCAGTTTCATAGAAATTGTTATGGTTAAATGTATCCAAACAGTGATGGAATTCCACAGATCCATAATACTAAATATGATTTTCCCAAGCCAGTTGTGATTTCTTAAGTGTCTCCAATGCATAAACATAGAGTTTGCTGATGTGGACTGTGCTGAGCAGCTAACGTGAAATGATGGCTCCAATGCCAACAAAAATGCATATCTGTGATTTGTTTGATCCTTAGATAAAATGAGTGATGGGCTTTTGCTGGTTATTTAGACAGAAAGATGGAAGACACAAAACAAAACAAAAAAGAGATAAAGTGCACAAACAAAAGGAGATCATGATGAAAGAAAAGAAAATGAAGAACATGATGAACATGACATGAACACACCCACATGTGAAAGGACGAGAGGTCCTTAAGCTCCCTCATTCCAGAAGGTTCAAACTATACACTTTACTTTTTAGGCAAAAGAACAAATATGCTTCAGTGTCCCCTGACAGTATACATGGATTTGTCAACAGACTAAAATTTACTACCAGATCAGATGGTAAAGAGAGCACACCAAAGTGCACACGCGTCAAGACATTACCTGGGGCTTTGCCTAGAAGCATGCCAGTGTAAACCACTATACCACATAGGGACTTGTGTGGTGTGCTTCATACACGCACTCTACCATGACCTTATTACAAAAAACACACACAGACACACACAGACACACACGAACATATTCTATGTAGCCTTGCCGTTTAGACATTTGGGCATTACAGGTGCAGTGGGGTCAATGCGAAACTGCATCCTAAATAGGATGGACTTAGAAGGTCTGAGAGATACACCAGTGACCTACAGTACAACATGAATACAAGTACACCACACATGAGCTAGACAGCATCAAGGCAGCAGTTCATGTGGTTTGCGTGATACTAGTTCATCTAGAATGAACCATTTACTCCCACAACAGGAAACCATGCATCTGATACAGACATGCTGCGCATACATATTGACGTTTTGCTTGTTCCGAGGGGAAAGTTTAGCGTACGGTTTCAAACACAGGCAGCCTAAAATTGCTCTCTGGGTGAAAGAGTCCAAATACATTTCTGTCTGGTTAGGGATGTAATTCCTGCCCTTATTCCTGATTGCTATCTCTGGAAAACTCAGAAATATCGAACAAAAAAAATCCTTTCCCAAGAATCTGTAATCACTACATCATCAGACAATGTTTGATCGGGTGGACAATTACAATGATTCATTTATAAATCCAAACAATCCCTCTTATTAGAACAACCCAAATCCTGAAACCCTGAAACCTCAAAAACCATCACCGCATGAGTCACATCCATCATTTGTTTGTTTTGTGAGACTCCACTGAGTTTAGTGCCACGGAAGACTCCCTTGACCAGAACTAAGTTCCTACATCATCGATTTCCTGTTTTCCCTTTTTTATATATTGCGAACACCACAAAGTGGGCTTGTCTGTCCTGAGACGGACCCAGCCTCACACAAAAATGCCGACCTACATGCCACAGAGGGGAAAAACAAAGTGCGATAGGCATTAGCAGGACGATGATTAATTCCATGAATAGTGTGTAATTTCACCCAGTCCATGGCTTTGGGGATGTCATCTTGAGATGTGTGTGGGACGAGACTTTCAACATCTGTCTCTGAGTTGCCGACAAGACCACCAAACATGGCAAAGCTCCTCCTACATCTTTCACTGTTCTTTGCCTAGTTTCTCAGGTCATCAAGTCTCAAAGACAATGGGAAGAGATTGCAATGGTCTTTCCCAGTCAACGGTTTGCACGATCATTATCAGTGGGTTAGGCCAATTATGATAAAACCGTAAACAAGGCTGATTTTAATAGCAGTCAATATAACAACCTGAAAATCTGAAGAAACATCAGAAAAAATGTGCTGTCAAGAATTTAGTGTCTAAACACAAGTGCTTCAGAAATACAAGAAAGATGCGACATCTGTTTTGTAGTGACAAGCCTGTAAGAAACATGTGTTTTTTTATGCCAGCAGTCCCAGGGGACAGCTCTTACACCAATTCCAGATCAGTCTGTTCGGCTTTCTGCACATTCCAATCAGCTGGTCCATGTGAAAGCATCTCCTCCTCCATGGGTCCTTGGGTGCACTTCGAGGAGGAAGTTAGCCGTAAAAGTTTTATGTCTTGAGTTGTCTTGCAGCAGACATATGGAAGGTTGGGTTACATAGCACGTTGCAGGAGGTTCATGGTGAAAGCTCATTACAAAGACAGCAGAGGAGACACACAGCCATTTTGCTCGCCCCTTCATAGGAGAACCAGATGTGTGTGAAAGCTTCCAGCACCATGACTGACCGATGTCAGGACTAGGGGAACATACCTGATCAGTCAGAGTTTGTCTTCACTGTCAACCGAACCCATCGGACACACCAGCAGCACACGCGTGCAGTGGTAAAACATATGCTCCACACTGTGTGAGATGTATGAAGTGATGACATCAAAAGAGCTGCATAGGTCACGGAGGTTTTAACTACTTTGTATTTACGTGTGTTAAACCAACTGAACCAGATGAGGCCAACTTCAGTGGCAGCCAGTGTGCATTCTGTTAGGTGACAGAAGAGGAGAAGAATGCTACTGGTCCACTTCATCTTTCACTTCTGCGTTCCCCCGGCCCCCCTGAGAATGCGACCTTTGCTACCAGGCTCCGAAAAAGCAGATGGTAGGGCCGGGTGTTAAACCACAGTTTTCTTGCTCAGAGCCCCTCTGGAAGCACAGATAATGGTCTGTCTCCAGCAAAGTGACAGAGTGAGAGGGGAAGGAGATGCAGAGTAAAGAAAGAGATTCAGATGGATGCTCTGTGCTTCTTTGCAACTGACTTGGCTAAAAATATACCACCAAGGCACAATGTTGAGTTTTCAGGTTTGATTCTGTCATCTGTTCAAATAAAAAAATGACAAATGCGGAGTGGTTTAAAAGTATTTCTGAAGCTCTGCTCTTCAGGCTAAGCCATTAATAATGGGACTGTACAGGAGTACAGCTATGATTGAACATTTCATGTTTTGTGCAACAGAACAGGAGTGCAGCACACAAAAAGGAAAAAAATAGTGAAAAAAAATTAGGGAGATTAGCCTTCACTACAGCACATAGTACTCATTCATTCGTGGCAATTAGCAAATAATTTGTTGACCACATGGACACGAACAGACCATGCAATTTTCTACCACACCAAAAGCCAAGCAGCAGCTGAATTGATTTCTCCGCAGTATGAACAGGGTTTAAGAGTTTCCCGACAGAAAAAGGTTTGCAGATGTCTGGAAATCAATCAGACTAGTTGCTCACATCCCATTATGTGGCTTTAGGAGCCAGCACTGCTGCAATTATCCATTCTCTCCGCTAATGATCTGGGCTCCACTGCAACAGTGGAAATCCACTGATGAACACACACACACACACACACACACACACACACACACACACAAGCACACACACACACACACACACATACGCACACATACACACACATACACACACACACGCACACACACGCGCACACACACACGCACACACACGCACACGCACGCACAATATACAACACACACACACACACGCACACACACACGCACGCACAATATACAACACACACACAACACACACACACACACACAGCACACAAAGGCCTCCCCGTCAGAGCGGTCAGATGTGGAGACACGGCCTGGCTGGCAGGATGCAGACCAGTCCTGCTCGTGAAACAGGACACTGACACCGCAGACAAGATGAAATCCATGACTGACACGACAGAAACTAGCCTGTATCTGACTAAGAATGAGCAAGTAATGCATAATGATAGGCATACAGTCAGAGGATGCCAAGGATTACGCGTGCTTGTGAATCAGAAGTCAACATGGTTTAGCTCAACCACCATCTTCTGGCACCTTTCACTTCTGGAACCAGCACCAGCTTTTGACAACCTAATATCCAGAAAACTAACCCAACCATAGGATGAACACCTAAACTCATGACAATAGTAGTAAGAAAAAGCTAGGAGTAAAGATAGGATAAGACTAAAAATGCTAACCCAGTGTGTACCAGTAGTGTATTACAATAGGGTTTGTTGTATGAAAGGTTTGAACCTCTTTGAATTCTCCCAAAAGTACTTTTCCTAAGTGCACAAGTATCTTGTACAGCCGGTCACAATGGTATGGTGGGACATTAAAATCCAAAATGCGAGGATTGAATATGTTAGAAATGTTTGATATTTACAGATAGGTGAGGGTGAGACAGACTTGGAATGACTTCATTTTGTTGCTGTTGGGAGTGAGGGCAACAGTACATGCTGCCACAAGCCCACTAGACAACATCAAACTTTCAGCAGCGAGGGAGAAGTGACACGTCTGCCATTACTCTTTTAGCTCTCTTCATATGCCTTCAGTTACACCACCCATCCACTGCCTGTCTCCCCCAGCCTCTCTCTCTCTCTTTCACACACACACACTCACACACACACACACACACACACACACAGGAGTGAGATAAACAACAACCCCAAAGACTGCCGTTGGCACCGCCTGCCCTGTCACTGAGGCAAGAGAGCTGTATTTGTGAACACACACACACACACACACACACACACACACACACACACACACACACACACACACACAGCACTGGTGTTTATGGCACAACAGGCCTTAGAGAGTGGCGGTTGGCTTTAAGCCGGCCACCTGCAAGTACCCAACACTACAAAACATCACAGTGTAACACTATTAAGGACTCTCCCGAAGTCCTTTATTTCTTTAGGTATACGCCAATATTGACAGAAGCAAAAAAAGCAATGTGTGGCACTAGTGGTACTGTTGACCTGGCAAACACACAAATTAGGAGTCTGTAAATATTCTGCCTTGCTTTTTTTTTTTTTAGAAATGAGCCCCACCGTTTTTTTCCCCAAACAACATATTTAGGGAAAAGAAAAATAAACTATTTATAATTTGACAAGACTGTGAAAAACATACAGGCCTCATAATTCAAAAAGCATCTCCACTTTGAACTCCTGCCTCCCTGCTGTGTAGCCTTCCTTGAAAAGCCAAACACAGCCAAGGGGAAGTCTCAAATGGCAAAACACACACACACACACACACACACACACACACACTTGACATTTCAGCTGCCTTTAAACTTCAAGTCAGGTGTCTTACATTTGTAAAACACTGCCAACACTGGCACCAAACACTGTCTGAATTACATCAAAATTGTACCACCTCAGCCTGCAGTCCAATGTAATGGATCTCGGTAACTTCTTTAAGGAGTCAAAGAGAGAAGACAGGGAAACAGAGATCTCTATACACAACAAAAGCAGCCTCCTTTCAAAAAACATGGAAAGCATTTATAGCAAATGTGATCAAGCCAAAGATCCCCCACCCCCAGATTGATTACTCCGAGCCCACAGAGATGACCCAAACAAAGGAGAGAGAGGGAAGGGAAGGGAAGGGTAGGGTAGGGTAGAGGAGGGAAAACAGAATGGAAAGGAGGGAGGGAGGGAGGAGGTGCTCACTGACCCCATCATATGTTTCACTGAACAAGAGAACAGGAGAGGGGAAGAGAAAGAGAGAGAAAGACACAGAGAGAAAAGGGCCCATCCTCCCAAACAAATGTTCAACAAATGCTCGCCAAAATTAAGCCTTTTTTCTGTCTGTTGTTACCTCTACAGCACCACAAACGCAGTAAGATGACACCTCAAAACTTTTGCATGCAAAAAAAGCCTCAACAACACTTTCTTTGTCTAAGACAGGCCTTCAGAGTAGGTACACATGAACAAGACACCACAAGTAAAGTGAGACACACACACAGAGACACACAGAGCAAAGGGACACAACACATAGGGATTACTGGCAGCAACTCACCCTTCCCGGCTTTCTCTCTCTCTCACTCACTCACTCCCTCTCTCTCTTTCTTTAGCCCTCTCTGCCTCCTTCGCTCTCACTCACTCAGCCTGCACCAGCTGGACTCTCTGCTGCTCACAGGCCACACCCACTTCCCTGATCACATGACCACAAAGAAGCCAAGCATTCCACTCCCCTCATTTACCCACTGGCAATCAATAAACAGCAACAGTGTGCCTGTGTTTGTATGTGCATATGTGTGCAGGCAAATGCAGTGTACATATTTGTTTAAATATATAAGCACTGAGATGCATATTTGTGGTGACATTTGAAGTGACAGATAGAAAGAGAGAGAGAGTGAGAGAGAGAAAGAGAGAGAGAGAGAGAGAGAGAGAGAGAGAGAGTGTGTGTGTGTGTGTGTGTAAGACACACAGACAGAGATAAAGAGGGAGAGAGAAAGAGAGAGGGAAAGGCAGGAAGAGGGAGAGTGAGAGTGTGTAGAAGAATCAAATGGTGCTCCATCAGGCTGCCAAGACATTTGGTCATTCTCCCTGAGCTCCCCCTGCTGTGTGCGTCCCTAATGAGCTTCCATATGCTAGATTGATGGTTGCCTGTAGCTTGTAGTCAGAAACCATCTCCCTGAGGAAGGCATATTAATCAAACATTCATCTATTACAAGCGTAAGACTGAAATATACATATGGGAACTGTGAAGGCGACTGACATTATAGAGATTCAATGCACACTGTATTGAAAGCTATGTTCACTTCCTTATATAAGTGCATCAGCTTTCTCTGGCTTGCAGCCACATAGCAATTGTTGGAAAATAAATCATATGAGGCACTGTGAAAATCAACTATGTACATGCATGCATGCAAAAACATATGTACATACAAACAACACTATTACATCAGGTTCTCAGTATTGACTTGTCTTGTATAACTGTACATACAGCAGGTGCAAGACATATCTTTATGTTTCTTTTTAACCCCTTTTTGCGTATTTTCTATTCAACACAAACCACCCGTTTGTCTTAGTAGATGCTGATTAGAACCTTTTCATGTTTCCAGCAAAGAGTGCACGCTTCCTGTCAAGCTAGTCACACACCAGAACATTTCAGTTGTGCAAAGTCCCATGTGGTTTCACCACCTGTGTACATGTAAGCCTGTGGAGATAGGCCACTGGTTGCAGTCACCTGTTAGACATCTTGTGCCAGGATGTGAGGGGAGAGGGGGGGGGGGGAGAGGGAGAGAGAAGAAGAAGAAGAAGAAGAAGAAGAAGAAGAAGAAGAAGAAGAAGAAGAAGAAGAAGAAAAAGAAGAGGAAGAAGAAGAAGAAGAAGAAGAAGAAGAAGAAGAAGAAGAAGAAGAAGAAAAGGAAGTGTTTGTGTGCCGTATTTCTAAAGGAAAACTAGTCTGAATGTGGTGGGAACTGCTTGATTTGCACATTGGACCCTGAGGCTTGTATACTTGTTACTCAGGTTTTGAGGAGAGTGGTAATCTTTTACAACACTTCTAACATTTTATGTTCAGTCTTGTTGGACTGAAAACTTGTCTGGCAGGGTCAGACATGACCTCATCACTGAAGTGATACTAGTCCATGCCTAAAGACAGCTAAGTGAGCACACTGGCAGGGGATGACGAAACCTGTCGTGCTTTCGCTTGCCACCACACTCTTATCGCTAGTCAGTACAAGAGTTCTTTTTTTTAGTCTTGCATCTAAAAAGGCTGCCTACTTCGAGCCACAGTATCAAGAGTTGCTGGACTTGTTTTTGAATATTTAAACTGATACCTTCTTCCATAGTTCTTCCATATGTAAGCCAAATTCCTGTGTGGCTTTCTTCAAGCATGCACATACATTTTTCAGTTTGCAACACTAGGCTAAGACCTGCTCTGCAACGGTCTTACTGTCATATGACATTAAGTCAACTAAGTCATTGCACTGACAGTGCCAACAAGCACATCTTTGAGCGTGTGGTGGCCTATTTGTGTGACCTACTCTGACACACTTTTTCCTAGACAGCATAATTCATCTACTCTCACAGACCCAATCACTCTTCAGCATGGTCCCAGGCCTTTGGCTTATGCTCTGTTGGAAGGCGGGGGGCTTTTGGTGAGTGCAGGATCAAACTGAGCTTCCTTCCTTGTTTTGATCACCCACAACGATCACAAGATGAGGCCTTGGAGCTTTGACAGCCCAACTTCCCTGTTTGCAAACACAAACAAACAGTCATGTAGCGTTACTGGGCGCTTACAGATTCAATTATCTTGTTCTAGGACAAGCTGTATATACTGGTGCCTCAAAAACTCAAAGCACCGGATCCAATGGCTTGTTTTTGCTTTTGTTTGTAAATTTCAGCCCCCTCAGGCGGCCATTTTGGGCTGATAAATATCCATGCAGAGTCCGAGTGGAGACTTAAACAAAGCAAAATCAGCCCCCTGGTGAGCTCTCTGCTTAGCATGAGATCTGGTCAGATAGCGGGAGGGATACTGTGTGTGATCGAGGCATCTGGAGATGATTGTATTTACCCACCTAGGCAATGCTGCTTTCAAAGGGACTCCCTGTCATGGCCCACCTTCAGCTTGCAAAGATCGGGTTTGGAGAGGAAAGAAGATAGAGAGAGACTATCCATACGAAAGCACCATGCTTTACATTTTCTCTGTGTGGGAGCAACTACAGTTTCACCATTTCCAAGAATGTTGCTTAAATTCCTGTGTTAAAAAAAAGATGAACAATGGAGGCAGTTTTCATTTCTTTACATTGCTACAAGCACCCTTTTAAAAAATGGAGAGAATGGGGAGCACAGCTGTGCTAGACTCAGATGTCAGAGTTTGCACAGAGGTTTGGACAGATACCACTAAAAGAACGTTTGGCTTTTTTAGCTGCTCTTGACACATTTTAGATCTCCAAGTCTTCCACAGACGGTTACAGGATCTCTTCTCTTGTTTGCTTTTTCATGAATGCACCTCTGCTCTCTCCTAAGACCTGAGTGCTCAGTTTGAATAGCGACCACAAAGTTGATAAATTGTCGGAATTGCGGCCATGATGGCAACGTGGTTTGTGTAAGCTGGGGTATTTTCTCTGGTGTGTCTTTTTCACCCTCTGTGTTTTAAGCCCTGCAAAGCTTCCCCAGCTGTGGTGTGTGTGTGTGTGTGTGTGTGTGTGTGTGTGTGTGTGTGTGTGTGTGTGTGTGTATGTGTGTGTGTGTGTGTGTGTGTGTGTGAAGCCCTGACTGCCAAATCCCAGGACACAGAGGAAAAGGGAGGAGAGGCACACACACACACACACACACACACACACACACACACACACACACACACACACACACACACACATGCATATGCACTCACACATGCTAGAACATACAGCACTGCCCCGCATTGCAGGCTAAAATGGACATTGAGTTGCCATTCCCATTTCTAGTCTCTGTTTGTCTTTTGTGCAAGAAAATCCTGATAAAGAGAAAAAAGATTGTAAGGCAAAAGACACAAAGCAAACTCAAAGTCAGCACGTTCTCAAAGAAAGTCTCTAAATCCTTTTTGTGGATCTGAGTTAAAGTTTGCAAACTGCAAGAGAGAAAAAAAAAGCCCAAATAGGCACCCTGGGACATTCAGTACATTTTCTTCCCCCTGCGCTGGGAAGAGACTCGGCACTGTAGCCATGTTTGACTCTTAATGCAAACCAGTTGTGCTGTCGCTCGCATTGTCAATGTTGTTGCTGCTGCTGCCCACTCCTCCCCAAACACACACACACAGTCGATATACTCACGCAGTGGTTCCGGTTCGGGACTCTCGCGGACCTGCACGCACACGGCAGTGTGCTCCATTCCCTTCCCTTCCCTTTCCCTTCCCCCCCCTCAAAGCTCCTGGCCCAGAATGTTCTAGAAACAAAAGTGGCTGCTGTTGTCCGCTGCTTCTCTGCTCTCTCCAGCGCTTCCCCTCGCTCTCTGACAGCTGCAAGCTCTCGGGTCGCAGTGTGTGCGTGGAAACGGAGCGCTTAGGGGGGCTCCCTCTCCTCTCCTCTCCTCTCCTCTCCTCTCCACTCCACTCCACTCCGCTCCGCTCTCCGCCTTCAGCCTGGGCAATAAACACCTCTTCTCTTCTCCTCTTCTCCTCTTCTCCTCTTTCCTCCGCTGATGGCTGGGCCTTCCGGGGGAATCCCTGCCCCACTTCGGTTCTGCTCACCCCCGGCGAACGCTACAGGCTACGGGATGACTCACCCCCATCCCCCCCCTGCTCCAAAAGCACACAGAGAGATGGGGCCTACTGATTATAGCCATGTGTGGTCAGCTCACAATTAACAATTACTGGAGTTAGGCCTGCATACTGCGGTGAATTTTCTAAGATCTCAAGATATTTCCAAGGGGTGTGGAACCCCAAAACAACAGTCATAAACACGCACACAGTACAAACACACTGTTGTCCGTTTAGAAAAAGTGTTCAGTTGTTGGTGTTTTTTTTTTGACGTTTAACATGGGAATCAGCAGGCCAAGACAGAGCTGAGGTAACTCGTTCAGGAAGAGGAGTAGTCTGGAGTCACATAGGCTCCCTACTGTGCCACGGTCCTTTCAGCACCTGAAGCCTTATCAGCCACATGCCCTTATGTGGAGACTACAGCCCCCGACTGGCTTTCATCCAGTAATGGAGTCACACACACCCACACACACACTGGGGAATCTGGGTAACACATACTCCCTCACACACACACACACACACACACACACACACACACACACTGGGGCATCTGGGTAACACACTCCCTCACACACACACACACACACACACATACACACACACACACACACACACACACACACACACACACACACACACACACACACACACACACACCGGGGCTGCTCTCACCTTATAATTGGTCCCAGTGCATCGGCAGAGGCCCACTGTTTACTCAACACACATCACTTCTCGGAATGGGCTGAGCAAGTCAGTCAAGCGCGCTTGGGGGGTGGGGACATTGACTGAAGTGTGCTCACTAATCCAACAATGTTTTTTTTTGTGTGATCTTCCGTTCAGATGGGATTATGTCAGGTGCCCGAGCGTAACGCCGGTGGATTTTTTACTTCCTCCCGTCAAACGGCATCATGTCAATAAACACGTTCACTTTCACCTTCACCTTTAAGTGGGACACGCGTCATTTGAGGATGGACACACGCACACACACACATGAGTTCAACCGCATGATCTCTCGGCTTTTTGGGCTTTGTAACAGATAAATAACCCAGAGCCAGAGCCAGACATCAAAGCCAGGCATTCAAAGCGTATTATAATTCAGTTCACCTGCCATTTCCACAGCTCACTCTCTATGTGCATTCATGTGTTAAATACCATGAGCACTTTATGGTTGAGAGGTTTGAATCAACAATGACATAAGGCAATACTGAAATTGTGTTTTTTTTTTGTGTGTAGCAACCTCATGTGCTCTTCCCTGTGTTCGTACAACAGAAGGCTCCAGAACTGGCACAGACTTGTTCAATTCCCAGAACAGAGTGGCAGATGATCAGCAAAAGCAGGGCAAAAAGGAAGAAGTAATTCCATGCCTAAAACTATCAAAACGTTTTAAAGTTATAATGACTATCTAGTAGCAAATGTTTAAATGTAGCCTAGTGTCCCATGCCTGGTTTGAGGCACCATGCCTAAGATCCTTCAACCCTGGCACAAGACATCCTCCATATTGTATCACATATGTTAGGTATTTTAATTCACCTACGTCACCTGGCAGATGATTCTGTGAAACGTGTCCAAGACACTACTGGGCATTTTTTCTTTAATTCCATGTCTGGGCCCCCACCTACTTAAAAAACCCTGCTGTGACCTACAGTCAAGGTTCACATCTAAAGGCAGCTGGCATCTCAAACATCTCACTCAGGCCCTGCTATTAATCTGGCATTCCTGCTGCGCTCCGCTCTGCCCTGACCGCTGTTTGGATGGCCGAGATCGAAAGCCGCCAGCGCCGCATCATTTGGGGCTTAGAGGTCTCCCACACTTAGAATAACAGGGCCCAGCCCAGGGCCCCAGGTTCAGCTATGAGCTAGGCCTCCAGATGGCTTCATGGCACCCTGCCACAGCAGAAGACACACACACATACACATCCATACACACACCACACACACACACACACACATACACACTCTCTCTCTCTCTCTCTCTCTCTCTCTCTCTCTCTCTCTCTCTCTCTCTCTCTCTCTCTCACACACACACAGACACACACACACACACAAACACACACACACACGCACAATCACTGAAGGCAGTTCCTACATAAGAGCAGCTGCAAAGTGATGAATTCTACATTAAACAACAATTAGCTTGTCTCAGGGAGCCCTGATGGAGAGGAGTGAGAATGTCACTGTCAACAGCACTCTAAATGCCAAGTGCATAACAATGATTAGAGTATGGCAGCTGCTGCACTTCAATTAGAGAGTGTTTATTGGAAAGGTTTCGTTTTCTGAGGCCATGAACCACCACCGAGACCCTGCTTAATATAAGGGATGAACTGTACTCATGATGGCATCAGACAGGGACAAAATGGGTCACATTAGGCCCTGAGGATTACTGGAGGGGAGTCTAGCCCCAATCGTGTAAAGCTAAACACTGTGGGACGCCCTGGTACCTCCCTGTGCTGATATGACGTATGTCCTGACCTGTAGGGCTGTGTGTGTGTGTGTGTGTGTGTGTGTGTGTGTGTGTGTGTGTGTGTGTGTGTGTATGGTGGATGAGGTGTCACTGCTGCTGATAGCACTATATGCCAGTCGAGAGTTGGCCTCCTGCTCAGTGTGTCTCTCTTTCTCTCAGCGCCTACTGGGGTGTTCTGTCGAGTTGAGCTGCTTCATTGTAACCTAATTCCAGAGGACACTGCTATCTACCTAACCCTAACCCTACTGCGATTACACGGTCGCAAGGAGCCCAGTTCAACAGAACACTGGGCTTTGCTCACTCCGCTGCTGCTGCTGTTTTGGGTGGTGACTCCTTAAGCTTCTGGAGCTGGTGGTTTCTCCTGATAAAGTCCATACATCGGGGCTACAGAATGCTGCCTATCTCACATTCTATGGGATGTCGGCTGTTGAGCTACTAAACTCAGCATACCCCAAGGAACAATGTAAGAAGGTTCCACAGTGCTGTAGACATTTCAAACATGAGAAAATATGTTCATTGATGTTCAATACGAAAAGTCCTCCAAAAGAATGTCCTGCCTGTCAGTAATGTTTCTTCACTGTCTTTGGTGGCCATTTAAAGTTAAGAGGGCGCAGGAAGTGAGCAATGTAAAAGCCCACAGGGACAGACACAGGAAGTAGTGTGTGAGGGGGGCTGGGAGAGAGATTGAAACAGAGAGAGAAAGAGGGGGAGAAAAAAACAGGGAGAGAGAGCAAGAAAGAGAGAGAGAGAAAGAGATAGTGACAGAGAGAAAGAAAGATAAAGAATGTAAGAGAGAGAGAGGCCCCTAACTCAAGATAGGGAGATACAGCTTTGATAGACCATCTGCTGAGGTGGGAACTGGAGTAATCCTCAGCGCTGAGAGAAATATAGCATAAACAGACGTTCCAGAAAATGCTATCTATGGGGGGCTTTTTTTTCAGTGTTTCCACCCCACATGCTTTTTATTGTCAAGTACTCAGAGATGGGAACACGATTACAAATCTAAATCTGAACATCATTTGTAAACACACTGCATTGGAAGATCACTCATTGCCGCTCCTATTTTTATCGGTGTATATCATACACTGTTAATTTTTTCACAATACATTATGTTCCATATACAAAGCCATCCATATATGTAGGCCAATATTGGGCTGTCCACTCTGTATGAAAAAGGTCCTATAAAAATAGCGTATTATGATTATGAATATGATTATGAATGTTGCTCTTTCTATATTATGCCAGAAAAAAAGTCATGTTCTTAATCAATGTGAGTTACTGAGAGCCAAACCTTTTGAGTCTGTGTGACTCTTGTCAGTCTGCCCAGCTGTCAATCATTCTCCATGCAACACCAACACCAACAACACTACCTGTGCTGTGTGCCTGTGCAGAGCCACCTGTGAGTCAGCACCACCTGCTGTCAGGAAGGGCTTCCTGCACTGTCCTGTCTGAGGTGGGAGCTGCAGGCTAAAGCTGAAGGCTGACACTCAGTCTGTGGTGTGTAATTAGCTCAGTCCCTTATTCACTCAGCTCACCTCCACGCGCCCACAGCCATCTCTTTATACGGGAAGACAAATAAAAGTGGGGCCATGCGGAATGTGTTGTGCTATAAAGAGTCTAAAGTGGACTCAGATTAGAGCCATGATGACATGGGCTCAGCAGGGTAGCCTTGCCTGGCCACTAACCACACATGACTACACCTCCTCCTCCTTCCCTCTCTCTCTCACTTTCTCTCTCTCTCTCTCTCGCTCTCTTTTTTTCTTCACACTATACCTCTCTAACAACACCACCTTCTACTCCTCTCCCACTTTCTTTTTCTTCGTCTCTTTCCCTGTCGCTGCTCCACTATACCACCTTTTTCCGCCTTCTTATGCCACTATCCCTTTCTCTCTCTCTCTCTCTCGCTATCCTTCTCTCGCTGCCCGACTGCACCTTTTTTCTCCTTCTCCTCCTCTTCTCTCTATTTCTCTCTCCCTCTCTTATTGCTTGACTGCACCTTTTTCCCCTCCTCTTCTTTCCTCTCTGTCTACCTCTCCTTCCCTCTCTCGCTGCCTGACTGCATCTCCATCTCCTCATTCTCCCTTCTCTCCCTTTTTCTCTTCTTCCTTTTCTCTCTCTTTCTCTATCCCTCTTTGCCTCGCTCTCTCTTGCTGCCCTCCAGTGCACCTCTTCTGTATGCTTGGGTATAATCATCATGTGGCTGGCGGTGGTGCTGGGTAATAGTCTGGGGGCGGCGGAGTGTGCAGTGGCCCAGCAGAGAGCCTCTGACCTGGGAAGCGGCCCAGCCCGAGGGACGGCGTCTGGAGCTTTCCGCCCAGACAAGAACCCTCCTCAGAAGAGGGAGGAGGAGGAGGAGGAGGAGGAGGAGGAGGAGGAGGAGGAGGAGGAGGCCGTGACCCACACAAGGCCGGCATGACCTCATGTTCAGGACTGGGGCCAGAGCAGCATGGCAGAGATGAGGGTTGTGCTCTGAGTGTTTACACAGTGGAGTGGAGAGCAAGGCAGACGGGAAGGCAGGGGAGGACAGGGCCAAACTTTCAGATGGCTCTGGTGTGCTGAGGACAAACAGAGAGTGGCCGCCTTACTGCACAACTGTGTTTTCTGTGTCACAGACACACACAGAGGCATGCAAACACATGCACACACACACACACTCAGACATAGACATGCACACACACACACACACACACACACACACACATATGCACACACATGCATGCAGACACACACAAACACACACACACACACACATGCGCACACATGCATGCAGACACAAACACACACACACACACACACACACACATATTGCTCATAGGGCACATCTAGCCTTGAGGAGTCATGAATTCACTGTTAACCTTTTCATTGCTCTCTGTTCCCTGCTGTTTGTCTCAACATTGAGCCTACAGCGCTAATTTTAACATAATTCCATAACCTTCATTTTAAAGCACTCTAACAAAGCAGAGCAAGATAAAATCAGAAATCTCCCCTACACTTTTTACTTACACGTGATCAAAAATCCCTTATGTAGGAGAAGAGCTCGGTAATGTCTGTAGAGCAGACAGTATTGCTCCAGACAGTTAAGTGAACTACTCTTTTCTTGTGAAAGTGGAGGAAAGATAGCAGGAGACGTGGCAAAAGGAGATAAGACATAGTCCTGAGAGATATCTGAGAGATTAGTGGAGAGTGGAACATTAGTGGAGACAGAAATGGACCATTTTGAAGCTAACAAATTGCAGAACTTTCAAGCACAACTCAAGCACTGACTGGTCTGCTTGGATGCTTCTAGAAGAATCTGACATTATCATTCCATGATCTTTTCCAATTACTTTGCAACCACCGTGTTCCTTCTGTGATTTTTGATACTGCACTCTCCTTCCGTACCCTACTCTTCTCTCTTCTCTCTCTCTTTCTGTCTCTCTGTCTTTTTATCTTTTTATATAAAACCAACTCCCAGCTCTCCCTGACCCTCCATTCTTTCTCTCTCCCTCCCCCCCCCCCCCCCCCCCTCTCCCTCTCTCTCTCTCTCTCTCTCTCTCAGGGCCAGTGGCAAGGGTCTGCAGTGTGACACGCACAGGCACAGGCACACACACACACACACACACACACACACACACACACACACACACACTCTCTCTCTCACACACACACACACACACACACACACACACACACACACACACACACACACACACACACACACACACACACACACACACACAGGATAGGGCTCTGTGCCAGATCAAACACAATGCTGGCTTGCTTGCATTCTTGCTGGCGAACTCCACCACAGACACAGGGAGAGAGAGAAGCTGAGGGAAGTGACTGGATGAGACAATGTGTCAATGAAGTCTCACTATGAGTGCATAAGGAACTTCTTCCTTTACAATGATTTATGTAAAGGAAGGGAAAGGAAAGGAAAGGAAAGGAAAGGAAAGGAAAGGGGATACAGGTACCCGAACAACTCCAAAACCTTGTTTTACATTTAAAGTTGCTGCTTCAAGGAAGGCAGTGTCATTTTTCCTCCAAATTAATGTGGTTTAGTATTAGTGGGCTTTTTTTGTTTCATTTTTTTCTCAGCCACTTTGCCAGATGAGATTAATAGCATTTAATAGAGTGGGCTTGGGTTGTAAATAATAGATTATGTCCATTAACGGCCCTGTTCGTGCTTCCAGAATAAACCTTTTTCGAAATTTCTTTTTCGAAACCTGACTTGATTGGCCGGGAGGTGTAACTCACATTGGGACTTCTGGCCTATCCTGGCACTTGATGAAATGGAGCACAGCTCCCCAAGAACACAGGAGCCCAAAGGGTCAAACGAGAGCCCAGTGTGCCTGTCTGTCACCCACCAAGCTATTCAGTCAGCTGGAGAAAGCAAGCCGAGCCTGCCTTGAACCGGTTGTTTCTGCATCCCTAGGTAATGAAACATTTCTCCTGTCTCGCCACCTGGAAAAATGATTTTGGAGTTTCCTGGTAGGGCATTAGAGAAAAGGTCAGTGAGTGTAATAACTCGTGACAGGGTGACTTTCTAAGAAAGGTCTCAGCAGGGAAGAGTTGTGTAAAGAGATGTTTTTGTCTTTGAAGCTATTTTAGCTTGTGAATGTGATCTGCTGTGTGAATACCACCACTGTGTGTGTGTGTGTGTGTGTGTGTATCCGTGTGTGTGTGTGTGTGTGTGTGTGTGTGTGTGTGTGTGTGTGTGTGTGTGTGTGTGTGTTTGTGTGTGTGTGAGTGACTGTGTGTGTGTTAGTGTGTGTGTTTGTGTGTAGTTGGGCTGGTGAGACCACAGGAGGTGGCGGGAGGTGGTGATGTGACGTCAGCATTAGTCCTGCGGGGGAGCTGTAGGAAGAGAGGTCAACACAAGGGGAGAAGACTGGCTGCCCTGGACGTGAGACGGAAGGAAGAGAGGAAGTGGGGGAAGAGTGTGTGTGCATGTGTGTGTGTGTGTATGTGTGTGTGTGTGTGTGTGTGTCTGTCTCAGATAGAGAGATAGAGAGAGAGAGTCTGTGTGCATGTGCGTGTGCCTGTGTGTGTGAGAGAGAGAGAGTGTGTGTGTGTGTGCATCTGTCTGTATGTGTGTATCTGTGAGGTCATTTCCTGTTGGAAGAAATGAATAGAAAGGAAATGGCTTATCTAATAACTTCACTATCCAAACAGCTGAGCAGAAAGAGCAGAAAGAGCCTCAGTGCTCTCACTTACACTCCATCAACAATGAAGATTTGTTGAATGACTTCTGCATAAAGCCTTGTCCACAGCAAGTGATAACTGGAAATGGACACTGGCATGTTAAACCAATGGTTACAATAAACCTTTCACCATGTGCTTTAATCGGATCTAAAACCTTCTACAGTATATTATCTAAAACAACAAAACCCAATTTAACAATAGGGTATAATGAGAACATTCAACATATCTCAAAGAGGGAAGTGAAATTACACAAGACTTCATCTGATAGAGAAGGCCAATTTGCTGTGATTAGTTGTTGATGTTGCTGGTTGTTTGATGGTATCTGTGCAGTGAGAGGCTGAGCTTCATGGCTGGGTGGGCTTAAGTCCTCCAGGCAGGTCACCCTTAATTCGAGGGGAAAGTGGCCCCAATAAGAGAGCGCCCCCTGGGCTGGTGAACGGCTTGGACCCCCCCCCCCCTCCCTCACCCAGGACTGGAGGGCAACCAGATGTGGGAATGGAGAGTGGGAGAAGTCTGTGCTCACATGAAGAAGGAAGGGACAGTGGAGTGTAGCTTTGTCTTCGTTAAGATGAGCTACCCAGCCGTATTTGATAGAACGCTACTATCTAACTAACCCTACTACTGACCCTAACCCTAACTTTCCCCGATGGCACTTGCGCCCAACTGAACCAGTAGGCCAGTTTGACAGCACACCAGCTTTTATGTTCAGGGATTGTAATGACACAACATTATCAGACAGACGGTTCAATAAGGAATGTTAGCTTTAAATAATGAAGTCAATTCATAAACTTTACCAAAGCTTACACAAACAGATAAACCATCTCCACTTAGTTCAGAGTCTTTAGGGATCCTGCTAAAGGTCTCAGCAGAACTCTCATCAGCACAGATATCCAGTGTCTTCTCTCTTTATCTCTCCTCTGCTTTTTAGACAATTTCTAGTGCTTGCAGGCCTCCCTTTGGCATTGCCCGCAAGGCATGCCTTCTCACATGCCTTTTACTTGTCTGCCTATGTAGGATTTAGGAAGTGAGGCAATGAAGTCTGGCGTGAACGTGTATGTGTGTGTGTGTGGGTGTGTGTGTGTGTGCACACGTGTGAGACGGAGGTGGGGGGTGGGTGGTGTGTGTATGTGTGAGACGAGGGGTGTGTGTGTGTGTGTGTGTGTGTGTGTGTGTGTGTGTGTGTGTGTGTGTGTTTGTGTGCATGCATGTGTAAGAACGGGAGAAAAGACAATGTGTCTATGTAGCGCCTACCCTACAGTATCTACAGTATGTGCGAGCGTGTCTTCATGCGAACACGCAGCAGGAGCTAACGAGCTTAATCGATCCCATGGGCTCGTTGTGCCGTATCTGATGTGCACGCACAGGGGAAACTATGAGGCGCTGGAAGCAGACAGGCAGACACAGGCACAGAGCAGCACTGACAGACCCAACATCGAGGCGCTTTAATCACACGCTGTGTCTCTCTCCTCCTAGTCTCCCCGGGGTCTCTGGGCAGCCACTGATGTGCCACTGGAGCCTCTGGCTCTCGTTACAACCATCCCTCTGTGTCTGGCTCATGAAAGCTAATGATCCGTCTGGTGGGTTTTTTAAGCATCTGAAGTACCTGGAAAAAATCCTGCACATAGCTGCTTAATGATATGACAACAAAAAGACACTGGTTCATTGATGCCGTTGTGTGTGTGCAGTGGGTACTCTTGTTATATTATACTCCTGAACGCTGGTTGCTCCGGACCCCCTTTTAGGATGTGAAACCTCTTTATCTGCTGACTAGAGCCACTTGGTTGTGGGAAGTTTACTTCTGTGATTTGGCTACAGGTTTGGAAATTATTTGTATTTGTGTGCAACAACGCGCTCAAGACAAGCACTAATCTCTGAGTGTTTACAGAGAATGAGTGGGATTTTCCAAGTCCTTGATTTAACCACATGAAGAGTTCCTTACAATAGGAAACATAAAAAAGTAGATGAGCCTTTGCTGTTTTGAGCCTTTTTGAGCATTTATCTAGTCTAAAACCCATGTTATGTCAGGGATCATGTGCATCAGGAGGGTTAATATTGTGGAATTAACCCTGCTAGACTGATTCATGACCTCAGTGTGAAGCGAATGGGTGTTAAAGCACAGTGCTGACCACCTTGGTGTACATTACCTCTCTTATTACAGAGCTATCTATTACTACCATCTATCCTTACAAGCTACTGACTTTAAAATGATATTAACAATTCAAAAAGCATTTAGTTTCTTTCACTAAACTTTGTTAAATCCTGTGATTGGAAATGCATTTTGTAGGCAACATCGTCTGAGCTTCCACTGGCCTCTCATAGCAACTGTCTGTTATGCATAACAACGGTTTCTTATTTAAAATTGTTAGACCTCTGAATGTTGGGACCCTAGCTTTACTCTGACTATCTTGGCACCACATCAGGTAACTAAACACTTCAAATAATCACTCCCTATTGAGTAAATCTCCTGATTATGACATTATACACATTTTGGAGAAAATTTCTGAAGCTCAACTGCCAAAATCAAAGATGCATGCAAGGCATTCTGGGGCTACACATACTGTTGAAGGACCATGGTGGAAACCACATTTTACAGCCTTATTGTCTCAGATGACAGGAGAACTAGCCACTGACTTGTTATTGTTAACAGTAAGCGCAGTTAGAGTGCAGTTAAAATATCAGTAGTTTGATATATCACTACCACCTACTGAATTGGAGTGAACCCAATGTTTACTTTGTGCTGGTGTAGCATTTTGTTCCTAGACATAATAAAATACACAGTTATTGTTACAGTTAGAGTTACAGTTATTCAATCCTATTATTAGTGAGTCAACGTGAATGTAAGTGCACGGAGGAGTACCTTAATGTAGCAAAAGAAATAACACCAGGACATGACAGGGTCAGGGTCAAACCCCTTATATGAATATATACCAGTAGCAAACTATTCTGCCAATAGTCACATGGAAAATCTAACTGCTGTAGACTGCACTATTTTTAATGTACACACCCATGAGAATTAGATGTTAGCGTGATTACAAGACCCTTCCATGAGAGGAAACAAAATTGAAAAACAACAAAGTCTATCTTGTGTACATCATTACACGAGTTTCCAATTACTGGTAGTTTGGCACATTTCTTTGCTGTTTCTTTAAAGTCTTCAAATTAGCTTTTAAGCATAAGATGCATTTGTTGTTTTTTTTTCTTTCTGAGCAATTGTCCTTTCTATGTCACGATGTAAACAAGCACTGCACTGATGCCGGTTTAAGTTCTATGTATAACACCCAAGAGACTCTCAGAGGATCTCTTTACGATGCTAGAGACCTTCATCTCATGCAACCCAACCAATGTGTTTATGAGCCTGTCCACATACTGTATATACAGCCAGAAAGAGTGATTCCACATCAGTTTCCCACGCCCACACCCAGTCACCTAGCTTCTCTCCACACATCTCAGACTATTAGCTACATTTGCTTTACGTCTTTTCACTAGAGAAGCCAATTCCGAAAGCTGAGTCTACTGTGGTTGACCGTCCGCCATCTGCCAGTGAAAAAATCAAACAGGACGGATTCTGGGGTTAACCTCCAATCAAGGACAGGGAGAGAAAAGCCGCCAACAGAACTCTCCGCCCATCAAACGGCGCAGGCATTCCCTCCGTGACGCAGGCGTAGCGCTTTGAGGGCACAGCGGCAGCTTGATTAAACGACAATAGGGCAGGCACCGCTTCAGTGTGGTCGGACCGCCAACAAACAAATACATCTTAAAACCAGCCAGTGACCTCTGCTCGGCCACTTACACAACACATAAAATATCCACAATGCACAGTTTATAGGCTAAGCTTGTATTATCTTTGCTGTGCAACTGAACAGGAAGGAGGAACAACTCCAGTGTTCCACACACTGGCTGTGCAGCTAACACCATAGAATTCCATCTACAGCCATTATGATAAACAATGGATTTCAATGAGCAGCACCGTCAAAAGTACACTTTGAATCCTAATCCACACGCTGACGGCAGTGAAGCATGGCAGTGGTGTGCAGGTTGTATTGAAAAAAATGGAATCTAAACTAAAAGAATGCGTCTCACTTTGTCGAAGCCTTTGTGCGGAGACCATTTAGATGTTCTCCCTTAATGCAGCATTGTAAGAATTAGTCTGGGGAAATGGTGAGAAGAGGTGAGAAGGTGAAAGGCACACATTACAGGTAAGGTTTTTAGCCGAATGCACTTACTGTGTCCGTCCTGAGGAGACTTGCGTCCGGTGTGGTGATTGGGGGAGGCAGAGCGTGTGCTGATGGTCTGGTGGTGTGGGTGGTGGTGCTGTTGGTGGTGGGGATGGTGGTGGTGGTTCTCCTGAGCCTTGCTGTTGTTGTCGTGTGCTTTGGTGATGCTGATCTCCGGGCGTCGTGACCCAGCCACCTCCCCCGGGCTGGGCGGCTCACTCCTCCGGAACGTGGTCTCGGGGAGCTTGTGGCTGGCGTGGGGGTTGACGGCGCGCTGGCTGGCAATGGCGGAGGGTGGTGGTGGTGCTTCCAGCGGCTTGCTGAAGGTGACGGTGTGCTTCTGAGACAGCTCGGGGGTCTTGCTGTGGCCCAGGACCTCGGGGCGCTTCAGGGCGAAGCGGGCGACGCCTTGGCTGGGGGAGTTGTCCACCGACTTGCCGCTGTGGTGGTTGGAGGAGATGTCGATGGAGAGCTCGGTGCGGCGGGACACAGGCTCCGGGGTGCGGGCTTTGGGCCGGAAGCCGTCCTGGGCCTTGGGGCTGCTGGCGTGGTTGGAGCGGGAGCCCAGGTCGTAGTAGCTCTGGCTGCTGCTGGGGGAGAGGCCCGGGCGCTGGTGGGAGTTTGCGTTGCGGCGAGAGTTGGGGGAGGTGGGGTCCACGTCCTCCACCTCAAACGACCTCTTCAAAGCTGTGGAGAGGAACAGATAATGTTTTACAAATGGTCAGGAAACCAAAATATAGCCTGTTGACCATAGGCAAAAACGTTCAGCACATTACACGTCAAGTGCAGATAGCAAGGTGAAATCATAACCAAGTAAATAAATAGTATTTTAGTACTTTCCCATACTTTTGCATTTCACTGTAAACGATGGAGTGTTTTTGTAAAGTACAGTAGGTCAGAAAGACAATTTCAGCAGACAGTTTCTCAATGGGGAAGAAAAGTAGAATGGGACATAAATTTTATAAGAATGGGACGAAAGTCAAAGAGACTTTGTCATCTCATCTGCACCTCAGCCAAGACCACAGACTTTAATATTATCACATAAAGCAGAGCCAGGACTGCAGTGAAGCATATCGTGCAACACCATCATTGCTAGTGGCTCTCTATTAAAAAGCCATAAGAAATCAAATAGAAAATTTTACAGTTCTGGCTGAACAAGAGCTTCTCAATCCAAAACAGGAAATGAAGGGAAAAAAAGGGATGGCACATATATAGAACACTAGCTTTACATTATAAAGAAACAAAAAAAGCTGCAACACCACAACTGGCAGTCATGAGCATGCACAGATGATTAGAACCTCCACCTAAATAGCCTATGTCAAAGCAGAAACACACACTGAGCCACAAAGTCAGTCCAGGAATACAAACTTACTGTGCTATCACCGTGGCAATACTAGTAGTCTCTCTCACAAGGGCGATGCGACAGACAGAGCGAGAACTGCATGCAAAGAGGGGGGGAAATAACGGCTTTGCTCCGGGAAACAAGGGGAAGCACTGGAGGACTGCCAGTCGACATCACATCCTGGATACGGTGTAGTGGTCCCGAGCGGGTTTTGTGACGGCTGTGTGTGTGTGTGTGTGTGTGTGTGTGTGTGTGTGTGTGTGTGTGTGTGTGGGCTGTGCACAGTCATTCTCAAGCATCTCGTGTGTTAAGCCCTAACGTCACACTCAGGAGCCTACATTTAACGCTCAAGAGAGATCTGATCTGATAGAGCCTGGGGGCGCAGACACCCCATATTCCCCTGGCCTACATTTGTAGCTTCTCTGCGACACTCATGTATGTGTCCTCCATAATCACCATATCTCCGAGGCCTCCCTTTCATGCAAGGTCAGAGGGAGGTCTGAGTACAACTGAGATAGGAGTTGTATAAATGACTGTAAGTGTGTGTGTGTGTGTGTGTGTGTGTGTGTGTGTGTGTGTGTGTGTGTGTGTGTGTGTGTGTATGTGACAGTCTGCTATAAGGGTATCATATCTCCATGCCCTTTCTTTAAACTTGGTGCAGCAATAATCGAGCAACTGAATCGTCACATCAAAAAGGCTTTCATAATCCTCCTCCCAGGCTATGGCCTTAATCCAATTTGCTGCGTTAAGCCACTACATTCAGAATCACTTCACTTGATACTTTATAACCCCCCCGGACAAATTTTCCCGTCCTGCCAAATCATAATTTAGTGAGGCGGAGTAAAAGTGCCTGCTCCCTGTGCCCATTTCATGGGTGTTATAACTCAGGTGTCAATGTGGGATATAATGTTGGATACTGCAGGAGCAGCTTAAAACCCCAGATGTCTGGGGACAAATAAAACATGTTTCTGAGAGGTTCTCTCTCAGCTTTTCCCCTCATTACCGCCTCTGGCAAAAGAAGATGTTTACAGCTCGTAAAAACGCATCAATTGTTCACAGACTTTTGCTCTCTGTCCTGTGTTTGCCTGGGTTTTCAGTGCTTTTCAAGCCCACCAAAACAATACGGATTAGCCACGCACTGTTTTGGTGAAATGGCTGTGGTGATACTAGCTGTTGTTACTTCAGCTGTTGTCACTGCTCTCACACTTACACTCCATGAACTTCAAACCACTGAGAATAACTTCTAAAAAATTTTACAGTGGCAATAAAAAATGTAATTGCATATAAAAAAACAGCAGACGTCTTTGGTGAGCATTTAAGTTGATTGGCAAACCTTTCATCTTGTGTCTGATTCAGAATAAAAGTCTATAAAAAATATTACAGGTTATAAACATATTATTTATATGTCCAGACCACTTCAAAAATCAATGTCGCTGTAAATATTACGGTTGTTTTCAGCACAGAACCAGAAAAAGAGGCTTATTTTTCCCCATCACCAAGGCTAGCAAAAAGTAAAGCATCAGTGTTAGATCTGAACAGGAATCCATAACTTGTTTCAAGAGGTGATGCAGGATGTGTCAAAGCACCCTGCGTGACGCTCTTCCTCACAGGAAATTCAACACTTTACAGCCAATGAATGAGATGCAGTGTTATGGCAGGGTTAACACTGGTGCAGCATTGTGTATGGTACTGGTTACATTCTTATACAATAATAAATTAAAATTAAGCGAGAGTGGGGAGTGAAGAGAGAGACAGAAAGAGAGAGAAGAAGAGAGAGACAGAGAGAGATGAAGAAAGAGAGAGGGAGGAGAGAGAAAGAAAGAGAGACAGACAGACAGAGAGATGGAGGGAGAGAGGGGAGGGAGAAGAGGGAGAGAGGGGAGAGAGAGAAGGGAGAGAGAGAGAGACAGAGAGAGAGAGAGAGAGATGAGGGAGAGAGAGAGAGGTGGAGGTAAAGAGAGAGGGAGAACAGACTGAGAGAGAGATGGAGGGAGACAGAGAGAAAGAGGGAGACAGAGAGAGGAAGAGAGGAGAGGTAGCCATAGGTCATAGGGTCATAGGCTCACAGGTCTATATTTATTCCTCCTGTGAGGGATGGTGCAGCTAGTAGTCCCAAGTGAGAGTGTGAGTGTGAGTGTGAGTGTGAGTGTGAGTGTGAGTGTGAGCGTGAGTGTGAGTGTGAGCGTGCTGAGCTGTGCTGCCCTCTGGGAGAGTCCTGCAGCTGCGGCTCACAGTCTGGGAATGCTGCCGCTGCACTGGGGATGGAGCTACGTCAGGCCCATCTGCAGTCTGGAGAATCCAGACAGAGC
Organism: Setipinna tenuifilis; assembly: GCA_030347295.1. Classification (NCBI taxonomy): domain Eukaryota; kingdom Metazoa; phylum Chordata; class Actinopteri; order Clupeiformes; family Engraulidae; genus Setipinna; species Setipinna tenuifilis. The sequence continues at coordinate 5,565,736 of CM059281.1, forward strand.
CACTGGCTGAGACACACACACACACACACACACACACACACACACACACACACACACACACACACACACACACATACACACACACATACATACATACATACACAGACAAACAAACACAAACACACAGACACATGCATACACACATGCACGCTTGCACACACACAAGCACCATGAATGTGCATGCACACACACACATACGCACACACGTATGTGTTTGTGCGCAGACACACACACACACAAACACACACACACACACACACACACACACACACACACACACGCACACACAAAACTAACTCTAGAGCATCGTAATCTTTTTGGACTGAGGACTTCATCATCAGCCATCCTCAGTTCGTGTCATTTTGCTTCTGTGCATACCACATAAACCAGGAATAGCCCTGGCATACACTGTAGCAGCACAGCACGGCTGGAACGTAACAGATATTAGATTTACTATGCAGAATCTTGAGATATTCAGATATTCTTCTTTTGCTGTGTCTCTGTCTGCATCCGTGTGTTTCATGGCATCAGTCTCTGTGCTGCTCCCCCCTGTTTCCGCCACTGAGTCGACTATGCGCTCCCAAAGCCCATAAAGCTTCTCGGGCTGTCATGGAAGAGTCGGGAGCGAGTGGAAAACCGCAAATCTGCCGAGTTTATCGGGCCAGCGCGAGGTGAGGGAAACACGAGTGTGGGCCCGCAGGGAGCTAAAGGCCCCTGTAGCGCTGCGACTGACTAGGCTTAGTTGGGCTGGGCTGGGCCGATCTAGGTCATGCTTCTCTGGTCTGGGCTGCGGATGCAGAGGCTGCCACACTGATTGAAGTCAAAGGGGTGAGCTTTCGATCCAGCAGTCTGCCTACATCAGTCCTGCTGGGCAAGATGCCCATTGTAGGAGAGCAGAAGCCGTCAAATGCGACCTAATGCCCATCTGGACTTCGACTGGACTACAGAAAGGCCCAGACTGGGGTCACAGAGAGACAGAGACAGGACCTCCTATACGGAACCTCCTGTACAATACATGACCTTTATGTCCTACATTTACTTAAATGGAACTTTGCCTGCTTTTCTGGGTCTTTAGTGTGCTGTGAAGCTTCTGTGCATGTTCACCATATGCACACTTACATAAACAAAGTGCACGGCAGAGGGAGTAACAGTACTAAGCAGAACCGTTTCTGTCATTTGCCTGGAAAAGCCTTGTTCCAGTTCAGCAGATCACTGAAGCATGCTACTCTATTTTAGCAAACTCTGATCATTTCACACTGTAAATGTTACGAAACATGAAAATATGTATGACTATAATGACTCTGAATGACCTACATGTAATTTAGAGAATATAGAGTACAGCATGTATATATTTGTAATGATGAACACCACAGACATTGTGAGAGACACAGACACAGACACCTAATATCGATCTCTTTGTGATCTGTAGCAACTGAACCCAACTTCTGGCTGCTGGTTCTGTCAGTGACAGGCTGTACCAGCTGAGGCTGCTGAGGCTGCTTTATGGTGTTTAGCTGTGGGAAGTGTGTTTAGGGTGAGGACTGGACTGTTAGGGGCCTGGGCTAGGAGTGTTTACATGAAGCTGGAGCAGAGGGCACACAACATCACCAGAAACAGCAGCAGCAGAAGCAACAGCCTGAGACGCTGGAGGCCCCTTGGTGCCCTTGCTGGGGTTCCCTCCCCTCCCCTTCCATCTCCCACCCCGGCCAGATAATTCCCCAGCATGCCACAGCTCTGCTCTGCCTCCCATCAGCAGCCAAAAGAGAGGGCTGCCGCTAATGAGTGACGCCATGGTGACAGCATGCTGCTAACACCATCTCCAAGTGACTGACTGGACCCCCCTCCCCATGGGCGACCGCAAGGACTGTCTCACGGGGGGGGGGGTCCCAACACTGAGCTGCCCCTCTGGAGACATACACAGCATCCAACACAAACTGTTGTGGAGAGAGAGAGAGACAGAGACAGACAGAGACAGAGTGTGTGTATGTGTTTGTGTGTGTGTGTGTCTGTGAATATGTTCACATTACTGTGTGTGCGTGTGTGTGTGTGTGTGTGTGTGTGTGTGTGTGTGTGTGTGTGTGTGTGTGTGTGTGTGTGTGAATATGTTCACGTGATTGTGTGTGTGTGTGTGTGTGTGTGTGTGGGCGTGCACATGTCTGTGTGTGTGCACCATATGCCTGTAAGAAAAAAGAGAAAGAAAGAGATGTTGTCCATCCACATCTCCGCGTTCATTATGCGCACTGTCTGTTGTGTGTATGTCTGTCATACACTGATCCCCACAGGCACATCTGCTGGAGTTAGGTAGGTGCTATGGTTACAATCAGTGAAAAGCGTCAAGACTTGATACAACCAGGGCCATCTGCCAGGACTGAATCCTTACACACCACTCTACTGCCTCTCAGTGTGTGTGGGTGTGGGTGTGTGTGCGCGTGCATGCGTGCGTACATGTGTGATTCTGTGGGCACGTGTGTGTGTGCGTGTGTGTGTGTGTATATATGTGTGCGCATCTGTGTGCACACGTGTGTGTGTGTGTGTGTGTGTGTGTGTGTGTGTGTGTGTGTGTGTTTGTGTGTGTATGTGTGTGTTTCTGTGTATGTCTGTGTGTGTTTCTCTGTGTGTTTCTGTGTCGCCGTCTTTCTGTGAGAGTAGAAGGAGAAAGAGAAAGCGCCTCTCTCTATCCACCAAGCCTCTGGGCTCTTGATAAGCATCACATGAGGGCGGCAGACGCCCCTAATGACACGCTGCAATGGCAGCAAACATGCCCTGATCAGCCAGATTAACAGCCTGCACACAGGGGCCCTCTGAGGGCAACCCATAGCGATCTCGTGAACTAGCCCTCGAAAAACTTCACAGAAGTAACTCCTACAAAAAAAATGTTATTTTAGGTGTTGGCTCTGAAAGAAAGACAATAAATGATTTAAATGTTCAACCTCTTCATCGTTAACACCTTGTGAGGTCACTTTCAAAAGCATTTCTCCGATGTGTACTCAAGACGTTTGCTTATAATAAATGTAGAGGGTGAGAGTAAGTAAGTGTGGGAGAGATGTTTTTCAAGAGGAACTGAGGATCTAAAGGAGTGATGTGGCAATGATGAACTGCTTGCTTGCTTACACTTACACAAATGCCTCAGCTCCTTCTGGACATCCCAAACAAACTGCTATATTTCCTCTCCATTTATACTACTAGAGGCTTCACTGGTTTGGCCTCTATCTTTTTTTTATTCCACAACAAAGGAAGCTGAGCTGAACTGTGGAAGAGGGAGAGCGAGTGAAACAGCTGGTGGAAATATGCATTGTTTGGCCTCGAGGTTGCTCTGCCTCCCTACCTCCGTATCAACAGGTGGGGTGGGGCCTGACTTCACCTCTTCTTTGAACCCACAGAGGTTAAACACAGGCCTGACACGGCCAGGAATTCTGGATTTACACTTGCAGCTAACCACAGAAGGGACCTTCAAAGAGCATAAATGCTACACTTGCTTGTGTTTTGAATGTGTTCAAAGCACTCAGACTTTAAGGTGAATGTTTGGGTAATGGAAATACTTTGGTGCATCTGGATTCAGAAATGGGTTTCTGGGAATAATCATGATCATCATCATCATGACTACATTTATTGCCAGATTTAGGGTCCAATTCAAAAAAACACACAAACTATACAGGTACAACATTAAAAACATTAAATAGAAACAAATAACACATAGGAAAGACGTATCGACAGGATGGCTGGTACCTTCTGACATTTTAGCACTTTGCTGACTATGCTATTTTAATCTGCTAACAAAGGGCTTTTTTAAGAGGAAGTCATTTTAGGGAAGAATTTTTTTTTTACTTCTGAAATGTGAAACCTCTACTCACAAAGGCACCCTGATGAGCTTTGTGAAGAACAACAGGACAAAGCAGGCACTGGGTTTTTCCGTCGAAACAATCAGCCATGGACAGTGATAGAACAAGAGATGTCAGCTTATCAGTTTCCCTTGGACACTTCCTCGTGTGAGCTGCTGTATCAGCTGGGTGCTGGACTGCAGCGGTGATGTGGAAGTGTGAGACAGTGATGGCAGGCAGATAAGCGCTGTTGAACATTGCAGGCTCAGATGAGGGTGGTGAAGCAAAGCTGTTTTGCAGGGGAAAATCTTTTTATGCAGAAATGCTAATAAGATGAAGTAGACAGCCAGTGACACCAATGTGCCAAACGTTCAGCTGCGTGTAACATGTAGTACTGCAAGGATAGGGATGAGAACTTAAGAGTATTCGAGAGTGCTGCTTCACAAAATATGTTGGCAACCTACACACTCATGACCACTCACATTTACAAATATACAAACACGTGTACACACACACACACACACACACACACACACACACACACACACACACACACACACACTCCAAAGATCATGAATGCTCAGGAAAACACAATCTCTTTTTTGCCCACTCCTGGCACCACACAACTGACACTTCCCAAGGAATTTCCTCCCCGTGCCCCAAACACCCCTTTATCCCTCATATCACCCCCCCCCCCCCCCCCCCCAAACACACACACTCACACACACACACACCCAACGGCGAAACACATGGGCTGTCTGTCAACCCACCCGTCATGGCAGGAGTCTGATGTTCTCCCCCAGCACCACCACAGCACACACACACACCAGTCAAGGCGCCTCTCTATCAGAGCACACAGCTCAGAGGCTGGCCCCAACTCCTTTTACAGTCAAGTGAGGGCACCGGGGAAAAGTGCCCATTTTAGGGAATAGTCTTTCCATATGTTTGCACCAAATGCACTCCAATTTGGCTTCTACTGCACACACACACACACACACACACACACACACACAAACACACAGCCTGCACAAACGTGTGGCAATATTAACAGTATTGACCATTAATCACACATGCTGTTGTGCACTGCTAAATGTTTATGTTGAATAAATACTGGGAAACCATGGAAACTCCCCCCTACAATGAGGGAATGGCAGAACAGGAAAAGGGGGCAAAGAGTTATATGTAGCTGTTATGACTTGCAATTGTACAATAAAATGGCTATACAGCCCCTTGATTTTTACACCTCTTATTTTTAAACATACACAGCAACTAATGTAAATATGAAGGATCAAATTACAAGTTATCATCAACCCCAAATGTGATGCAGAGGGATGTGTTAAAGTATGAGGCAACCTAGATGAGCACGCTTAGTAACAGCCTAGATTGGAGGCTATATGGCCAGAATACGAACACAGCTTTCAGTGGAAGAACAGCTGATATTCTTCTAGAACCATCTGAGTTAGGGGGAAAAAAGATGTGTGCCATGCCTGAGGAGGGAGAAAAGAGATTGGTGTTGGCCTGACCCCACACAAAGACATTAAATGAGAAGGCAAAGAGGGGGAGGAGGGTGGAAAGAATAACAAAAGAAAGAATCTGTGAAAGTGCCACCAGAACGTAGAGAAGGAAAGAAGAAGAAGAAGGGAAAAAAGTGCACTGCAAACAAGTTAAGTGAAAGAGGAAGAGGGGGAGTTGTGTGTATGGAGGAGATCCAGATGTTAGGCTTTGGGTAAGAGGGGCTCTCTCCCCTAGCGCTGCTTCAGTGTTTTGATCTGGGGTGAGATTTCCTGTGGACATGAACCGCTGTCAGTAGCTGTCGGCTTTCGAGAGGTAAAAAATGAGGAAATCAATAACAGGCTAAATGGAGTACGCTAAGGCAACATACACTAGCAAGACCTGACGATGCCCTCAACACAACAACATGCTCTTACTCAACACAGCCACAACAACCAGAGAGTGACAGTGAGAAAACAAACAATGACAGATGTTTACGCACAGTCTTCTTGTTATACTCATGCACTTACTCTGTTCATTCTGACTTAGTATGTAGCATAAGTATACTCAACAGACAACAAGAGGCACACTGCAGCTGTAGCTAAATATCTAGTTCAGATAGAGAACAGAATAGAAAAGGACAAACCTTCAAAGTCAGATATAATTCCTTCCAAGTGAGCATTAACTGTTGAATCAGACATCCTTCCTTTTTAATCACGCCTCAGAGAAAGCCCTTCCCAGCTCGGCAGGCTCAGGGCAAGCTCAGGATCCCAAACAAATCCCAAATTGGAAATCACAGCAATTAGGAGGAGAAAAGTTTGAGCTGTGCAGCACCAATGAGACAACTTTCTTAAAGGACCAGCTACCTTCCAATGCTGCTACACTTACAGAGGGAGTGAAAACTGATTCAACCTGTTCTTCCCCTCCCACTCACACTGTCTTTCTCTCTATACCTCTCCTGTCTCTCTCATATATTCTATCCACCACCTGATGTCCAGAGGTCAGTGAAGACCCACAGCATTCAGATTGGTGGCATGAACATTTTGCCTGATTAACGGTATGACTTACTTGGTAAGGGCTGCTGGAAAAAAAGTCATTTCTATGCCATGCCTGCAAAGATCTATATTCTATTGTGTCTGCAAAGATCTACAGCAAATTAGACAAAGAAAAAAACACAAGAAAAAACAAAACATACCAAATTAGCTATACAATCTCCCAAGTTGACTAAGCAGTGAAAGCAAAAAGTTGTAAGGAAGGAATACCACACAGACTGCTCTGAGAAAATGAGATAAAACACTGCCATGGCTAAGGTAAGCAGGGCTAACAGATTTATCTTAATATAGCTAAATGACTGTTTGTACGCCATACAATGTGGAGAGAGACTCGGGTAGTAGTTTCAATTTGTAGGGAAGCCAGATGAAAGTTTCAGTCTGATGTTGTAAACTTCTGAGAGATACAACCACAATACAGTTTCATAGCAACACTGGTGGTCTCACTGGTTCTTGCCTAGCAAGAGGTAATACACTTAGATTCTAGGTACTTCCTGCATGTTTTCTCTTTGTTTCCTGACCAATTAGAGGGAAGCAGGAAACTCTGACACATACACAAGTTGATGTCACCTCCTTAATCAGATAACAGTGTGACCTGCCAAAGATAAACTGACTGACAGCTAACTGAGCTGTGCTGTTTACACACACGTGGAACAAACAAGTGGTCTACACACCCACCATGATGAATATTTATGTATTAGCCACCAAAATACAAAAATCTACACCTTGCCTCTGCGTGTGAGTAGGATGTCACATCTCAGCAAGCTTCCCACAAAAGGTGACGTTCGGAACAATTACTGTAGAAACAGGCGTCACAGAAGCAGAGAAAGCCTTGACATTGCCTGTCCATTAAATCATGTGCCACTGTAAATGTTTATCAACAATAACAGTTATGCTGAGTATATCTCAGCTCAATAAAAATGCCCAAGGACAGGGCAGTTCACTTAAGCCCACACATAAACATCACTATACACAAACAGATGTCAACAAATGGCTACACATCAGCCTCTACAACCTCACAAAATAAACACTTACATATATGTCTAAACAGCGCTGCTATACTGACAAACAACTGTATATTTAACAAATACACACATCATTTCGGTCAAGGAATTTACTGTGGACCCAAATAACACTTACATAAACACAAACGTATAGGCCTAACAACTGAGAAATATGCAGCATCTTGCATATTATTCAATAACTCTGAACACCACTTCACACTCTGCTGTGTTACACTGGCTAACTAAGATGCACAATGAACTTGACGGATTTGAATTCCGAACCTCACAACATGACACGTATATTAAAAATGTACAGCACACAGCAAAACACAAACACATAGCACCAGCCAAAATCCACCTTTGAGATTAAGTGGCTTTTTGTAAGATGTGTCGGGCATCGTCACTGTATTCACGGCATCGCGGACAGGCTGAGTTACTGTGACTTTGGCCTTGACTGGAGCACTGCTTGTCTTGGCTGCTGTTCAGACAGTCCCAGCCTCAAGTCTAAACAGTACTGGATAGGTGCTTGTAAGAAAGTGCAGCTCTCCCTCTCTCCAGTCATTTCCTAAGCCTGTGGATCTGAGTTACACTGGGACTATTGCACATTTGAATGGCTTTCTCTCTATAACTTACTCTCTTTCTCTCACACTATCTCTGTCTTGCTTTCCCTCTTACTTACATGCTCTCTTCTCTCTCTCTCTCTCTCCTTCTCTCTTTCTTACTATCTTGTTTTTGCTCTCCCTCTCTCTTACTTACAATCTCACTATCTCTCTCTTGCTCTCTCTCTTACTTTTTTATTCTTTTTCTCTCTCCAATCTCTCTCTCTCTGTCTGTCCCTGTGTGTGGGTGTCTCTCTCTAGAACTTTCCATGAAGAGCGGAAGGACTGGAGAGCTAAGGATGTTGCTAATAGTAGGGTGCTGAAACGATCTTGTCAACATCTCAGCATTTGATATGCATCTTGGCCCTGCGTCTTCTTGCCAAGATGGTAACTCATTAACGGAATGACTGAAAGGCTGAAATGATATATGACTGATTAAGGAAAAAATAAGTCAGACAAGGAGGAAAAGTGACACCTACAAGTGAAAATAACAGCAAAGGGGTTTTTCCACTTCCTTTTGAACTTGCTTGTGTTTTCAAGATGTGAGAGTATGGCTAACTTTAATGCGGTAGAGTAAAATAAGCCATCAAAGAGTTCACATTTAGTGGACACTTTTATCCAAAGCGAATTGGTACACATGGAAGAAGACGGATTTTCAGTGCTCACTATTTACTGTAGGACACGTAGCCTACAGGCTGTATCTAAAATAACAGTAAATAATATTATATAACGATAAAAAACAATGTCTCTCGGTAATACGATGTTATGGTTGCCACATGACAGTTGTTAAGTTCCCTGCAGAGGGACAGTCTCTTGCTTAGTAAATGTCAGCTTGTTCGACCACCCATGGAGTACATGTAGGAAGTGTGGACAAAGATTCAGTTGTTAAGGCATAAGTGGGTGGAAGTGAGAGGAGTTATGACTAACGATTGAAAAGCTACACGGTGCTCAAATCTCAGTCCCTTGCTGAGTTGACTTCTTGAAGCTGGCTATGTCTGAATAGGCTGTAAATTAGATCACTTCATAGGGACTTGAATGCAGTGTTTTTCAGTTTCAGTGTTTTGCAGTTTTCATGGCTAGTAATTTCCCAAAAACAGCTTGAGGATACTGGTGTCAGGGTGAGACCTGGCAAAAGGTTCCCTTTTCAGGCTCCAGGTTGAGCACTGCCAACAGCAGCTCGGTCTGGTCGAAGAGACTGCACATCTTCAAGTTAAACCAAGCATAAAACTACCCTTTACTTGCGATTTTTAGCTGACACCCTTCTTAAAGTCATGAGGGCCTAAAAGTGGGGTTAGATGCCTTGCTCAATGGTACTTAAGTAATGGATGAGGATGCAGGAGAGTACTGGTCATTTTCTCACTTTTAACACCCACTTCTTCTGCTAGTATAGCAAAAAACCCACTTATCCAAAGACCGACTCCTTAACAACTAGGGGCAATGCAGGACAGCAAGAAGCTCAGCCCGTCAAGCACAAGTTTTCAAATGACCTAGGAGGTTTGGTGAAGTCATGCATTGCACACCTCAATATTCGAATTTACCGTCCCTTTTTTGACCCCTGCGTGTCAAGCAGAAAGGACACAGCCGCATTCACTGGGCTGACTCCCAAGTACAGCAGTCTCTGTTCAGGAACATCTGGAGACGGAGAGATCCAATGCCAAAACCCAATCCCCAACCAATGCAACAATACACAAAGGCATCAGCACTGACACAGCATACGTTAAATAGAACAGGAATATTTAAGTCTCCTCACTTCAAAAAGAACTGGTGAAGCTGAACATTAAGTGTCATTACATTAAATGAATGGAAAACATGATTCCAATTAAGTTATTCACTAGCCTGGCTGTCGCACCAAGGTCGTAGATGGAGCTTAGTCTGGCAAACCTCCCACAGACAGGAAGTTCTCAGGTGAGAATAGGCAGGTTGGCCAAACTGACTTGAACGCAAAATTCATTGTAGTGTCACAGGGAGTATGGGCAGGCCCAGGCTAGTTATTCACTAATGACACATCTTTAATGCACAATAGTGCCAACTTGAACAGAACTTGAGTGTCTACTAAGTATTTTTATGCTTGAGGTGAAGCCAACACGATGGTACTTGGCTGAACTGTTCTTCTATCCGATGACAAAGCTATTTCAATCCCCTCTGAGAATATCCAGTGAGCATCTCTCCCCAACAAACTCCCTAGTCTTCCCCAGGCTCATCTGCAGTCCTGCTCACAAAATAACCGAAACACACATTCTCCAGCTGCAGTAGCTAACTTTAAATGTAATTGCAGCACATATGATGTCAGTACCTATAATTTTGTGCTGCTCAACAAGGAAAAAATTAGCCAACAATCATGTAAGTGTATTTTGGTTTCCTCTTTACCAAATGAATGGGATTTACTGTTGCCTTCATTGGACCATTGAGGACTGTTTGTTTTATAAACTTGATTGTTCTGACCTTTCAAAACAGCAGACAGTATTAAATCACTTCTCCACAGTGCTGCTGTTCCTGTCATAAAAATAAACCTTAAAATGTGGCATGCAGAGGGAGAGTGTGGTCCAAGGTGACTAACTCAATAGTGAGGACTCTTACAACGTCTGTGCTGCTTCTGATGCTAGACTTATGTACACCCATACAGTGCAACTAAACCTGCACACAGTCAGACACAGACACAGTGAGATGCAGTGGGAAAGAGAGAGGGGTGGCAATAGACAGACAGACAGAGACAGGCAAAAACACAGACTCAGACACATGCGCGTGTGCATGCACACACACACACACACACACACACACACACACACACACACACACACACACACACACACACACACACACACACACACACACACACACACACACACACACACACACACACACACACATACACACACAAACACACAGTAGTGCACTATCTGAAAATAAACTGACATATTACATGCTGCTCCTATTTGGGTAGGGCAGAACTTTCCCACATTATCACTCCTGAGTACTGCTAGAGGCCTGAACAAGAATAGTGGCAGCAGAGCCCATATCCCACGCCAAAGGTGCGGTTTCCAATGGACCCAGGTTTCCTGCGCGATAAAGCCAGCATAAATGTTAATGTTGCTAATATTCTATTCTTATTACATTAAGAATAATAATACGCTGTGTTAGCGTAGGTTTAGGAGACTACATCATGACTCATAGAGGATATCCTCTACGGTACCTCTGTGAAATGGGGACAGTGGCCAAGCTTCCTGTTCTGATGCTAAGAATCAGCATGTGCTCTACTTCATGGCACCACACATGATGTTTATTCAGTCAGCCATACTGCAGTGTACACAGCATATGCAGCCATTATCCAGCAGGGTTTTTATATGTATGAAGTATTTTCTAAAAGTATACACTCGGTGCTGTATGTGAGTATGTTTAATGGGTATAGATTGATGTGTTTTGTTATACCTTTCTATTGACACATATTAGTGACTTCCTCCACCCACACATCTTCACACACACACACACACACACACACACACACACACACACACACACACATATGCACATTCGCGTGCCTACATGTGCACCTGCATGTACACACACACACACTTGCACACGCACACTCTCATACACACACGGATTGTTTGTTGTTTGTACACTTATCTGTGATCGCACAGCCGCTTCCCTCCTCATTGGTTTCTCAAGCTGTGAAATTAATCCCAAAAAGTCAACCTCAAAAAAAAAAAGAAAGAAAAAAGGACAACAACAAAGAAAAGTGGTGGGTTGTACGTGGTGCTTCTACTACACCTGGTCTCATCTCTTTGGCCCTAAAAGGAGACTGAAGGACACTTGACAGATAAGAACATTCCCAAGCGGCTTGGGGGAGCTGAGTCTATCTATGTTTATCTTCTACCACTGACATCTTCTTGATGTCTCTGCCTGAGACATGCAGAGTTGGGTCCTGAGTCCCAGTTTCCCACAGAAATGCACCACTGTGTACTTACTGAGGAGCACAGCATAAAGGCCTAAGGTTCAGTGGACATTTTTTGATCTTGTTTCATCAGCCAAGCATTCAGTGTTTATTTTCCATGAAAGCTGGACCACTGATTCATCTACCTTTCCTGTTCGAGAGAGAAATGTGTTAGCCATATGGACTGATGATCGATGAGTTGCCATATTGGAAACATTAACATAATCCTACAAAAGCGAGGACATGCAGTATAGCTGTTACGCAGTAACACGAGAGCCAAAGGAAACACCAGGGCCGGAGTGCTTCCAGAACTCTCTGCCATATCGCTTTTAAAACAGAGCCAATCTGCTGCGCTTTGGATTGTGTCGTCAAGGCAACTGGGCCAAATGCAAAGGTGAGCAGGACCAGGAAGTTGCTCTGCCCATGGCTTCCTTGATAAAAACAAGTATGTTCCACTCAGGATTAAGGAACCTTTGTCCTCACAATGCCTATGTCAAAGCTCACTTACACACATAAACATACGCACACACACACACTGAAAATGGGAAATCTTTAACTACCCACATTCTTCAAGGGACTCATTTCGAGTGCATGTGGAAAATGACCACACTGAGGCCACACTGGTCTTTAGGAACACAAAAGCTTCAGCGCCACTCAGTGGTGACGAACTGCACTGCCACCCACAGGAAAAGAAGACCAGTGTGCTGTCCGTCACTTTAACTTTAACAAAAGGTGTGCTGTCACACTATTTGTCAAAGCAACAAGAATCACTCCAGACACTGAGATTAGGTTTATCTTCAGGTTCTAAATGCAAAGAGCTTCAGCCAGTCTAGTAAAGCATGGCTTCTGGAGAAGTGTTATTATGGGTTTGCGATGGTATACAGCATTTACTAAGGAAAGCCACAATGTGACCAAAACAGGAAATATGTGTATATTAGTCACAGTGTACAGCCCACACTTGGAAGCCATAGCTAGTGCAAACGGAAGTACAGAGCAAGCTTAAAATCCAGAATAGCCCTAAAGCCATTATATCAGCCACCACATCACGAAGACAGGTTAAAAACTCCCTATGACCCTACCATATAGTCTAAAGAGCCTTTGGATTTGGCAAAACAAGTCCCAACAGCTCCATTCTTAGTGTGAAACCAATATTTTTTACTTTAAATGTAACTTTTTTATTCTTGTTAATTTACTCCTGTATATTCTACTGTACAAACAACCACCGTATACATGTCCAGAAGATTGTGTGACAGTTTAATGTTGTCGGCTACAGCCTGCTGTCTGGGATGGGGATGGGGGGATCACCTTACTGCCATGTCTGACAGCTCTTCCCATTCAATGTGGGCACCACCAGACAGGAAGTGCCCATATACAGTGTCAATGGAGTCCTTCAGGACAGCTGAGGATTTGCCATAGCAACAGCAGGGACCTTGAGCCATTCCAGCCATCCCATATTAGCTGCCCCTCCCGGGACAGTTGCTGTTTGTGGTCTCTCACACCCAGACGCGTCCGTCCTCCGGAGAGTTTTGCAGTTGGTGACTGGACACCTTTGCTCAACACATTCCAGAACTTTTCACTATGTGAGTGTTGTGACAGGGTACCATGAACACTTGCTGCTGAGATTTAGTTCAGTCGTTGGTGGACTCGTTCTGTGTGACTACACAAACTAGGAATATCCCTAGAAGAATGTACGTAAGGTATTTAGAGTAATCAAATAAATCAAAAGGGAGGTCTGGAACTAGTGAGAATGGAGAGAAATCTTCACTTGCTTTTGAGTTCATGCTTATCTGCTGCTTCAACAAAAAGCGTCTTTAAGATTTCCTGTCAAATGCCTCCATCCAAAAATAGTTGCCAACAGCACACCGCTCTACAGCAGCTCTGCAACTCTGGCTTTTGATTCACTCAGCAGCACTAAATTCTTTACCAAGAACTACATTTTTATTATTAACCACTTTGAGTCAGAGTAACCAAGTTATTTCACTACAAGCTCAAAAAACAGTACATCTCATTCATATTTCTGAAACACAATAAGAAGAGTCAAATGAGAAGAACAGCCCAGAAGATATGACTGGAAAAGTAGTCAGTCCCTACCGAGTTTACTGTGGTCAAGAGCACTTCAGCTGGAGTCCCATGACAGCAAACGTTTGGAAAGAGTTTAAGGAGCTAAAGTTTGTAAATTCCACAAGTGAGACTACAACCGCAGAAAAAGAAATGAACAAGACGTCTTGAACTTACCAGCTATTTTGTCTCCCTCCATAACTTTAACGTAATGTCAAATGGCCACATGTAGCGTCTGCCTTTTCCTCCCTCCTCTCCCCGTTTTCTGGAGACTTCCCCTTTTCTCAGCTCTCTGTCTAGCTGCACTAGTCACTCTCCCTCTCTCTCTGTCTTGCTCTCTCTCTCTCTTTCTTCCTCCCTCCCTCCCTCTTTCCCCCTTTTCCTCCCTCTGAATGCCTGTAACATGGACTCTCTCTCTCTTTCTCTCCAACTCTTTTTCCTTCTCCCAAAAGTCCCTGTTCTATTCTTTGCCTTTCTCTGTGTGTCTGTCTGTCTCTGTCTGTCTCTCTCTCTCTCTCTCTCTCTGTCTGAGTTTAATGTCTTCAGTGTGCTGTCATAATGAGAGCATCCCAGATAACTGCACTGCCATGTGCTCCTCATATGTTTTTCTTTCACCCCCGCCCCCACACCCTCTTGCCCTTTTATTTTTTTCTCCTGTCCTGACACTAAAGCAGTATTGTGTCTTCTCAAACAGAGACCCACGCCATGTGACTCCAGTGGGCCAACTCAAAATAGCCAAGCTCACTTATGCTTGAGGGATCCAGCAGCATCTCAAAGCAGAGATCCTTATCTCATTTGCTCCATTCTAAACATGAACTGAGTGAGTTGCAGACACTCAACTGCAGGGAAGTTGAAGGCTGAGGTGACTCCATACTGCCACCATGGCTCTCTCTATTTATGAGCAGAGCTGGTAATTCCGGTAAGTATAAAACCGTGCTATACATTTAATCCAATCATTATATTAACCAGCTGATTCTAATGTGCAATGTGATTGCACAGCGTAGTGCAATGTGATTCTAATCTTTAATAAGTAGATCAGATAATTAGTGAAATCACCTATACTAAGTGAAGTACAAGACAGAAGGAATCAATGGCAGGGTTTTTTTTACTTCTACCTCTGCTTGTAAAGGCCATGCTGCAGCTCTTGTCTGAAGTGCTTGCGGAGAGTGGGGCCTATTTTGGCCCTTGGATCCTTCATTTATCAGTCAAAACAAACACACCA
This sequence comes from Setipinna tenuifilis, assembly GCA_030347295.1. Lineage (NCBI taxonomy): Eukaryota > Metazoa > Chordata > Actinopteri > Clupeiformes > Engraulidae > Setipinna > Setipinna tenuifilis. Next base: position 5,580,908 of record CM059281.1, read on the forward strand.
GTCACTTAGCTCACCCTTTGGCATTCCACAGCCTTTCTCCGTTCAGATTGCAGCTATCCCGAAACGAGACCTCCGCTGTGACCTCCAACCAGCGGCGACCGACACCGCCCCTCTCTCAAATGGGGGGGTCAGAGGTCAGCTGGTGAGGCAGAGTTCCGGTGAGTGCTGGCAAACACACCCTTGTTTATGTCAAAGTCGCCAGGTTACAAAAACTGCATTTCCTCTTCCCCATTCCTTTCCCATGGCTTTGGATTGTTTGTAAGGCATCCACACACACACACACACACACACACACACACACACACACACAAACACACACACACACACACACACACACACACACACACACACACACACACACACACACACACACACACACACACACACACACACACACACACACAACACACAAGCCATCCTGAAAGCCTGAAGGTTCTGCCTGTATGAGTTGACTCCATCACTGGGTTGATGCCTTCCAAACTTACACACCATCTCTGCAGCTCCAAAAATACGGTACTGACATAACACTGTCATCCACGCCATGGACCTAACAGTTAGAGTAAGGTCATCAGGAAAGCCAGTGCAGCAAACACATCGACACATAGCACAGCCATTCACAGCAGTACAATGTATAGACTACAATACCTGATACCTCATCTGGTATGACCAGCTGAAAATCTTTTTCTGTTGTGATCCCTGTCTTAATGCAAATTCAGCAGACGATTCAGCGTCTGCCATACGCATCAAGCTTCACTTTAACTGTTCCCTGCTCATTGATATGCAGGCTTTTCCCATGAAGAGACAAGTCTCCAAACCCTGACGCTAGTAAAAAGCTCTGCCATGTTAAATAAAAGGGGCAGGTCGATGGGACTTTGAGGAGTTCAACTGAAAACACATGGCCTGGTGCGAACCCATGCAGGACAACCCCCACCCACCTCCGTGTGTTTCAGACACGCCTATATACTCACTCCCTCTTGGAGGACTGAGAATGAAGGGATCTCTGAATGTGGGGCATCAGAAATGAGGAAGAGAGAATGGGAATGAGGATATGAGTGAGTGAAAGAGTCATGTCAAAAAACAACTTTGGAATTGAATATGAAGTTGAGAGAGAGAGAGGGAGAGAGAAAGAGGGAAATGTCAAAAAAGTAACTTTGAATTTGAATTTGAATTTGAATTTGAGAGATAGACAGAGACAGAGAGACAGAGACAGATGGAGACACAGAGAGACAGATAGACGAAAACATAAAAACACAGAAAGAGAGACAGACAGACAGAAAAAGTGAAAAAGTCAGATTAAGAGATTTTATAGAGGCTCTTGCTGTTTCAGTAGAAGACAAAATGAGGTAATACTTAAACAGCTATAAATGACAAAAGAGTGTCCGTGTCTATTTAGGCTCTATGTATGTCTGCACATCTGGTGGACCTCAGTACTCGTACACTTTCACACACACCACCACACAGACGTACACACACACAGATGCCCCGCTGCCTCTAATGATAGGTGTAGCCCCCACATACCTCCATATTACTCCTGCCCCACACGTGATGGGTGTTTATAGAAAAAGGGGCCTTTAAAACCACACAGTATTAACTTTTGCTGAGGATAGAGAGTTGGTGGACAAACATAGGGAAAAGAAGGCACATGTCACATAAACTCTGCTGCAGAATGTCACGTATAGGTGGCTTCATCTGCTAATCAGAGGTGGTCCATTCCTGGAACAATACCAGCACACCCAAATCTGACCTGTGTATTTGAGACTTGTGAAAGGAGACAATGGAGACGTTTCTCCAAGATGAGCCAAACTAAAATTGAAAATGTAACTTCTGACAGAGGGTTGGAAATGGGCCGGAACTGGGCCAGGCTTCGATGGGATCATCGCCTTTCTACCTCCAACTAGGTGAACAGATCCTCCTTACACATACACCCAGCCCTGGCAGATGGGCCATGGTGCTGCTTGAGGTTTCTTCCTCAAATTAAGGTTGATTATTATTATTATTATTATTATTATTATTATTATTATTATATTAACCTGCAGTTGGCGTATAGAGGCAGGCGGAGGGCAGAAGGAGGAAGTGGAATAAGAGGGGGCAAGAGAAGGGGGAAGGGGAGGATGAGGAGAATAACCTCCCAGGCTTTATCTGTGCAGAGTAGGCCTCGCTCATACCTTTCAACACTTGCATCAGGCCAACCTGCTCTCTCTCTTTCCCCCCCACCACCACCACACATCTCAGCCCAACCCAGCCCAACACCCCAAGCCCTCTGCTGCAGCCTGTTATCCAGGCAGATTCTTCTCGCATGAGTGTACATCCCGTAAACATGCATCCATGCACAAGACAAACACACGTGTATGCACAAAACACACCCACACACACACTTAAACACACATTTATTTGCCCTGTGATGTGCATACACTAATGTACGTAGCCAAGCACAGACACAAAAAAGACACACACACACACACACACACACACACATGCACATATAGCCTACGTAGATTTGCCCTGTGATGTGTATACACTAATGTACGTAGTCAAGCACAGACACACACACACACACACACACACACACACACACACACACACACACACACTCACACACACACATAGTTGTTTGATGTTAGGCACTAGAACAGATGGGGAAGGGTCACAGGCGAACACGTGCATCAGTGCATCCACGTGCATAACATGCACACACACACACACACACACACAGATAAAAATAAAAAAAGCCCTCGAAGGGGTCACATTAATGGAGGCCATCCCTCTGTGGTACATGACCTGTGAAGGAAGGAACACATGACTCAAACATGCAGATTCACTTACATAACGGTCAACCGGGCGGCTCAGCCAAAGCACTGGACCCAGAAATGGCACCAAAGGGTTGCCTGCTGGGCAGCCTTGGTCAGCCACGCACAGAACAAAGTCCAAAGAATTAGGGATGAAAAGAGAGCAAAGGAATCATAGAGGAGGTAGTGAAAAAGGAGAAAGGGTCAGGGAGGGAGGGAGGGAGGAAACAAAAGCATGAGACGAAAGAATGCATAGAGGCAGAGAGATAGGAGCGGGCGTCTGTGTCCTGGATGTGCAGGCTAACATCTGTGAGAAGAAACACACCCGTGGGGCTCCTGGGCGCTGATGCACTTGCAACACAAATACACACACACACACACACGGGCGGGCAATGTACAGACACACACACACACACACACACACACACACACACACACACACACACACACTCATACACACTCATACACACACACACACATAGATGTACATGTACAGTACATGTACAAAACACACACACATACACATACAGCATCATACACACACACACACACACACACACACACACACACACACACACACACACACCTACACAAGACACACACACACGCACACATACACACACAGTACACAATACACATGCACACGCACACATACACACACACACACACATACACAACCACTCAACACACACGCATACACACAAACACATACAGACACAAATACAGAAGCACTGATGGTGCAGGAGGAGCACTGGCAGAGTAGGAGCAACAAAAGCAGAGGAGGAGGGAGGGATGATTGAGGAGAGAGAATGAAAGAGAGATACAGAGACGGAAAGAGAGGGTGAGAGCACAAGTTTGGAAGCTCGACCCAGCCACAATGGATGAGCTCATCCTGAACAACCCTCCACCGCCCCCCTCCTCAAGCACTGACACACTCACTGCCACAGTGACTCATCTACCACAACCAACAGTGCCCCCCCCCACCCCCAAAACACACACACACACACACACAAATACAAAAACACACACACTGCTCACCACCCTACCCCACTAACTGATTGGCCCGACTGAATCAAAACGATGGCTCTTGCACTGATGGCAGCCAAATGTTCCAAAGCCGTCCGCTGATAGCAACCAAATGTAAAGCAGCGGGATGACTGACTAGGCGCACCCCCATTTTCTCCCGGACTTCACAGGGTTTTTTGGGGCGAACCAAAAGGTAGTTTTTTTTTTTTTTTTGTCTTCCACTCGCTAGCTGTCCTGGCATTTCCTGCCCATGGAAGAAGCAGCGCAATTAACCTCACACACCGACTGAACTGTTGTGTTCCACCACATGAAATGCAGGAAGAAAAAGAAAGAAAAAAAAATGAGGCCTGGATTTAATTCATTGGCCATATGGCTCTGCCTTAAATTGTTGGTTTCCACTTAGAGGTCCGTGTGAGTGCTATTCCACTACTATGTTACACAATGTAGTAATGACAGAGCACATTTTACTTACTTTTTTATTCTAAACTCACCATACATGTTTTTTTCTGCTTCAAAAGCGCTTTACTCTTGTTTGTAGTGATGCTGTAATACCCGTAACTGTCCAAAACAGAAGTCCAAGGGCATATATTGCAGCCTCTGCACAGCCAAGCGACTTGAATAAGCAAACTGGGAACAGCTCAACAGGATTCTGAGCAGACTATAATTTCAGGTCAGAGGAAGGGAATTTTCATCCATAAAATTCGGATATTTGAAAAGTGCTTGGACTGCAGCTTGTCCTCCTTCGCAAAAACAGAGATTTCCTTGCCATAAGGTACTCATTAGAGCCCGGGGGAAGCTGGCAGCCGAGTCAGGAGAATGGGATATCCTCGAGGCCACAGCAGCCCCTCTCTGGTGTCTTTAGCCACAGCCTCTGGTCTCTGACTCCTCCACCCCCCACCCCTCCCACCACCACCACCACCACTGACTCTGCTTCCCTGGTGACACCACACAAGAGGCAGCGGGTCATTACTCTAAGGTCACCGGTGAGGAAATGCCATTAGCAAATTAGCCGTAGCCTCATTACACATCACCCTCCCCTCTTGTTTGGAGAATGATGAGCAGCTGAGTACTGTGTCGCTTAAAGAAAGTGTTTCCTCTTTGTGCAACTCCTTCATCTCCCAACATATGTAGCTCTTCAAAGGAGCAAAAGCCACAGCTATGAAGATTAAGAAACTGCCTTTTCATGGGCATATCAACTGCTTAACATTCACAAAATGCCATGATGCGTGTTTTAATGAAAGTAAATACTGTAGGACTGCCACTGTGTATGAACTGCTGCGCTATATAAATAAGTTAGCCTTGCCATAACATTCACAAGACACCATTCACAAGACACCATGACTGGTGTTTCAATCCCTAGAATCCTCCAGGAGTAAACATCTGCCAAGACTGAGCAGAACCACCACAGCAATGACCGGTGTTCTGCCAAGTTGAGCTGCTTCATCAAGATGAACAACCCTAGGCACGTTCAATTGACTGCTACTATCTAACTAACACTACTTCTAACCCTAATCCTAACCTTAACCCGAAGATTTTCCCGACTGCGCTTGCGCAGTAGCCCAACTCGACTACTACCCCAGTTCAGCAGAACAGATTCCTTCAGCATGGCGTCCGTTCTTTCCTTCCTTCCTTAAGTCCTTTCCCCCCTGCAGGGGCTCTGACACACGGGGGCCGGCGGAGGAAACCGCGGTGGCCCCGGAGCCACTTTAATCAGCGTGCCAAGCTGCTGATGTCTAAATCAGGCCAGGGAGGCTGCAAACACAGGGTTTCCAATTCCAGACTCCTGAGTGTTGTGGTAACCCCCACACACTGTTGGGGCTTGGCCACAGCCTTGCACAGCTTGGCAAAAGCTTGTAACTACTATAAGATCTCCAAGTGAAAAGTATGCAATACTGTACATGCCTTGACCTTGGAAGCTGTAATAAGCACTAACTAGGTATTAGTGTCGACTGTGTCTTTGAGAATGACTATCAATAGATTTACGCCACACGCTACAATTGAAAAGTGTACAAGAAATAGATTTGGTTTTAAGGTCAGCATCAAGCCAAGCTGGATGCTAAAAGCTTGACAAGCATGGCATCACTCCTCTAACATGTTGGTGTTTAACGATGTGTGCACAGACATCCACTGGGTGTCTTTTAAAAAGGATCCAGGCAAAGAGGGCGAAAAAAGCCCTTTTCACGGTTAATGATTTCTCGCTAACATGATTGTTAATGGCATGGCCTCGCCGGGTTGAAGATGTAGCGTCATCCTTAAACCATATTAGGCCTATTTATAGATGAACTCAGACTCAGTAGCAGATGATGTCATAGCATGCCAGCTAGGATCGGGAGAGACTCATGAAGCTAAGGCACCATCAAATTCACTCCATTTCGACGTCTAATCTTCCAGATGGAAGCCGGAGCACCAAAAGATTAATTTGAAAGTTGAAAGCTGTGAATCACTTCTGTTAGGAATATGCATAATAAGTAGAGACACTTACGCAATCTTTTGCTCAAGGATTGGTTGCTAGGGCTGCTGAAATTCTTCTGATTAAGAATTCTTACTTCCTTGCTCAGCCTCTCTGCAGATGATCCTATGAACGGACACTGTGAATAAGTCTTTGGGTATGACTGAATCATTGTTCAGGGTAAAATAAAGCTGGCATTTGAGTCTGACTTCTCTGGGAGTCATTTCTTTGGAAGCCCCTTTTGAAGCAATTGGGCGATTGCTAAGCTGAATAAGGTAATATAGGAACTCTTACATAGTTAAAAGTAAAAGAAATAAAAATAAGTAAACGAAAAAGGCCAACTGGGTCATATGAGAGCAGAGACAATGAAATAGATGAATACAGTTTGGTGCTTCTGGCTGTCTAGCCGACTGGTAGGAAATATGTTTGTGCATCTGATGCACTGTCCTTAACATCTCAACAGGCCAAACAGAGGCCAGCACAGTCCTGCAGCTAGGAGCCATTATCACAGATGTGACCCAACAAGCATCATGAGTCAACCGCTTTTAACATTACAAACATCTCAGAGCAACGCCATGATAACCCCTGTCACACACGCACCCCCCCCCCCCCCCCATCCTCACACACACACTCACTCCCTCTCTCACTCTCTCTCTGCTCTCATTCCATATGTCTCTCACTCTGTTCAGTCACATCCACACACACTTATGTTCCACCATCAGCAGTCATTATCATGCAACAGTGCCTAAAAGCAGCATTCATACTGCACTTTAACAAAACTGATGTGAGTCATCAGCTGCATTTTAACAGCCACAACACATGACTTAGGGAGCACATGGGTTACTGTCGTTTCTCAAGCTAACTGTTAATCAAAGTGCAACAATAAATATTTTACCAAATTAAAATCATATATCAAGTTTCCACAGCAAGGCACATTTCTCATTTGCTGCATCACAGCATCCTCACAGCAAGTGGGAGCCAAAGATGTCCATATCCTGCCTTCAAGCTCTTGCAAGCACATATTGCATGAATCAGTCTCCTGTATCTTACTTTGACTTGGGTCACACTGAAGTGACCAAAGGCTTTTACAAGCTGGTTAGCAGCTGGTTAAAACCCCTCATGTGTGATGAGTGCACCCATTCAGTCCCAGCTTCAGTCTGCCAGCCATCTTCCTTAAGATGTAACAGAAGATGCATTAGAAGATGCATTAGCTGCCTGGCCACAAGCACTACTTGTTTTTTTTGTCCCTCCTTTTTTGTTCTTTAATGTCCAGGAGGGAAGTAGCTCACTCTGAGACAAATGCTGCTTGCAAGAATAGTCAAGTATTTTTGTATGTCTCTTGGTTTACATACAGTGAGATCAGAGTTGTGGAAAAGCAAAGACTTTAATACAAAGTCCAGGTAATAGGATTTGTTCAACATGAATCAAATGAAAGGCTTGAAAACTGCACAAATACAGAATCATAACAGGTTTCTGCATAAGGTCATGACAATAATTACAATAACAGTTGTTATGGTACCTCACAGCTCTATCCTTTTCTAAAAGACCATTATAAAGTATTTTATCATTACCAACAACATCTTGGCAGCATAGTTGGGAGTCTGTGTAGGGGCCACTTTATTGTATTGCAATTCAGAAAACAATCAAGGAGCCTTGGGTGCCAGTAGCCTGTGGTAGTTGTGGATTATTTCGTTACTTTGTCATAGACTATCGGGAAGAAATAACAAGGAAACTTGTGCTGGCTAAGGGACCTCAAAATCAAACCCAACTAAGAGATTCAGCTCCTTCCATCAAAACTAATGTCAATCCCATCAGGTCTCCAAAGGGTTCTCCAAAGGGTTCTCCATGGTTAATTGTCAGTGCGTAGCCTGACCGTGCTGTATTTTACTCGTAACTAGAGCGCTGCCGATTACTGAATGTTGAACAATCGGACACGTTCAAGTAAATATGAAAACCATTATACAACGAAAACCGTACAGCAAAAGCATACCAGCGTCTTGAATACATACCAAAATGTGATGTAGTTTTCTTCATTTTTCTGTCTGGGCTTAAAAGTTTCCTTGAATTTGTGAGTGCACTTGGCGCACTTTGGCGAGCTTCTCCGGTAATAGACCAAGTCTTGTGTCGTCTTCTGGATCTTCTCCTCTCGTAAAAATACTTCCTGTAGTTAGTAAAAGAATTCCTTAAACATAACAGCACATATCTGAGTTCTTGTGGGGGGAAAGCCGGTCTTCTCTCTTCAAGGGCGAGCGCGCATATGGAATTTCAAGCATGGATCATGGCACAACACGGACAGATTAGGCGCGCGCCTTTTTACGCATACACAGCTTCCGGCTGTATCCTTATTTTTTAACTAAAGCGCATGTTGTATGGAAACCATGCAGGGATTCACCTATTAACGACATGATCCCGATTGAACAACATGTAGTCATTTTTAAATCTTGCCTTTATCATTGTTGATATCAACATACAGTATATCTACTGTATTCCCGCGTGGCACTAAGTGAAACACAATCAATGTGAGTTTGGTATTAAAATATATAATACGAATACTATAATATTTAAAAAGATATGCAATAAATTGATAAACACCATAAAAAAACTTCACTCATGTATCAGCAACATCACCACAACGCAACAGCCATGTGTAAGGCTTTTGTCACTCACTGACAGTGTAGGCCTATTTGGTAAGTTAAGTTCACAGTTTTTAAAGCTTATTTTTATTTAACTTGGAAAACCATTAATGATTCCCTAACTTAGCTACTTCACATAGAATGACAAGTGGTATCTCAAATCCAATGATGGGCAACCTGGATTTAGAAGCTCCAATACCACATATTCCATATCCCCTGGTTCTATCCGTAGACTTAATACAGGTCACTTCACCAATTAACTCCTCTATCTGGCTAAAGAGGTGTGCTAAATAAACTTAGCTGATTTGTAGTGAATAGAGAAAATATGTGGTACTGGATTATGGCTTCTAAAGCCATGTTGTTCATCACTGCTCAAAGCCCATTAAAATCAAACAAGTATGGGGTATACACTCCACATCAGGTCACGTCACGCAGCTCTCAGGTGTAGGCTACAAAAAACTCAGGTGTTGTAGTATGATTTCCTTTTCAGCTCCACAAGATCCCATTTGCACTGTCATTTACTAAGTAAGTAAAATAGATGTATTATAATATTATAGACATGAGTCATGTATATGCTGTTGTGTCTAAGTATGGAAATAAATTAGCTTGAATTGTAATATTTTAGATATGAAGATATATGTTTCTGTGTCTGAGCTTATCCCGCTGAGGACACCACTGATGGAAACTAAAGGTGATGCTAGGACAGAGTGAAATGGGAAACGTTTAACTCGCAAGTCACTTTTAAGCAGTTTGACCAATCTAAGCCCCCTGCAGTGTAAATGAGCACTGCACGTGTGATAAAATGTATCACTGTCGCATTCCTCTCATTTCCCTCTCAGTGCTCAGCATCACTGATGTGCTAATCTCTAGCCAGTAGACATCGCTGGTGTACTCATCTCTGGCCAATAGCCATCCGTGATGTGCTAATCACTGGCCAATTAGGCTACCTCATCGGTTCAGATCAGTTCCCCTTTGCCTCAGCAGCAGACCTATGTAATAAAATGGTTGAATTAAGTGTTGTGCTTTATTATATCTTAAAATGCAATTTTATATTCATGCTGGGCATAGAAATGGACCATTTTGGCTGAATGGTGCCCTCTAATGGCAATCACAGTTTAATTTTAGCTAATTTCACAAACAGGCTTTTTTTCTAAATCACCCACTTTTAGTGTCTGTTTCGAGTTAAGTTAAAGATTTACATATTAAGGAGAGCACAATGTTTTATATTTATGGCAGCTCTGTGACAATGCACATTCTCCCCCATTCCAACAAAGCCAAGGAGAACTCTGTCCCCTTTAAAACATTTAGCACCTACACTTATGGCGAGGTCTCCCACTGAAGAAGCATTACTCCATGTTTGTTTTCCTGTGAGAATACTCCTTCCAGATTGCCCTGGTCTGTTTTCTAGTTGTGATTCTTTCATTGTTTTCCTTGAGGAGAAGTTTTTGTTTTGTAACTCCTCTGTTTGAAATGAAACCTGTTTTTTGTTTGTACCATCATCTTCCTGTCTTCTGATGTGTCATTGGCAGGAACATTTTTAAGACCAAAATTTGCAATGTCAAAAATAGCCTACTGTTCTTGATCATTTATATCATATGTAAGCCTGAGGCTTTGAATGTAGCATTAAATAGCCACCATATTTTTCTCCTGTGTGGTTTAATAGGTTTGAAAGTCAGGAAATACATGTCTCCTAGATAAGCCTTTAATGACATAAGTCGTGGTTAACCAGTTCCATAATGTTAAAAACCTCACTCTTACCAAGAACTGTGGTGAGAGGAAATGGAAATTTTCTCTTACAATTAAGGGTTACATGAGGGTTAACACCTGACCTCTTACAGAAATCCTAGGTAGCTATGATAGTTGCAGCCTGTAATGCTTGAGATTTATATTTATAATCTTTTTATATTTATATTCTTTTTTGTTTGTTTGTTTGTTTAGTCATGTGGTTAAACTGTGGTGTCAAACTACTTTCTACATATATGGGCTGCCCTCTAGTGGGCAAGTGGAGGCATATCACTGTTTAGGATCTAGGACACAGGACACTGAGAATGCTCTGAGGTTGTTTTGCTGCCTCTTAACTTGCGCTAACACTGATACTTTTCTTAACTCTAACATGATGTGACACTGCATTAATTATCTATTGTCTCTTCCTTCCTCTGTTAATAAGTCTTCATCTGCGATCTCTTTCAGCGTCACTGTGTCAGACATTCAGACGTATGTGTGAAAAAGCTTTTTAGGCCAGCATCAATGAGCATTAGCAGGTGAAGTATGCTCAGTATCAGTCCACAGCAACAATGGACAAAATAATAATAAAAAAAATTATTGTGTTCAAGGTGCAAAGCATGCACCCTTATAAAACTATATTTTAGGTGTAAGCATATCAGCACAAATTTAACATATCATGCGGGAAACACAATAGTTCTGGTAATAGTCTTTCATTTGTCCCTTTAGTAAATAGTAGCCCTTTAGAGATTAACCCTGGAGTTCTTCTTCTTTTCAGGTAGATGTCTGACAGCTTCATATAGTTATTGCACACCAACTGAGCAAAGGTATGGGTCCTTCTAAATACTGAATGTTGAACAGGTAAAATGTATTAATTACACTTTAATTCGGTTCGATCCAGAATTTGACATTGTACAAGAATAACAAAAGCTCTTGTTTGGTGCACTGAAAGTATTTCATACATTTCACAGCTGCTCTTAAAAGGTTTAGTTTTCTACTCCTACGACCCCATTTGGTTTTTGTGGTCTTCCTGTTTTGAGTCTCATTGTATCTCTACTGCATCTCTGTCAGAGTTTCCTCTAAGTGAAGAGACATTCCTGTCACAGTATTTTTTTATTGATTCATAGATAAAGAGACTGCAAAACATGCTCCCACCTCATTCGTAATGGTATGGTTAATATGGGCGAACACAGAGACCTGCAAAGAGTGTAATTATTCATAAAAGTAGTTTATCTACAGTCCACCATAACTAAACACAAACAATTAGCAAAATCTCCAGACTCCCAGCAATGTTCAGTCTGTTTTTGAGTATAAATGGCATTAGATTAACATGTTTTAAACTCACATGTACATTTGTAAAGTCCACCCTGTCTTAGAGCCTGTAAAATAACATCCTGTGTTATTATACGCTAATATGTTGCTAATCTCCACACTGTCCTGTACTCTATGTTGTGTTCTGGCTTACTTTGTTCTCCTCTGCATATCTGTAACTTCATTTCTGTCCTCTATTGTAAGCAGAGGTGTCAATCCCAGGTTTAGAAAGTAAAAACCCGGCCACAAATTTGATCCAACCAGCTCTGAATCAGCTAATTGTAACAAGCTCTCAAGATGGGTAAATCAGCTACTCAGTGAAATCACCTCTGTTAGAAGGAAAACTTGGCAGGGATTTTACTTTCTGAACCTGGGATTGATACCTCTGATTGTGAGTTCCGTTTGGATAAAAGGGTCTGCTAAGTGTAGTGTAATGTAATGTAAAAGTGAAGGGCCAACACTACATTGCTATGATGAGAAGATATACTAGAAATTATGCATATAGATACAACAAAATGATAGGTCTCTGATACAGTATACAAAAAAACTACAATAAAAGACATAAAAGCATTTTCACCATAAATGTAAACACAGGCGGGAGACATAAAACATGTGTATGCACTACCTGGTTTAGACAAGTTGGCTGGCAATGTTGACAACCACAGGCAGAAGGTGTTAAGATTTGCAAATAAAGCGTGCTGGGTGTTTGCAGGGCTGTTGACCACACTGAGGAAGTTTGTTCATTCGGGGTCCTTTTGACCACAGGTGCACTGCTGAGCTTCTGGTGTACAGCTTATCTTTTACAGGCCGCCTCTCTAAATGTCAGCATCTCACACTTAATGTGGTCAAAGACAGCATAGTGGAAGAAACTACTGCTCAGCGAGACAAAAAACATTCTTTAAATGACAAATTAGTTGCAGTGGTGTGTTGAATTTCAGACAGACGCTTTGAGTTCTTCTCAACTTGTTTATCATAATTAAAACCTAAAGTTTTGCAGTGTGACAAGTACATAAAACACACCTTCCCCTAACATATACGTGACATATACGCAAACATATACCCAAACACAAAATCAGCGAGTGGTATTTGCATCCAAATGGAGGTAGTATAAAATACTGGTGAAAGGAGTGGCTGCGGCCGTGTCTTTGTGGCTTTCCTATTAAGGTCTGTTAAGTTTCGGGTGGGGAGGCCTATTGTCTTGGATGTAGTGTGTGTTATGTGAATGAGTTTGTTCCTGACAACAGTTAGAAGCAAGGTAAACAGCAGAGAAGAATGAGTTGGACTATGCTCTTGGACAGGTGGAGCAGGTGATTGGGGTGATTGGGGGGGGGTTGTTCATATGATGTGATGGAGCTCCTATTATTGAGGAGTGTGAGTACAGTGGAGTCATCAGAGTATTTAAAATAGTCAGCGTCGGTTTTAAAAGAGTATTTAAAATAGTTAAGTCAGTTTACCCAGGGACATCTTTTCCTTCCAGGCCTGTGAAGATAGAGACACTGTTCCAAATCTGAAACGTCCGCCATGAATTGAATTTTTGAACGGGTTCAAATAGTTATGTTGACCATTGTTGTTTGTTCGTTACTTTATTTGTATTGTGGCCATTGAAATGAATAGCTGAACACTGACACATTGTGACATTGTCCTCTTTAGCTGCACTGTGAACCCTATATAAAGCAACAGCTGTATACCAAAGTTGTTTGTGGCAGGACTTTTTAAAGTCCTCCTTTAATATGAAAGCTATGAATTAAGATGGAAATGGTATAAAAGGGTAACATGTCGAGCTCTCATTTAAGCTGTGTTAAAATCTCTCATCTAAAGCAACTATGTCAGTTTCAATACCAAACCAAATGTTTATCATAGCAAGTAACACAGTAACCACTTTATTTTTAACAGTAGCGCGATGGATACCCTACCAGCAGCCAACCAGCATCAATCACTTCCACAGTAACAACACATGTAGATTTAATGCATTAATTTGGAATTCAGAATGTTGAGAACTGTGATATTATCAACTGAAGTGGAGTAACCATACAACATTGCGGGTCCACTTTCTTGTACACCTTTTCTATCATTCTTTCATTACTCTTTTATCACACAAATCAATGTCTACATTCATAAATGTTTAGTCATTGGTGTGTCATTACCTTCACCAATAATCTGGCTTATTTTCACAAGCACAGAATTTCTCATTTTACACTACATTACATTGCATTTAGCTGATTCTCTTATCTAGAGCAACTTACAGTGAATTAGGTACAGGCAGGGTGTTTTTAGGAGGAGGATGAGGGAATTTCCCCACTTCTGGTTTTCATATCCCTACCTCTGCTAAATCATTTTCATCTCCTGTGGCTACAATTAGGCTACTGCGCCGCACATTTACGCTTAATGTTTCTATACCTTACCAAACACAATATTAAACATTGTAACATTTTTGTGTGGGAACTCGTGTTAGCCAAAGCGGTAGGCAAAACTGGGCTGAGGTAAATATGAAACACCACCACTACATTAACACCTGAGAATAACAGCATAAATGTGATGTTGGAATGGAGGTTAGCACTCATGTAGGCTATAGGATGATTCCCAGCTCATTATGAATAAAAAAGCCAATCTAGACCTGCTTGCTAGCCCTCATCTGACACCTGTAGGAGGGTGCATTGAGCCTGTGCACTCTGCCAACTGGAGAGAGGGTTGTGAGTGGTTTGATTTTTACTGTCTAGTTGTCTGTCTAGTGTTCGTCATATTGAAAAATACATCCTCCAGCAAGGGACATGAAGCTATACCTGGCACGTTCGTTCAGAACCAGCATGACTGACTACAATACATCAAATTTATACTGCATTACACTTAGCAGACGCTTTTATCCAAAGCAATTTACAATAGAGGACACAAATCAAACTACAGATATGCTGAGGAAAACAGAGTAAACACAAGTGTAACAAAGTACAGAACACAGAGTAAGCAAGAACATAACAAAATGCAGGGCAGTACTAGTAAGTGGAGGTTATCATTGTTAGGATAGGCATCGCTCCAGAAAAAGAAGGGTTTTCAGGTGCTTCTTGAGGGTAGAGAAGGATGACCCTACTCTTGTATCAACTGGTAGTTTGTTACACCATTGAGGGACAATGATCCAAGGGACTGAGCCATAATGCAATACTGGGTGCCCATGATCTCTGTGATGGGGAACGGCATTACAAAACTGATATGCGTGTGTACCAGAAGTCACTGCATGGGTTGTGGAACACTTTCAAAAATCAGTATCTGTAAATACTTTGTCCTGCCTTCACAAATATCTATCATGCAGATAAGAAATTGAATGTGGTTGTTACAAACTGATGTTAACATGTAACATAGATGACACCAGTCACCGGAGCTCGTAAGGTCTAGGGGATATTTTATTTACAAAACAATAAGGAAACATAAGACAAAACGGCAAAGGGAAACCAAGGGCAAAAATGGGGAATCAAAAATCCAAAAGGGGGAGAAAAACAGGTGCCAGGTGTTGCGGGATGCGACCACCAGGTAGAGAGAGAGATATGTGGGCTGCCACCCCGACATATATAGGAGGGTCCATCAAGGCACCTGTAAAACAATTAAGGC
This sequence comes from Setipinna tenuifilis, assembly GCA_030347295.1. NCBI lineage: Eukaryota > Metazoa > Chordata > Actinopteri > Clupeiformes > Engraulidae > Setipinna > Setipinna tenuifilis. The sequence continues at coordinate 5,596,432 of CM059281.1, forward strand.
AGCAAAGGCATGGCAGAATGTGACGGAGCCACCTAGGGGCAGGAGGACGTAACACCTCCCCACCAAGATGGTGACACAGTCTCCATAAACTGAACAATACATGCCAATTGCGTACACAACGTCCATTGGTAAGGACGCATGCAGCACATTTCACACTACTGGCACACTTAAGGGCACAGTAGCGCACATTCACAAAAATACAAACAAACAGTAATGCACATATATATACGTATATATACATATACAATTACAACAAAAGAAATATATATATATATAAACCATGACTATACGGGTACTAAACCGTAAAAATGAAAAAAAACTAAGGCACTCTGGACAGTGCGTCGGCAATGACATTGTCAGTGCCACGGATGTGCTTGATTTCGAGATGGAATGGTTGCAAAATCAAACTCCATCGCATGAGCCGCTGATGGAAATTCCGCATACGACAAGAACTTTAAAGGATCGTAGTCGGTGTAGACAACTACATGCTGCGACCAAGTATACGGAACTTTAGGGCTCAACAAGTCAGGTAATGGCGCCACCACCGCGGAAAAGTTTACAAAAAGCGTGGTAATAGGCAGCCATAACCTTGAGCAGATCGAACGTGCTCACAAAAAGAACTGCCACCACACGGTCAATGCAGCTATCCACCCTCGGCAGAGGATAATAATTAAGCTTCGTGACAGCATTGACACGGCGGTAGCGAGTACAAAACCAAGAAGTGCGATCAGGTTTTTCAACCAACAGACACGGGCTACTCCCGACGTCGTCACTCTCCACCACAGCAGACCTCAGCACCGCTTCGGTGGACAGCGCAGAATTGGAAGACGGCGGGGGCTCAGGACTGACAGAGGGGGAGTCACGCTCATAAAAATGTTGAAGCTTTATGAGCGTGAGACAAACGCTTAGGTTGTCGGTCTGGAGTTGAAGTTAAGTAACACCGATCAGACACTTTGTCCAAAACTAAATACGGACTGGTAAATTGAGCCTGCAAAGCAGATCCGAAAACAGGTAGCAACAACACTTTATCGCCCACTACAAAGTGGCGATCCACAGCCTTACGGTCATACCACGCCTTCATTTTGCACTGTGCTTGCTTGAGATTTGCATGGGCAAAATCCCAAGCACGATGCCAACGAGCACGGAAGTCAACTACATGATGGGACCGGACATTCTTAGATGGTTCACCACAGCACTGGTTTTTAAGGCCAGCCAGTGGCCCTCGTGGAGTGCGAGCCCTGTACTCAGCAGCCAACACAACCTGAATGCAATCATTCCCTAGGTTAGGGACATGACAAGGCCTACACTTCCCCATCAAAACCCCGTCTCTGAGAAAACACTGCAGTTCTTCAAGGTCAACATCTGACGCGGACAGCTTGCTCAGAGGAGCAAGCGTCAGGTCAGCCTTCGGAGCAGACATCAATTTTTCCCGAGACCAATGCAGGGAATCTAGGACTTCCCGTGAGCTGTGCACAGGCACAGAACTAGTGGCAGACGAAGGGACTATACTACCTGGATTAACATTAAGAAGAGAATCAGACAGATTAACAGACACATCAGCGGAGGGCGAGCATAAACTCGCATCAGCAACTGAGCGCGTTGCCATAGCGCTTGTTACGGCACAGGCTGGAAACACAGCAGGATTTTTCTGCACACACTCATGGACAGAGGAGTCAGGGGCAGAAACCTGGGGCAGAACGTTAGAATGTTTATTGGCCCAGACACTACCAAAGGCAATGTCGTTACCTAATATAAATGTAACACCCGGAATTGGCAATGACCTGCGAACACCAACAGCAACGCTGCCAGTGACAAGATCAGATGTGAAATCAATTTTGTAAAGTGGAACATTAACAGAGCCCATTTCAAACCCCCGAACAAGAACACTAGTCCCCGTCTTCGAGTTCTCAGACAAAGGTAAGACACCCTCTAAAAGAAATGACACTGCAGCTCCAGTGTCGCGTAGTATACGCACTGGCACAAGATTTTTATCACCAGCTAGAGACACAAAGCCATCGCTAAGAAAAGGTTCGTACCCAGTCTTAGACTCCGAGACAAGTGGAACGATAGATGAAGGAAAAGCTTTAATCAACCCAATTGGCTTGGGGTCCGACTTTGCATGTTTTCTTCTTAAAACATCACAGTCAGCCACCAGATGACCAGGCCTTTTACAGTAGTGACAGGTTTTATCTATAGCCGAAGACTGGCCAGACAGATGTTCAGCACGACCTTTGTCTTTAAAAGTCAGACGATGAGTCAAAACGAATTCATCAGCTAGTATCGCAGCCTGATGTAAAGTTGTAACCTGACGTTCGCTTAAATAAGTGGTAACTGGAGCCGGAAGACAGTTTTTAAATTCTTCTAACAGCATCAGCTCACGCAGTTGCGCTTTGCTGTGCACTTCGCTAGCGGAACACCAGCGATCAAACATTACCTCTTTATCACGAGCGAACTCGACATAGGTCTGGCGCTCTAATTTCTTGGAGCGCCTGAACCGCTGCCTATAAGCTTCAGGCACTAACTGATATCCGCGCAGAATAGCCGATTTTACTACATCATAATCTGAACTTTGCTCAAGAGATAATGAAATAAAAATCTGTTGTGCCTGCCCTGTCAAAACAGACTGGATGAGTAGAGGCCAAACATTCCTAGGCCAACGTAGGGTCAAAGCAACCTTCTCAAAATGCGGAAAAAAGTTCTCCACATCCTTTTCTACAAAGGGCGGTACCAACTTAATATGCCTAGACACATCAAATGATGGTGACGCCAGATCAAAATTGCCCAATGTAGCCTCGCTTTCAAGTGTGCGTAAACGTAGCTGACTCTCAGCCACTTGCATTTTCAATTCCTCCCGCTTTACATCTAATTCTTTCTCCTTAATGGAGAGCTCCTTCAAACGGATGGTTTCTGATAGATCAACCGGAGGCAAAAAATGCTTTTCAATTAAGGCGGGATGAACCACAGCTTTAACTGATGTTTTTAAACGTCTTTCCGAAGCACTCAACTCTATATCAAAAAGACGAGCCACTTCGATCAGTTGATCTTTGGTTAACAAATGAAACGCATCCTCAGACGGATCGTCGGCAAAAGCTTGCGCTCCCGACGTCATGGTTTTATTAAACAAATACCAACAAACAAAACACTTTAATTGTACCGGCTGCTACAGTACAAAGAAAAGCTGCAAACTTTAACGTAGCCACAAAAAATTCCCCACAAAAATGACTACAGCTCTCTCTCACCCCTAAAAGAGTGGTGGTTCACACCACGCGAACTTAACAAGATGGCCCAAGGAATGACACACAAAAGGCTTTCGCCCTACAAAACAGCAGCACCAAAGTCAAACCTTTACAAGAGACCAACCCGTAGCATCGAAAAGACAATGCACACTAAAGCGACAGAGTACTGACCGGAGTGGTTCGCACTGTATTGCAACCCCTAAACTTACCTGAAAAAAAACTTACCTATACTTAACCTGAAAACTAGTCTTCAGTGGTTCCCCTAAAAGGCGTACTTTAACCGCTGAACTCGCAAGGCGAACAGTAAACCAGCAACGCAGTTCACTAAACACCCTCGAAGCGGGCCAACTAAAGGCTACCACCAGAAAACAACAAACTAAAATAATGAAGTGGTGGACTCTGTGTCCACCCGGCGGCTTACTAATTGCAATACAACGCCAAACACACGCAGCCAAACAAATGTACTCACCTTTACGTCGCAACAACAAGCAACCTACTTCTCCCATACAAAAAGGGAAAAAAACGCGAAATAGACGAGCGAAATAGAGGAGCGCCCAAAAGTTGCAACTCGGACGAGGCCCCAAACTGATGTTAACATGTAACATAGATGACACCAGTCACCGGAGCTCGTAAGGTCTAGGGGATATTTTATTTACAAAACAATAAGGAAACATAAGACAAAACGGCAAAGGGAAACCAAGGGCAAAAATGGGGAATCAAAAATCCAAAAGGGGGAGAAAAACAGGTGCCAGGTGTTGCGGGATGCGACCACCAGGTAGAGAGAGAGATATGTGGGCTGCCACCCCGACATATATAGGAGGGTCCATCAAGGCACCTGTAAAACAATTAAGGCAGCAAAGGCATGGCAGAATGTGACGGAGCCACCTAGGGGCAGGAGGACGTAACAGGTTAATGATGAACTCAAGGTGATTAGCGTTCAGAATGTGTTGTGGTCCTGGTGTGCATTACAGCCAACCTAGCACTGGCCTTCTAATGACCTCCATTCTTTCGGGCTTTCTTACTGTTGAACTTAAAAGTAATACAGCACTTGCAACATCATAACATTTTAAATTAACTGTCATTTAGGTGATCTTGGACAGGGCTATGGCCTGCAAATTTCAGCTTATCAGAAATTGGCTACTCTTTATAATGGCTTTATTTGCTTTAGCAATGGAATTCTCTTTTCTAATTGGCTGATGAGGTGGACATTAAGCTTCTAGAAACAGGCTACCTTTGACGTAGATCCAAAAGAAAAATTAAACCACCATAGATCAATAATAACTCTACTAGCCAAATTAACAGCTAATTCACTTTTGTCTATTTCATGCTCTATTGTGAAATAATGACTCAGCGGAAGGAACTTTGCATCGCAGACTTACCTCCACCTCGCCATTATTTCCACAGAGCACATTGCCTTTGGTGGCCGTAATCCCTTACATACCACCGTGCACAATCTCCCTCTTAGCCAAAACCAATGCACCGTCGTAGCCCTGTCCTCATTATGTTTAGCTCGCCCAACGACTCTCTACAAGAATAGACTGGTGTGCTTGGTTTGATCAGATTTGTGGGATGAGCTTTAATGGGTCATCAGTAGTGTTCCCAGGATAGGAATTTAATTTGCTAATGCTATGGTACATCTAGTCTTTTAGGCTAAATGGCCAGGGCCACCTCATTGGAAGGTGTGTAATGATTAAGGGCCTGAAACACCTGTAGATCCTAGGGTGTATTACTGATGAGGTGTCCTTGAAATTTTCCATATCAACTGGACCATGCGACTTGGCAAACAAACATAACAATAGGTCGATTGACTCAGGAAATAATGGTATGGAAATAACGATAATAAAACCTGAAGTGCTTAAGGTAGTGTTCTCCCAAAGAATAGTATGTTTGTAGCCAAGAAGGCTTAAATCTCTTCTCCCAAAGGTACTCTTCCTAGGTGCACAAGCATCTTGTGTTTTCTCTAAACATAGGCCACTGCACCCAATCCCCCACTTGGCATTCTCTATAGATAAAGTTCATAACTGTAGATTTTACTACTGCATGCAACTCAGTAAGGTCTCCTGGAAAAATGATTTTGCAGAAAGTTAGATCTAACAAGGGCATGTCTGCCTGTGGTTTTAACTGTGAATTCACACCCTGTGACAACTTCTGCTGAAAGAAAAACATAAGCTTGCTCTGCATTCCTACCCAACAACAGTGAGCAGCATTTATATATTTATAGAGATACGAATTAGACAAACCACAATGACCTCTTTGCCTGGCACTTCTTGTGTGGGGGGAGTGGAGTCTTAGCTGTTTTAATGCAGTTTTAATAGCGGTATCAGTGGGATCGATGACAACACAGGCCTACACAATACACACTGACAAGACGCCAATTTGAATACAGTATACCATATATCTGCATTTTAATAATATATATTATATTTATAGTCTTTTGCAAATACTGATTTATATTTTTATTCTATGTACCACATAAATGTCTGCACTGAAGAGTGAGTTGTTTTCAATGTCCTAATGCATGTATATGGTGTACAGAGTGACTCAAACTCAAACTGGAACTATTTTGTTAAACTGAACCCATTAACTCGAACTGGAACTATTTTGTGGAGAGGGGACTGGAGCGAACTGAAATACAATTAAATAAAACTTTAAAACTAATGTTAAAATTGTGTCTATACAGTAATTGTGTTGGCAGTGAAACAGTTGTATGAACGCAATATAACACTTGTGTTCATGAGGGTGTTTGTGGATATTCTTACCTACGGCACTCAGCCTTTGGCTTCATGCCTACAGCCGAACCACACCATAACCCTCACTACCACTCGTGTTACATTGCTTAATTGTACATGTGCATAGTGACAATAAAAGGCATTCTATTCTATATATTCAAAATATAATACGCTACACATTTCTAACACATACCATGCTAGGTTAGTGCATTATAGTAATAAATGTGCATGTATTTAAGAAAAAAATTAAATGTAAATTATTAAGTATATTTTGAGTTTTTTTTATTACAATAACCATACAATTATACACAGTTATAATTACTGCCCACTACAAACTCTCACTGAACAAATTAGTTTGAAATCTTCATCATTTACTGGCAATAAAATAATTATTTATTTTTTGTAGGGTTTCCAATGACAACCTAAACACTTTACTCCCCAACAACAAAATGGTTCATTCATTATCTTCTCAGTGGTACTAATGTATCTTACTTGATAATCATTTTTAATATTTGTCATACTTGCTTACTCTATATGTGACAGTTTTTACCTTGCCTCAAAGAACAGCGTGAGTTAGTCAAATTCCTCGCTTTAAAGGTTTATTTTGACAGAGTAAAAAAAAGAGTTTGACAGGAAACTGGGAAACCACACTACTTGTCATGAAACTCATTTTTGATTTTGAGATAAACAGGCTAGTGCATCTGTTCAAAGCACATCACTTGACCTACTTCCCAGCTAAGTTTATTACACAAAGGTGGTGGGGGGTGCGTAGAGCACCCGTACCCTAAATGGGCAAGTGCCCATGGGGACCCAGGTTTGAATCCATCCTGGGTCATTTCCCAACCCTACCCCATCTCTCTGTCCCACTCATTCCCTGTCACCATCTTTGCTGTCCCATCACAATAAAGGCAAAAAAGCCCAAAAATATACTTAGAAAAAAGTTTATCACCCAAAGGCAATGGGTTCGATTTCAGGCCATATGCTTTTAATTGATTTCACTCCCAACCCAAATAAAAAAAAAAAAACAATAATTCAATGTCAACGTCAAGGACAGGACATAGCATCACTTTTCTGAACTGAAAATCTTGCGGTAAACTCTGCCCTATTGTGGTATAGCAAACAAGTGGTTATTTACATAACTGTTTTTGAAAAGAATTTACAGTCATTTATAAAAAAAAAACTTGAATTGCATAGTATATGACAGGTGTAACAACAATTACAAAAAATTACAGTGCAGGTAATGTGCTGCAAGCTTGACTGACTGGCTAATTTAAATTAATTTATGCATTACACAATTTATATTTAGTATGTACAGTACTTACACAATTATATGAGTATTTATAAGTCACCAAGATGGATATTTTCTCAGAAATATACTTTACATCTAATGAAATTTAATCATAATGATACATACATTATAAAGGCAGTTGTTAGCCTACTTTTCTTTTCAGACAGTGGCTATTTTGTATTACTTCCAAATCATCTCATTACATGTACACAAAGATGAAGAACAGTCTGTTAATTTTATCTTTCTCAGCTTTTTTTAAATATTATCTATGCAGTGCAAAGCAAAAGTGTGTGTGTATATATATACTGTACAGTACATCTACACTCCTATGAAAAATCACTTTAGGACCCTGTGTATTTTGACCCATTGCGGTGTGTTCCACATGTACAGTAATCAAAGTTGTGTGTACCGTTTGGTTTAGCCCTGTGTCAGCTCGGACTCAGCCCTGAATCTCTGGGAGCAGGCCGCACTAGCAGGTTAGCTAAAAGCTATCTACAGCAGCAGCTCACCCCTATGAAGCAGGTTTACCAACGCACTCACTGCACAACTACCACCTGGCTTCTGTTACATAAACATCATTAAAAGCATACTTTTAGTTTTTTTTGAAACAAATTTCAAAACTCTTAAACCAGGTCTGTCTATTAAAGGGGTGGTAATGATAACACCGGATGTAACTCAGGTTGTATACATAGGCTAGAAAATATCAGTGGAATACCTTAGCCTTAGACACTGGTATGCTACTGATGTTTGCTACTATTGAGGCTAAAGTGGTAGGCTATGCTTAGTTTCGGTCAGACGAGTAGGCAGGGACCACAAGTACCTGACCAGAGGACTGAGACATAGACGTGGCCCTCTGGGGTCTCATCTGCTCATAGACGGAATCTGAGCGATGATCTGGGAGTCCAACGCCAGTCTGTGGTCCAGGCTTGTACTTTCCATTCCCCACACAGCAGTGCTTCACCTGGGAGGACCAGAACGTGAGAGCGAGAAAGAGAGAAAGAAAGACGGGGGTGAAAGTGAGGTGAAGAGATGACACACACACCAGAAGACAAACAAGCTGTGACTCATAGCTCTAGTCAAAAAGGTTAGTCAGTCTTTGTTTTGCATAAAAGGCGAACCTGTTGTTCGCTCTGAATCAACACTAAGTAAAGTCAAGCAGTTGCCTCTTTAAATCACTATGTTTAGTCTCTTAAGTTTGTCTGGGTTCCTTATTGCTTCTGTGTACTTCTTTGCTTCTGTATATACTTGTAACAGGGAGTGTAAAATAAAGTGTAACCTTGTAACTGTATTGGTATGTCTGTGTGCATCCACACTCACCCTGATGATAAGAATGATGAGCACGAGGAAGACCAGGGAGCAGACAGTGATGGCACTCACGATCAACAAGGTGGACATTTCCAATGGCTGCCTGTCACTTACTGTTCCAAGAGTGGGGCACCTCTCCAGACCTGTTTAGCACATTATATCAGTTCACTGTGACAACAAAGAAATAATTGCTGACCTTAGTACCAAATCTCATGGCTGACTTAAGAGAACTTACCAGTGACCACCAACAATGTCTGTCCGTCTTTGCTGACAGTTGCATTTCTCTTTCCCCCTTCAATCCTCACATACTGGCACCAGAAAACTCCAGTATCATTTATAGTAAGATTGGTTATTGTGACAGTCAAGTTGTTGAACCTGCCGGTAATTTGAACCCTGTTTGCAAAGGCTGTTCTGGGACTGGACTCCATCACTGGAGTGAGATAGGTCACCTCTTGTTTTTGACGGTAGTTCTGATAAAGGTACATCCCATTTTGGTTTGGTTGATCAGTTGAGCATGGTATTTCAACCTTTTCACCCCCTCGTCTCCATACAATTCTCTCTGCACTCAAACCTTTGAAGAGAATGACATGGAAAGCCATTGATCATTCATTGATGATTATTCATAACCAATTATATGCTATTTTATGATGTATTAGCATTTCTGAATTATCCAGTTACATCTTTCCACTGTAAAGTCCTGTTGTGGTACAGTAACTTCACAAATAAATCCGTTTGACACCAGTTAACCTCAAATACAATACAATTTTTCTTTGAATATAGTTTGAATACAGTTTTGTATTTTTGTAAATGTAAACAGTTTTACCTGTGACAAAGCAGACCAAGGCAGAGAGCAGCTGCAGGAGGCGATGGCTCTGCCACAAACGCACGATCATCATCTCATCTCAGAGGATGTGTCTAACTGGTTCACACACAGGAAGCACTGACACATGTAACTGTTTGCCCAGACGCATTTTCACAGCTTCCTGGAAAAAAACTATAGCGACAGGCCCATTTTGAGCTTTGTCATTTTCTGCATTTACTATCCTCTGTCACTAAAGGGTGCCCAAGGCTTTGGTGACTTCTCTCACTCCTGCCCTAGAAATCAGCTAAGTTTAAGCTTTAAACAGCTTAATACACTACATTAAAAGGTTCAGACATTAAAAAACCTTCCCATGCATTTCTAAAATTGCATATCTGATCTGGATTCTGCTCTTACTTCTTCGCAAAGAATGTGCATCGCTCTCCGATTTTTTGGCACTGGGTTTTTTTGTGCAGGTTTGAAGATGCATAGGATATTGGCAAAGCCAGTGTTTGTTGGTCAGTGCAAACAGTGTGCCTCTGACTAAAACTGGCTAAAAGTGTGCCTCTAGCTAAACCTTAATTCGTTTTTTTCTGGACACAAACCTATCCGACTCGTTAAATTGGAGTTTCACAAATTGCCAGGTCAACACAGCATAGCCCATGCTTTCCAAATGTGCACTAAAGTGTTTCCAAATGCACTGGCTGCACATAGGCTACCAATTAAAGCACCATCAACAAGGCATTTTATGACATATTATATATGTTTGTTACATCATGTTTACATTTTATTTGTAAAACTCTCAAGGTCACTTTACACAGACAACACAAACACAATGATGAAAGAAAGAAAAGAAGGGCAGTTAGGTCATGTGGGGTAGGCCAGTCAATACATGGTTTTAAGGTTTGTTTTGAAAAGGTGACGAAAGTTGATACTTCTAATTTCAGACGGTAGAGAGTTCCAGGGCTCAGGAGCAGAGCAGCTAAAGCTCTGCTCCCCATGGAGGTGAGACGAGCGTAGACTGTCAAGTGGATGAATGAGGATAATCTGTGGGTACAAGAGGAAGGGACAACATAGGAGGTTGGACAAATATAGAGGGGTAATGTTGTGAATGGCCATGAACGTCAACAGGAGGATTTTTGTTTTTTAATTAATTTTATAAAAATTCGATATGTAAATTGTAGTCATTGGAATGGACTAGGTTCTGCTTTTGCCACTGTTACAGCTCCCAGACTTGCAGGACTGCCTTCTAAATCTTCTGTCCACACTGTCTGAGCAGTGGTGAGGTCAGAGATGTTGGACGAGGAGACCTGCAAAGCTTTTTCTGTTACTTCATCAAAGATGTTCAGTGGGTTGAGGCGAGGACTCAGTGAAGGCCAGTCAAGTGATCCAGCTCACCCAAACATGTGTGGACCTTGCTTTTTGTACAGTCATGAAAATGGGGACCAACATTATATTGCCCATGGATACCTTGGAATAGGACTTCATAAAAGCTCTGTAATGTTATGTCCCAGTACTTATGTTGTGTGCACTATCTGCAGTTATAGTTACAATATTTGGCAGACACTTTTCTCCAAAGCAATGTACAACATGTAGCCCTGTGCTATATTTCTGTTCGAATTTCCCTGATGTTAAAAATGTTATAAACTGTATAAAAAATGATTGTGTAATGTACTATGCCAAAGTTTATTTATTTTATGAAAGTCTGTATTTTATTTGGATTTTCAATGAACATTTATTTTCTGTGAATTTTCATTGGCTGTGAGGTATGACCTGTGAACCTGTTGCTGGGGTGGGAAGTGGAACGTGCAGTTAACGTTAGTCAGAGAGAAGACGGCGAGTGAAAAAGACGGATGGCTAGTCCTCTTCTGTTGTATTCGAGTTTGTGTGTGCGTGGTTTAGCTTATTCTTCCCGCAGGCTTTGGGAAAGATAGTTGCTTTAGTGGTCGACTAGAGCACCTTAGGACACTTTTAGTTAAAACATAGTCACAGAACACTGTTAGTTTTTAGTTGGAAGCCGAGCGTGGTGAGCAACGTGAGGGAGCTAACCAACGCAAGGGAGCTAACCAACGTATGGAAGCTAACATAAGTTTAAAGACTGCTATCGTGTATCTGCGTGATTGTGCTGTGAAAAGCGTATTCTCCTGGCACTGGAGAGTTTGATGTTCGTCTGGCCAAGTCGAACAAGGCGACGGAGCTCGACGGAGATCCCGGAGATCCTACTGCCCTGCTGTCCACGTGAGCCTGAAGAGCAACGTGCATGTGCCCATGCTGCTGCTGCGTGACTGCTACCCACGTTACCATTGCAACAAGGTACAGGCTAGTCTGCCATTTTCATTCAGAGTGAAGCGACCGTTTAAGTTTTTGGAGCAGCGAACCAGGCCTGCATCACGGTACTCTTTTTTCAGTTAGTCTATTAAGCCGGCATAGGACATTTATCTGTTGATTGTGTGAACTGTTTTTACTTCTGTATTTGAAGGACTGTCTATTGGTATGTTTATGTACAAGCAGGGGCGGAGCTTAGGGGGGTGCTGGGGGTGCGGCCCGCCCCCGGCCCGGGCCTTGGGGGGGCCCGGGATGGCATACTGTTTCTAGGTGTATTTTGGGTAAAATCGTCATCAACTGTCAGTAACGTCATCCGTCACTTGGCAAGCATTTTTACTACGAAGTTAACATGAGTGGCAGCTCATATAAACATAAAAGTGGGGCGACAAAGTGCAAAGAAAGGGAAAAAAGGGAGCAGGGCAAAGCCAAATTACAAAAACTGGACACATATTTTGTTCGTCCTCCTGAAGATGACCCCGACAATAGCCGTATTTGGATAAGGGTAGACGTCTACAGACGGCTGTAGCCAGCGATGCATTGTGGGATGAAAATGTTGCATTATGGTTAGACTTTGTGTCAGAGTTGCCAGAAAGGCGTGGCGCTGTCACAAAAAACGTCACAAGGTCAGATGACCTAAAAACCCATGTGATGTAGCCGTCTGTAGACAAAAGGTGCAGCCGCTTGCAGTTGCTTTTCCGCGGCTACAATCGTCTAACGCCTCCGTGGTGACGCAACTTTGCCCTGGTTGGTTTAAAGTTCATTGACGTCTGGACACGGATGTTGTGTAGCGCTCTGTCACGGAACTTCTCATCTTATATGTACGTTATTTTAGTCCAGTTTGAAGACATATCTTTTCTCTCTCTTTTTAGCTTTTTCTGGGGCGTGTATCTGATGCTGTCAAGCTCAATCTTTTATTTATTTATGTATTTGTTAATCTCGTTTTTATTGTATTGCTTTGTGTCAGTAGGCTATACCTATTAATGATCTTTGGGTTATGGTTTTGCCATGTTATTTTTCATCCTTGTGTTGTGCAGCACTTTGGGACATCTCTGTTGTTTTGTTTAAATGTGCTATTAAAAAAACGACTTGACTTGACTTGAAGTCTCAATGCACCCTACTACAACCGCCTGCCCCCTTCTTGTCCCTCACGCACAGCACATGACTTCTCCGCCATCTACTACGAAGATCAGGTGGTGTAAACAAAAGACTTGTGTCCGACTTGACCGCCGCCTTTTAAACACCCGCCCATGCTGCGAGGCGGAGTTCTTGCTGACGCATGTAGCCGAAGTTAGACAGACGTAGACAGACCGGTGTGCTACTCGAACGAGCCTATTGTTGCCGGCAATTCAAGCCCACCAATACTGCTAGCAGGGAGCCAGATTGACAGGTAGCATTTCAAACAGTCACACCATTCGTGTGAGTTGGTTTTAAACTGGTTGTTAGTGTAACGGTGGTCAGGCAGTCAGAGGAACACACGGGAATTGCAGTTCACAAACCTTTATTTTCTTTAGAAAACATATAACAAAAACCAGCCGTCAGGCTCCGGTGTACGCAGCATCTGCGCAAACATAATCAAAGTAATGCACCACGTCAGGGGCGTTGTTAGACTTGGGCATTCGAGGCTATAGCCCCGGATTTTTTGGGAATAGCCCCGAATCAGTGGCGGCTGTACGCACAAGGCGTCTTGAGGAGAGAGTTTTTTGTTTTTAATTATTATTATTGTTACCGCTATAGATGCTTTGGCAATGCAACGTATGATGCCATGCGAATAAAGCACATTTTAATTTAAATTGAATTTGAGAGAGGCAGAGACGTCTGTGTAAGAGAACTGAACGCAATTTAATGTACAGAGTTTATACAAACACTTGGCTACCCCTCCGCCACTCTCACGAAAAAATGATACATCAGTCAAGAATTACATTGCAGGCTACCTCCAGTCAGCTACTTACTCCTAGACATGCACAACAGGGTGAATCCCGAGTTCTGGTTGCTCAAACAGTGAGGGTTGCTCGCATACAGAATATAAAAAGTTGCTTGGCCTACAATAAAAGAACTGTTGATGTAAAAACAAGTGCACTTGCAATCGTGAAAATAAACTAAGTAAGATGTCAGGATGGGTTAGCAAGAACACAAATGGATCATAGCTACACCAACTTAAGGTAGGACAGGTGGTTTCCTTTATCACATGCCTGCTGTGGTACTAGTTACCAAGACAGTCACAAGTAATATTATTTTCATTGAATCTGAAATCATTTGACATAGGATTTAGCGTCTACTTATTGTGACTTGTACTAGCGTCAAATTCATAGCATGACAGTCACTGTCTGACAGCTAGCACCACCTTAACAAACTTTTGACAGCGCGCGTAAACCTATTTAGCTAGTAATAATCTGTTGAATATGGCAGGGGGTTGTAGTCTTTTTGATTGCTGTTAATTTACAACTTAATTCTGTAGGCGTCCATGAATGTACTTTGTTGTTCGCCATGTGTGTAGCTGACATTTTAAGTGTGGTCTACCCGTGTGTGCGGGCGTGTGGCAGTGTTGTTCAAGTTCACTAGATTTGTTCACTAGTCTTTATTGTTAATGTGTAGTTCACGTATCACGTACGTTCATATTATTCATCTTCAAGTTCAAGTTCATCGTTGTGTTGTAAATATAGATTGACCCTTCATAGAAAAACTAGCAAAAGTAGTATAGCCTGCAGCACGCGTGCACATTTTGGCTGCTGATGTATGTGGTGCACTTTGGCAGAAGAGACGTTCACAGGCTATCCTATCTTTAATGCAAACATCGAACTACTTGTGCATGGCCCGTGAGTCATGGAGTTGGCCTTTCCTTTTTATTCTTAAACTATGTTAAATTTGCGATCTTATCGCACACAAAGATCAATAAACAAAGTAAATGCACACATACGAGGCATGTCAGACTGACTTTACATTCCATGCATGTTAAACTAAGTTGTGTCTTCCGTGTACCTTAAGCTAAACTATGCACAGAATGAATATGAACTTGCTGACGGAGTTTTGCGCTAGTCACGTTAATTTCCCGTCTGCAGAAACTCGTGTAAAATCAAAACCAATAATAAACTTTCTGTCTGCGTCGCAAAGTTCACTCATACCTTCACAAAGCACTTTATATACTAAATAACATAGTTGCACCCGGTAGTGTTGAAATTTTGTAGCCTAAAATGATGTTATGATAAGCTTTAATAAAGGGCCCGGTCATTTGCCCCGCCCCCGGCCCGGCGCTGACTTGTTCCGCCACTGTGTACAAGGTTATGTGAATTGGGTTTTGAAACATTGTTATAGAGGTTATACACATGGTAATGTGATTATTTACAGTGTATTGGGTTTAAAACAAACAACAAAAAGGGTTTTGATTTAATTTTATTTCATGTAATTTCATCTAAATTCATTATTTCAGTAAAAGATTTATATTTCATAATACTTCAGTATTCATCATTTCATTGTAATCACATTTGGTTAAAAACAGGTAAAAAGGACACAACTCAAAACCATCTAGATAAATAATACTGCTGTTTTATCACTAATAAGAACTCAGGGCGCCCCATAGGTCATGCTCATAATATAGGCACGGGGGCGCTACAAACACTTTAGGTAAAAATATAAACAAAACATACTCCGCTAAAATCCCAAAAATGGGACTAAAAAAGAAGGCTTAATAGACTACTTTAAAAGTCTAAATATACAAAAGGTTCGGACACGGGCGGGGTTAAGTGTGCCGTCAATGCGTATTTGTAGTGCCGTGCTTATACTAGCACACTGGATACCATTTTGTGCATATTGATCTGGATTGCTGTCCATATCAGGGGTATTGTTAAGCATCAAATGCGTTGATTCACGTGTTCCTGTGTATCCTTTGGCCTGACCCATTGACTGTATATAAGAGGGCTGACCGGCGTTTCAGTGTTTCACTACTGGGGCAACATGTCAAACTGATAACAAATGGTCCAGGTGTTATTTGACTATGACACAAAGATCTATTGCATCGCCTGTCATAGTGTTCCAGTCAGGCCGTCGTTCCAGTCAGGCCGTCGTTGCAGCCGGCCACCGCTAGGCATGGGCCTATTGTTTTATTGGCTATTGGTTACTATAACTTAGCGCTCTGAACATAACCTGGTAGGGGCTTATAATGTTATGTAGGTTATGTGTAAGTTATGTTTGGGTATTCAAGTCCACGTTTAGTAAAGCTGCTACAACACACTTTCCCAACAATTATTTGCGAGAGTGCTATTTTTCAGCAGAATTCCTGGTAGGCCTATATCAAAATTAAGCATGTGGATTCTGCCCTTAGCCTACTACTTTGCAAACAATGTGCATCACTCTCCATTTTTACAGCTGGAGGAGACGCACAGCATGGCAAAGCCAGTGTTTGTTAGTCGGTGCGAAAAGTTTTCCTTGCGCTGAAACTGTTAACGCACAACCGAATTCATTTTTATTACCACAAACCTATCAGGGTACAAATATGGACCGAATTTTTTGCAAATACATTGTATTGATGCTGTGTTGAGAGATGGACTACCAATTAAAGCGCCATACATAAACAGGCTGACCGTTTCCTTGTTTACATTTTGCTAGCGCCTTTCGTTTGAGGGTAAAATGCTGATTAATTTTGTTGTCAGTTTGAAATAAAACTGACAGCTGATAGCACAGGCATTGGTTATGACGCACCTTTCAAGACATTTAAAACCTGAAACCGTATCCAGTCAGATCCCACATAATTTAATATGAACTATTTATTAATCATATTAATGTTCACTGTTTTCACAAACGTCTTTATCAGTGATGTGTGGTTTTCTTTGCGAAAAAAAATTTATTAACTGTTGGTTCTTAATACAATTTCCTTTTTTTGTACTTACAGGTGCTTCATTGTAACAGGACTGTGCTCCGCAGCCGTACATTTGACTAGATGGTAGAGCTACACACATGGTGCACACACTCCTTTTCCTTCACCGCCAGTATTAGTAATTCAGTTTATCATTTTGGTAGGCACATTCTTAACTATATCTACACACAAAAACTACACAATCATTGCACATTATTTTCTTTCTGTTTCAGGCACGTAAGACATTGGCCATACACGCTACAGCATAAACACGTTACTGACTAAGCAAACACAAGTTACATTAGGGTGCACACAATGGTTTCTTATGTTAACGTTATCTAAAGTTTTTGTTTTTTTAGGTATTTTAAGTTTACCGTGGAGAAGGCAGGAGAACGGTGGCGTGCAGCTTACTTCCTGGGTTTCTGGCTCCGTGATGGCAAAAGGATGCTGGGATGCACTGTGTCAGCTTAAAAGTCCAGCGGAGATGACCATCTCCCGATTGACGGCAAGGGGGGGGGCGGGGTCCGATTCCGAGGAGAATTTTCATTATTTATTTTTACTATTCGTTAATATTAATGATTATTATTTTTTGGTTTTGGAAATATTATTTACTTTATTAGTTCTTTATTTTGAGCTGCCTCCCTTGTCTATGTCTTGTTATTTTGTTATGGTAATTGGTCCTTGTCTCCCCCATGTGTGTGTATGTGGTCTGATCAGCCAGTTTAAATGTTCCCCCTGTGTGTCAGTTGGTAGGTCAGTTCTTTTGAGTTCAGTTGGTTTTTTGTTTGCTCCTTATTTCTTCAGTTGATGTTTAGTTTTGACCTCCTAGGCCTAGTAGTTCTTTTGCTTAGTTAGTTATTATTTTTGTTATGATTCCATTGGAAGCAAAATAAATCTTTATTTATAATTGTCTTATCTTATAACTGTCTCTCCGTGTCTGAACCGCTTGGTCCCTCACAAGGACTTTCTTACATAGAGGAGACAGAGCACTGGAGACATCGTCCATGGAAATGCATGGGGGACACTTTGAAACGGCAATATAGCAAGTGTTTGCAAATTTCCTGCCTGTTCTGCTGCCGAGAACCAATCATCTGCCAAATTGTACCGTAGACAGTAGAGGAAATGGACTGACGGTTCATGTCCACTGGTTGTCCGGGTTGTCTCGGGTTTTCCAGCCCTGTACGATCCTTCCCTGTCTTCATACTATAAGGGACGAGTCGTGGGAAAAATGTGGCAGACAGTCGGTGCAGTGGTGGGTCAAATATGGAAATATTTGATGTGCAGAGCTTGTGCAAAGACAGCCATTTACCATTATGGTTGGCTAGCCACACACACACACACACTAAGTACATGTTCTCGAAGTCATGGTTCCTAATAAGCCTTCATAAAAGCTTTACCTCTTTACTTTTGAAGGCATAGTGTAGAGAATAGAAAAACTTTAAACTTGGAGGGGACATCAGTCACGTCCAAATGTGTCATGTTCAAAGGAGTCATGTCCAAATGAAAGGAGGCGTCACGACTTTAAAAAAAAAAAAAAAGCGTTGCATCCAACGCAACCAGTGGACATGCACCGTAAGGGATAGTGTCGTATTTACTGTTGATTTGGTTGAACTTAACCTCAAGCAACTATTAAGATGTTGATTACAGAATTATTTCAGGTAAATGGAATTACATTTTTCAAGTACAGGGTGGGTTGGCTAATATCTTGGCTTATAATAATTACAGAGTACAAAATATGCTTATTACATAACTGATGCACAGGAGGTCAATATACTAGTGAAGACTAGTTATTGCAGGTAGTTGGAGACCTTCATAATGCCATTTCTTTCGAGAGTAACCAACACCAAATACCTGTAAGAAGCAGCAAAATATTTAATATGTTGAACAACTGTATATCAGGTAGGCCTACGTAATAAATATATTTGCAACTCTTTCCTTTTTTATAATCCAACATAAAAGCATTTTAAATGTGTTAAATCACCCAGTTTAATTAAAAACATTTTTGGTAAGCATAGAATATTTGGGAATGGGTCACTAACCAAAAATTTAAGTAGCCCTTTTTTTGTGTAGAAGAGGAAAAGTTGTGATTGGCCTTAGGTCAACAGGAGAATTTTATTTTTTGCATTCATTTTATAAAAATTTGATATGTAAATAGATGGAATGGACTAGGTTCTGCTTTCGCTACCATTACAGCTCCCAGACTTGTAGGAATGGCTTCTGACTTGTAGGAATGCGACAGCTGGAAACGTCTTACATACGTCTGTGCGTGGTGGTTCTTAAAGCACTGACTCTAGCTGCAGTCCGCTCTTTGTGAATCTCCCCCACATTTTTGATTGAGTTTTGTTTCACAATCCTCTGGAGCGTGCGGTTATCCCTATTGCTTGTACACTTTCTTTCTACCACATCTTTCCCTTCAATTAATCTCTCTATTAAAGGGGTCCTTCCATCAAAAAACACTTTTAGTAGCTCTATTTACAATGTGGTGGATCACAACAAGCAGTATATGCACGCAGCATTCCAAGTGAAATTCGACACTCATGGTTTTACTGGTCATTGAAGGGTCGAGCTAACCAAAACGAGCGTATCAGAGCATGCTAAACCTATCTACGTCACTAGGTCGTAAGCCCCGCCCAGAGCCATGTATGGCAAGCCCACATCCCAAAGGATTGGTGGACAGAAGTTAGGTGAGCGAAAGAGCGAATTTGCCCAATCAGAGGTGCCTTATTGACACGTCATGGATATTTATGAGGGACACCGGAAAAAGGTTATAGCTTACAGAAAACAGCGTCAAACAAGAGATCTAGGACATAATTTTTCACAGAAATGACGCACAATGCATTCAACCATAGTGGCGACACAGAAATATGAATAAAAATAATGATGGAAGTTCCCCTTTAATGTGCTGCTTGGATACAGAGCTCTGTGAACAGCCATCCTCTTTGGCAATTACTTTTTGTGTCTTGCCCTCCTTATGCAAGGTGTCAACGGCTGTCAGGTCAGCAGTCTTTCTCATGATTGTGTAGCCTACACAACTAGACTGAAAGACCATTTAAATGCATTTGCAGGTGTTTTGAGTTAATTAGTTGATTAGTGTGTGGCACCAGGTGTCTTCAATATTGAATCTTTCCACAATATTCGAATTTTCTGAGATACTGCATTTGGGGTTTTCATTAGTTGTCGGTTATAATCATCAAAATTAAACAAACACTTGAAATGTGTCAGTCTGTCTGAAATGAATGTATACATTATACAAGTTTCACTTTTTGAATGAAATTGCTGAAATAAATCAACTTTTTCATGATATTCTAATTATATGACCAGCACCTGTATATTGTCCATGGAATAGAATATCAAAAGCTCATGTTATGTTATGTCCCAGTACTGATGCCATGTGCACTATATTCAGTTACAGTTAGAATTAGAGTTAGGCAGACGCTTTTCTCCAAAGCCATGTACAACTTAAGTAAAAATCTTAACGAAACATACCTGGCTAAAATGCCCCCAAAAATCAAATCATAACTTAGGTTCTGTAATTAATAAACTAAGTATAAAGCAAAAAAAATAGACTACTTTAAAAGTCCAGGCTGAACATACAAAAGGTTCGGACACGGGCGGGGTTGAGCGCGCCGTCAATGCATATTTGCAGTGCCGTGCGTATACTAGCACATTGCATACATTTTGTGCATATTCTAGCACATGTTGACCGGGGGTATTGTCCAGCGTCCTCTGCGTTGATTGGTGTGTTCAGGTGTATCCTCTGGGCTGATCGGCGTTTTCCTACGTATGGTCCTATCCACTGCTCTACGCGTCGTTTGTCTTCTCTTCGGGCACTGTAGCATGCAGCTCCCGACGGTTCGGGACCCGCCAAGGAACCCACCGTCCCTGGGCGGACTCGAACCTGAGTTTCCTGCATGGGACACCGGCGCGCTAACCACTGGGCCAACATGTCGAACCGATAACAAATGGTCCAGGTGTTATTTGACTATGACACAAAGATCTATTGCGTCGCCTGTCATAGTGTTCCAATCAAGCCGTCGTGGCGTCAAGGCGTTGTTTGAGCGCAAAAAAGCTTTGCCGGCCACTGCTCGGCATGGACCTATTGTTTTATTGCTATAGCCTAAGTTGGCATTAACGCAGCCATTCAATTCTACAATCTACATTCCAAAAGGGTGGGTTTTCTGGCTTACCTGGGTATGTTAAACACTGAGTAAGCGGTAAACCTGGGTTTCAGTTCTAAATTGGGCAGGCTACATAAGTTGCTATGGTAACATAGCGCTCTGAACATAAGTCCCATATGTCCCTAACAGGTTATGTATTATAAAAGTTGTGTTGGCAGAGTTGCACTATTAACAATACGTTGAACTAAACCAGTGGACCCATTTGGTGTTTACAGTGTAGGCTATATGTGTTACACAACAGTGTTCTTCAAGAGAAATGTGAATCCTGTTAGACGGCTAGTCTATGGACAACCACTGCTAAAGCTATTCAACTTGGTTAGCCGCTGCGGCTAACACATTGTGACGTGATGATCTTGCAGGTAAGCATACACTTTAAATATTACGTTTATGACAATTATTACTGGTCTGACCGTGGGACAATGGTTAGCGCTCTCGACCCTTAATCGAATAATTATGGGTTCGAGCCCCAATCAAACTTGATTGGCGTTTCTCGCAAGTCCGGTCTGACTGGTGATCAGTGACTGTAGATCAGCTAGCCTAACATCATAGTTTATCAATGAACTGCAGTCACTGAAATTCCCAGAGTCTAAAATTGCGAGATTGAGAGTGGTCCCAAACGGTCAGCAGTGTTTTTGATTAGATGAGGGGGAAATAGGATGTATTTCGGCCTAGCGCCTACCAACGTTTACAGTCTTCACTTTGGCTCTCAATCAGCTAATCAGCCAGTCTCGCTAAAATCGCTACTTCAGCTTCAGGCCATAGGGGCTGTTTGTTGCGTTTAAAGCCCTGGGTGTAAGTTTTTAGTTGTTTATTGTCAAAATCTATATCGCTCGTTTACAAATTCATCCGTTTTCATGAATATTTACCACCACTATCAACTCCAATTATTCCTATGGGGGGCGACGCTGATTTTAACAGTTTTTACAGTTGCACAGGTTTGTGCACGTGCAGTTGCCTTTGACACATTGGAGTGATTTACACTGGCAAGTTGACTTACGCCCAAAATACATGCAAGCGAAATGTACAGCTTTCGCCCCGCTTTCTCCGCTTTGAGTGGGCGTGTACCAACCGTCAGTTGAAGAGACATGAAGTTGCTAAAGAATAAAATGCTAAAGAATACTGAATGGTAATAATTATTTTGTTTTTGGAATGGTAATATAATGTTAATTAACGCCACTGTTTTACATTTTATGTATGTCCATTTTTAAATGTTTATCAAACCCCCTGCCGCCTTCCAACTGAAAGGAATGGAACGTCATATAAAACGATGTCATTGGTTACGCTGGACGAACACCGCTCCTCATTTGCATAAAGTTTTTTTTATTAGGACTTTTACTATTTCCTGTCTGCAGAGTGCAGACATATGCCACTATTTGAAAAAAGTGTTTTAATTTTGTTTGATGTCTTTTGTACACCTCTGACTGCCTGAGCCTGCACACAAATACCACATGCATAAAACTATGCAAAACACCACATAATTCATAAACTGCTTTTGTTTTGTACACTGTCTTCTGAATACCTCTGTGTGCTTGGAGCCACACACAAATATCACATAGCTACTTAAAACTTTAACCACCACAATGTCAATGTGGCTTTGTGCTGCACAGGTTGAAGTTCTACCAAGGTTAGGAAATGTAAATATATATTTATTTCTCAGTGGTAGTTTACTGTAGAGGTGAGCATTTCCACTTTTAACTTTTGAGTTGTCGCATTCATCCTCAGATTGTGGTCTGTGTTGGGTGGATCCTCAATCTGGTGACCAGCATAGATCTGTATTTCAATTCATGCTTACTGTGTACAATCTTTGGGTCACTGCTTGTTCATGGCAGATTTACTATTTTTCAGTAGATCGTATAGATTACATTTAATTACTGCAAACTGTAAAACTTTAATGGAATTGATTTAAGTGAATAAGGTCTAACAAAATAATTAAGTCTCATTTAATTGGTGTGATGCATACCCTGTGGCTCATCAACTGAGAGAACAGCAAAAGACAGCAGCTGCCCTATTTTTATATCTAGCAACATAATCATGCAACCTTCATATAATTATAAGGGTATGAATGTGTTGAACAACAGATGCCATTTTTACTTCTTGCTGAGGTTCTACGAAGACACTCCTACACACTTATTTGCTGTCGCTTTCTACCGTCCTATCCACTCAAAAACTGATTTTAAAAGGTCAGTTCAGACATTGTGAACGATAATGTAATATTTTTCTTTCAGGACATGCATTTTTCATTGGTTTAACTCCCAAACAAATGAAATCTTGCAATACAAACATTCTGATCACACAAATGTTGGCACTGGGAATAAAACAGCCTGTAACACTAAAACTTTCGTCATGGACGCTACCCTGTTGTAGACTGGCAAACAAGGGGCCTCCAATACTTATTTCCTCAAGGATTTTTTATTGCAAAATCATTTGTTTTAAAACTCCTTTTATTGAATTGCATAGTGCATGTCATACAGAACAAATGCAATTTACAGTGCTGATAATGTGCTGCAAACTTGACTGACTGGGAAATTAAAATTCATTTTAGTGCTAAAGAACAAAAGCGGATATTTACTCACACAAAGGTTTATGTAAATTCTAACTTTTCCATATCTAATCACTTTAACACTAAACATACTAAAGACAGTTTTATATCATGGAGTGGCGAGTAACTTCCACGTTTACACATGTAGGCTACACAGTAACTGTAACTCATAATAACTTAAGATAAAAAATGCTTCATGGACACTTATATACACTTTAAGAAACGTTTACACAGATAAAAACAGATGTAATACAGGATAGATGTAAGTTCAAGACTTATAAAGACATATTTTAACAGCATGGACACTGGTATGCCACTCATATTTGCTACTATTGATGGTAAGTGGTAGACTATGTGTAGTTTCTGCAAGGTGAGTAGGCAGGGTTAATAAGTACCTGACCAGAGGACTGAGACATAGACGTGGCCCTCTGGGGTCTCATCTGCTCATAGACGGAATCTGAGCGATGATGTGGGAGTCCAACGCCAGTCTGTGGTCGAGGCTTGTACTTTCCTTTTTCCACACAGCAATGCTTCACCTAAGAGGACCAAAACGTAAGAGCGAGTAAGAGAGAAAAAAAGACGGGGGTGGAAGTGAGATAGCAGATGACGCACACAGAAGACAAACATGCTCATAGATCTAGCCGAGATGTTAGTCCATCTTTGTTTTGCATAGAAAGGGCAATGCATGTTTACTCTTTCAAGTTTTTCTAGGTTCCTCTTGACTCATAGCTCTAGTCAAGAAATGTGTCTGTCTTAGATTTAAAATAAATGCATGCGTGCTCCACCAGTCCAATCATTTTGTCTGCCTTTTTTGTTTTGTTTTCCTACTAGGGACAAGACATCTTATAATTGTAACTATACCAGTAACCAAGGGGTTTTCGTTTTGGTCTCAACATTGGTAGGGATACAACAATTTGTCAAAATCTTAAACATGGCAATATGAAAACTCTTTGTGTGGTGTGATGGAAAAAAAGGTAAAGACAATTGAGCTCATGAAAATTACAACCATACCAGTAGCTGTAATGCTAAAAGCACAGTGTCCACACTCACCCCGATGATGAGAATGATGAGCACGAGCAGGACCAGGGAGCAGACAGTGATGCCACTCACGATCAACAAAGTGGACATTTCCAATGGCTGCTTGTCATTTTCTGTTCCAAGAGTGGGGCACCTCTCACGACCTGTGTTTAGCACATGATATCAGTCCACTGTGGCAACAAAGAAGAAAATTGCTGACCTCATTACCAAATCTCATGGCTGACTTAAGAGAACACAAATAGGTAGGGCTATGCTTACCAGTGACCACCAACAATGTCTGGCCATCTTTGCTGACAGTTGCATGCTGCTTTGCCCCTTCAAATTTCAAGTACTGGCACCAGAAAACCCCTGTATCATCTATGGTAAGGTTCGTTATTGTGACAGTCAACTTGTTGAACCTGCCGGTAATTTGAACCCTGTTTGCAAAGGGTTTTCTGGGACTGGACTCCATCTCTGCAGTGAGATAGGTCACCTCTTGTTTTTTCCGGTAGTTCTGATAAAGGTACATCCCATTTTGGTTTGGTTGATCAGTTGAGCATGGTATTTCGACCTTTTCACCCCCTTGTCTCCATTCAATTCTCTCTGCACTCAAACCTTTGAAAAGAATGACATCGGAAGTCAGTGATCATTCATGTTAGTTAATTTAATGTTCATTTTATGCTGAACATGTCTGTTGAGCGCTTTGTGGTTACACACAGTTATGTTTGTGGAAGCCCACTAAGTTAATGTTTAATTCTTCACTTAGTTCAGTTTTAACAACTTCTTGTGAATTTTAACAATGCACCGGTTTGACTTTTTTTTTTTAAATAGAAAGACGATTTGCAAGTAAGCCATTTACCTGTGATACAGCAGACCCAAAAGGAAACAAGCTGTAGAATGTGACGATGTTTCCACAAACACTCCATCATCTAATCTGTGGTGCCTTGGCAGCTTTATGTTGCTTATTCACACAGGAAACAAGACGTGTGCTGCTGCATGTCTATAAGCCTATGCTCAGCTTCCTACTGACGTATTTTGGTTAACTAGCATGTCTAAAAATGTAGCACTGCATAGTGTTCATATCCTGATTGTGATAAAAATATAGCGAGTAGTATAGCACATGAAAAATAACACTTTGTAATGTACAACAGATACTAAAATGATGTACGACTTGGGTCAAAGTTTGCTGTAAAAACACTCACTACTCTGGATGTGCTCTCTTAATGTGCTCTCTTAAAATGACACATTTAACATTCACCTTCTTTCGTTGTTTGTTTTGTTTTTGTTGTACTTTTAACTCAGGATGACATATTTTATGGTCATCATTTACCCAATAGCTGATTAGACAGAGTGAAGGCTTACAACTCGTCTCTCATCCTTTATTTCATTTTGTACAAACAGTCTGGCTGAGGTTGTCTCAGGCAGAATCTTGCCTAACCAATCAGTGAACAGAGCCACTTTGTGTGCTACATTGTAATTGTAGTGCGTAGGCAGGCTTATAGCCAAGGTAATTGTATATGTCACAACTGGGCATTAGCGATTGGGTAAAGGCAGATTCAATCCTTTTAAACTTCAGCAGTGTCTACATCTCCAAGAAGAAAACGTTTGTCAATACAGCACAGCCAGACCCTTTGTACAAAAAGAAGTGTAATATGAGGGGCTGGTTAACCAGGCTATGGCAAACCTCCCATACACAGGAAGTTCTCAGGTGGGATGAAGGGGCATCTTTTTCAAATACCTCTGTGTACTACTACACAATAGTGGTGGGGACAGGTGGGTGGGACTGTCTGTTCTGCACCAGTACAGGTACACTAAATTTCAACCTTTCCTAGCAAACACCCTGTAATGTTATGCGTTCTTCAATAAAACAACTTTTGCGCTTTCACAGTCTGTCTTAATTTACATACTGCGCGAGTAGACTTGTTCTGTTGTTCTTGAGCTAGTGTTCATAACATGATATCATCACATCCTCCTTCCTCTGAGGTTAATAAAAAAACAAATAGAAGTAGGCCCAAGGCCATCTGAACACTAGTCCAGAAAGCCAAACTTAAAGTACACATAAAGCTTTTCTTAAAAGGTAAACAATGAATCCCTCGTTTCAGATAACAGGTTAAATAATGTATCCTTAATTGACTGTACTGTGTGAAAAACACTGGTATTTCTCTTTCAGGTAACAGCGGTAATGAACAGTAAAACTTTTTCTTTCAGGTAATATCATTAAGTAATGGTAGGTAATACGATATGTAACAGATATGCAACAGTAGCAAAAAAAGAATATCCTCTTATTTCAGGTTAAGCAACACTCCTATGTAAACCACACATACGCTCATGAGTCTATCATCACTCTTGATCTTCTAGCTCTGCTAGACTTACGGCGGACAGGTGTCCCTGTCTCTGATGTTAGTGCCTGCTGCTCTGTGGGCTGCACATCATGGTGTGTGTCTCTATGGTATGTATCTATGAAACTTGTCACATCCAAACACTAACCCTAAAGTCTCTTTAACTTGGGCATACCTCATTTCTGTGTCTTGATGCATACGGCACTGGTCTCCAGTGGCCATCGTTGTCAGCCAGTCTTTCTCCACAGTGCATCTGTGGAGACTTTTTGTTTCATTAGAGAGATCAAAGAAGGTAAGCACTGGTACTCTGGTAAGTATCTCTTTACGTTTCTCCCATTCTTTGCTGTCTGTCAATCCACTCAAACCCTCTGCAGCAGATGGCCCAGATGGCTACTGTCGTTGTGGACAGATTTGGAATAAACTTCCCTGAGACGTTCACCATTCCCATAGCTTGCAGTACTCCCTTCTTGTCCATAGGGGCAGGCATGTCAAGAATAGCCTGTACTTTGGAGTAGTTTGGCTCTACTATGGACAGGTTATCACCTAAGAAAGTGATCTCTATGACACCAAACTGGCATTTGCTTTCGTTCAGTTTCAAACCGCTGAGCTGAATCTTTTTCAAGAGATTCAGTTCAGCAGCCTTTCATTTTGCTGTTGTAGTGTTGCTCCCCATACGATGATGTCATCAATAAAAACACAGATGCCTTCTAGTTCCTCTATGATTGATTCCATTCCCGATTTTGGGAGTCTAAGAAAACAGTATCTGCCAAAGGGTGTAGAAGAGTCTAGTTTCAGTTGCCAGAAGCCATGGCATGCATCTAGTTTGCTAAAATAGCTTGCCCCTGCCATTTCAAAGTCAGTAATGTTACCATTAGAATAATGTTATTGTGTCACCAAAGTTCTGATGTTAAACATGTCAATTTAAAACTAACCAACAGTTGCCAT
This sequence comes from Setipinna tenuifilis, assembly GCA_030347295.1. Taxonomy (NCBI): domain Eukaryota; kingdom Metazoa; phylum Chordata; class Actinopteri; order Clupeiformes; family Engraulidae; genus Setipinna; species Setipinna tenuifilis. The sequence continues at coordinate 5,623,978 of CM059281.1, forward strand.
TTTTGTTGTGCATGTTATGATTTCACTTCGGAGTTCTGCTTCTAGTTTTAGCGCTGCTAACACTGTTTTGTCCGGGTCAATTTGCTGCAAGTGACGTCGTTCAATGTGTGCTGGCGAATTCTTGGCAATTCTTGGTAGCACCTCAAGCCAACATTGGTCAATCGTGGTAGCAACTTGTGCCGTCATTGGTCAATTCTTGGTAGCAACTCGAGCTGACATTGGTCAAATCATGGTAGCTCTAGCTCGACTCACGGTCTGCCGGAGGCGCCATTGTACCACACCATCATTTGGAGGCATTATACTTATATGTAGATTTATGTAGTATAAATGAAACACACAATATTATTGTACAAACTGATTCAGTCATTGCTTTTAATGAGTAAAGGACATGATTGTGTTGAGGAACACTGCTCTAAGTTCCTGAAGCTGTTATACATATGGCTTAACTGAAATGAGGCTAAGTCTCTGTTGTTTATCCGCAAGAAATGCATCCGAATACTCTCTGAACCCTTTCGAAACATCTGGATACTTTGCAGTTTGAACGACAGAAGTCCAAACTAGCTTAGTTCAGACTTCCTTCGTACTTTGGTGGTTGGAGATTTTCGGGAAACAGTCGGACTAAGGCTGTTGTGCACAACGGTGGTTTAATGCTAACCTCTGTAGTTGTTTGAGAAACGTATCCCTGGTTGGCTTTTGCCCCTGTGTCCAGTTTGAACACCGCCACTGTCCCATTGACCAACAGAGGTGCAACCCATTTATCTGACTGCACTGCATTGACTGGCAGCTCTCTCTCATCTGCACTGACGGGCTGTCCAGGCTCCTCTATTTCCCTGCCTCCCTTAGTAACCATGTACACAAACTCTGGGTCACTCTGCGAATCACTGTCCCCATCGGTTTCATTCACTACATGACTTTGTGTTCCTTCTCCCTTGAAAGACACATTCTAGCATAGTGATTTTCTCCATGACACCTGGAGCAGGTTTTTCCAAATGCTGGGAACTGTCCGGCCTTATGCTGGTCTCCACATCGTTTCCAGGCAAATTCCTTGTCTTTGCATTCTTTGTCACTGCCCCACTCTGCTCCTAGTGTACTTCCCGCGCCACTTTCCCTTGAAAGAAATGCCGTCTACGTCACCATGCATTTGTGTGGGCTGCTGGGCTAGTCCTTTGCCCTCAACATCAAATGTTTCGGCATGTTGCCTAACTAACTCCCTCACCTGGCATATTTGGACTGCCTTCTCCAAGTTCAGGTCAGTCTCACCAAATGGCTTTTTCCTGACTTTCCTGTCACTTCCCCAGAAAACAATTTGATTACAAATCAATGAGTCCTTCAATGCAGGTGCTAGCTTTTAGCTTGAGATCCATGAGGAAGTTTTCAAACACCTCTCCTATGAACTAATGTCTTTTAACAAATGTCTTCTAAAGAAGAAAAGGGTCAACCTTTCATACCAAAACAAACTTGTTTTAACCTACTACTCACACAGCTAGCCACTGACTATTCCAGCAACCACATTGCTGGGGACACTTTTTGATCTACTCAATAGCACTCACTTATGACTTTCCTCATGCCAAAAACATCTGTCTCATCCACCATTACACCTCATTCTTTTGCTTCTTCTGACATTTTCTTAACAGTTTTACACAGATTCTTACTACAGACACCACGCTCCCCTAACAATTAAATGACTGACCTTACTAAAGGTGCAAACTTAAGCAGCAGCAGACGCAACGCAGAAGGATGCAGAAAGACCAAGGAAAGTTTTCAAAGCATCTACTTAAGCTATTTATATCTTTTACTCGCAACTTCCCTTCTCCACTCTATTTTATTTAGTAGTCAAATGCCTGACCAATAAAATTTAGCTTACTAACGCTGAATACACTACACACCGGACCACCCCTGGTTTGTTTTGGTCCGGTGTGTTTTAGCAAACCAAGCTAGCTTGCTGAACCAGCTGCACTAGTAGCACCCACTAGCTAACAATATGGATACAAAATGCAGCTGTAAGGACCTTAGGCTCCTGTTAAAAGTTCAGATAAAGATTGCTGCTGTTAAAACAGACATTCATGGCTTACTACCGAGCTAGGCCAAAAAGACTTCAAAATCACTGTACTAAACGCTACAATACATAGCCCAACGAACCGGCTAACCAACATGTCTCTCCTCTCCTCCTGCCAGCAACCAGCCTGTTGTACCCTGCAGCAGAGCCAGCTCTGGTCCATGGTTCGCCATGTGACCCAACCATGGATCAAAACATGGTGTCTGCCCGGAGCTCGAGTGGAGGACATCCAGGCCAGAGTATCGAACGTGGTGGACCAACACTCGATCGCCTCCATGATCATTGTCCACATTGGATTGAACAAAATTGGGTTCCAGCAGTCCGAAAAACTTAAGTCCGATATTACCTCCCTAATTTAGACCATACTCACAACAGGCAAAAAATGCATCATCTCTGGCCCAATCCCCTCTGTTTGTCAGACATACAGTTGTCCTGGATACACCAGCTCCACACGTGACTGATGGGGTACTGCTGCCATAAGAACATCCCGTTCGCTGACAACTTCAGGAGCTTCTGGACGAGACGGAACCTGTTCGCACAGGATGCGCGGCACCTGAGCAGGGCTGGAGAGACTCTGCTAGCTAGCAACCTGGAGCTAGCACTAGCAGCCCATCTCTCTCCACCAGAGGCGATTGCTCTAAGACAACAAGGGAGGCTCAGCCTCCCCAAACACTCATGGAGAAAATAGTTTACAACTACTATATTGAAGGCTACTATACTGTATTGATATTTACGTGTTCAACTTAGAAATGGTCAACTTCAAAATCGTTTAGCAATACGTTGTCGCAGTTGGCAGTGTTTTTTTTTTTTTTTTCATAGTGACCGCGCGATCCAGTCCAGCCTCACTGGACTTCAATGGTACTTGTTGAGAATACGCTTTCACTGTCAAAAAGCTAGACATTTATTGGTCCAATGAAAAATCGTCAGTTCCAGGGAGGCTCAGCCTCACTGGGAGTCAATGGAGAGGTGGGCTGAACCGTTTCCGAGGGGAGGCTGAGGCTCTTTGTGGTGATTGGAGGAACTGTTAATGCGGCCGGATTGACAGCTTTAAAAAAAAAAAAAAAAAAGACAGGTAGCGGTTGATTTAATGCTCAGTCCCATGCGGATTTGTGATTAGGGAAGTTGTGAGAAATCTCAATTCTTGTTGCCTCTTGTTTCTTTGTATAGAATTGTCTAAATAAAGTGTAAATATAGTGTTATTACGTTTGCTACCTGTTCTCATTTCAGTTCGAATTAAAAGTTCGTTTATTTAAGACTGTAGAGGGGGGAACTAGCCAGCTAGCAAGAAAGCTGTGCATTCTGGCGGATAGCATTGTTGATTTGATTTTGGCAAAGCCATTTGTTAGTCTTCTTTACCAGGAAAAAATCTTAATTGAAGAAGAGAGCAGACCAACGCCCAACATTGATTTAGTGAAAAAGGTAGGGGAAAATGCTCGTTTTTTCAGCTCTCCTCGTAGCCTACGACAAGGTTAATTCAATTGGCTAAGTGCAGCCGTAACGCAATGGGCCAAAGCCAACTAGCAACCTTGCTCTGCTTGCCATCTAGAGTCTCTAGAAAAGACTTCCAGCTTGTATGACCGGTTAACACAAATTTCGAGAAAAGAAGAGGGCAGAATTGTCTTGTAAACAGCTATTGTGGTGGTTCTGCATAAAGCAACAAAGGTCTTATTATTAACAGTTTATAATACAAAAAAACATAAATACGTAAAAACACAAACAAATACTGCAAACAGAAATAGACTAAATAATTTTGCAGTAAGATGTCAAAGTACATTGGCCAGTGCCAGGCCAAAAGAACCAATAAGAGCCAGTTTGTGGGCTTGCTGGGCCAGTCCTGGCCCAATAGAACCAGTAAGTCATTTCACAATAAGTGGGGCGGGGACCCAGGTGACACTCAGATGGCAGTCATATCAGATGCACAGCGTGTGGGCCAGATTTAAGTCAAAACAACCAATAAGAGTCATTGTACAGTGTGTGGGGGCATTCTGGCCCAGGGACCCAGCCAAGAGTGGGCTGACTCAAAGGCAAGGTTGTGGGCCACACTTGATCCTACTGACCAGCCTCCCTTGTTTGAAAGACTACCAGCCGCCACTGCTCTCCACACTGACACATAAGTTCTAAGCCAGTGCACCTCCGAGCTGACGAACTACCTTGCCTTAGCACTTATAGCTCTAGGAATACCATGCACTTGGTTCGGAGAGATGATCAAATTCCCTCCATTATAACTTATCATAGGCAACGCAAACTTAGAACCGCAGGCCCTTCTCTTTTCATTACACTGGTCAACAACAAATTTATTGTCTATGATGTTTTAGCTGATTTATAACAATTTTGATGTGCTGAATCCAAATATCACATTGGTTTTTCTCAATCAGGTCAACTATGGCCACATGTTTTTTTTTTTTTACATTTTTCTTCATATGTTATTGCATATGTTATAGCATTCTAGAGGTTCACATAAACGGAAATTCATGCCCTGAATTTCGAACAATAATGACTTATTATTCAATTTGCATGTAATTACTTTTTAATTGTATACTGTTCAATTTACAGTAAGAGAAGTTTGTAACGAAATTTTGTGACGAGTAAAATGTGTTAGAAAACCTTTTTTGCTTTAAAACTGAGTGTTAGAAAAGGATTTGTTGCTTTGTTGCTTCTTATCTCGAATAAGAAATATTAATAAAAATCAGCTGATAATGTAGCAAACATGTAATAGATATAGTAATAGTAAGAAAATAATGTAATAGATATAGTAATAGTAAGAAAATCAGATTTTTAAAAATTATCTTAGCACAGAAACCTGACCTGATCAAGAGAAATCAATGTCATTTTCAGATTTAGCGGTGCAAAATTGTCCTAAATCAGTTAAAAAAACAGACAATTTTCAAAAAAAAAAATGTTGTTGCCCAGTATTATACTTGCTACCACTGGGCAACATCATCAAGGAACATAATGTTGACTTTCACAGCTATGCTGATGACACACACCTCTACATTTCAGTCAAACCAAACCAAACCACTTTTACTTCTTGGCACCAAAGATAAATGAGAGGTTCTCTACTCTACTAATCTGGGAAACCTAAACCAGCATGTCAGAGAAAAGGTGACAAGCATAGATGTGATCCTTGACCCTGACTTGAGCTTTGAACCTCACATTAATAAAATACCAAAAAACGCCCATTTCCATCTTTGAAATATTGCAGTTGATGTTCGCCCCTTCCTGGCCCACAAAACTTGTGCATGCATTTATCTCAAGTAGACTAGATTACTGTAATGCCCTATTTGCAGGCCTCCCAAAAAAGTCAATTGAAAAGCTACAACTTATTTAAAACTCGGCTGCAAGGCTACTAACAAAAACTAGAAGAAGTTACCACATCACTCCTATATTAGCTAAACTCCACTGGCTGCCCATTTCCTACAGATTATTAAGGGTTTGTTTTGCAACTGGCCCCTTGCATCGTGCAATGTGTTCAATGTGTTACAGACGTGGTTTTGTGACCTCAGATTGGTCTGTAGCTGGATGGATTTTTTAAAAGAAAAGCTTTCTGTTTAAAACAACACTATGCAACTTTTTTCAGTTAATTATTCATCTTCATAAGTTGGTAGATTGCCGCCACACCTATTGTCTGTGGACAGATACCATGCTTGCAACCATGCTTGAATATCCCAAGTAGGATCATGTTAAATTCTGAAGAAATTCTGCCTTAACTTACCACTGTGAACATGACCACTTCCGTATTCGCTGGTTACTCTGGTCAGTTAAATTAAAAACACATGCGCAGGGTGAGGGGAATGCAAAACATCCCGTGTGATGCCGCAACCTGTGAGCGCGTGATCAAAGGCGTCCTAATGATGGCCGCCATTGTTCACGCGAGACGCCATCTCCTCATTCAAACTTTCTCTGCCCCCTACTGTTGTGGTCATGCACTGTTCTAACTTTTGTGCGGAACATTCAATTGTGTTGATACTGTGTATTCTGGTCTGGCGTGTTAGTTCATGGGTGCACGCATTGTTAACTCACTAAATATACATTGACACGCAAACATCCTACACACGCACACAAACACTACACGGACACAGCGAATCATTAACGTGCTTTGTTTATTTGAATATGCTGTTCTGGTACAACGATTTACCGTTTGGGAGTGAAATAGGGTAAATCTAGAATGGCAAAGTGCATCAGCAAATGTCAAACTTAATATTACAGAAGCATGTCTTACCGGTGTCTCAGCATTTCCCCAAGTATTTCGTCACTGTTCAAAGGGAGCGCGTGCTTGTGTTCAGGACGCTATATTCTGGGGCGCGTTCGTGTGTGCGCGTCGTCGCGACATCACAATAAAAATTCAGTGTTTTAAACATCAAATCGCTGTTATTTGTACATGTACTGTTGTATCACTGTTCTGTAGAAGGCCTGGTGCTATTTGCATGTGTATGGTACTATTTTAAACACTGTAATTTAGTGTTGCTGTCTGAAACACCCGTATTGTTTACACTGCTGATGGAATGGTCAACCTGAAGGGTACCCCCTTAATATAGGGGTGAGTCTAAGTTGTAGGGGGTGCTACATGGCAAATGCACGTATGTCTGAGTGCCCCAGAACCCTCAGTTCAGTGAGGCTGGTTTATGCTCTTTGAACCTTTTGATTGTGAGCCTTTGGCTAGCTTTGTATTATTCTTTTGGCTTGTTTATTTTTCTTGTACATAGTGTATATAGTGTCTATATAGATTTTTCTGCTTTTTTCCCCTTTTTTTTTTTTTTTTCTTTGAATTTAGTTCAAAAAACAAAAACAATCAAGATAGAGAGTGACAAAAGGTAAGGTGGGATCAGGACAAAAAATAATAGCACATGACACAAATCAGACAAGGGAACAGACATACACCAGCATGGACAGCAGGAGGCAACAAGTAAACAAAGTCCCAGGAAATGGTCCTAACAGCATCTACAGTCGCATATTCCATAGCTTGTGGCACTTAAATGGTGACATTACAGCCCTCTAGTGTCACCCGGAATGATTTTGCTAAATTATTATTAATTATGCAATAAGAATAAGAATAAGCATAGGCTAAGCATACAAAGAAGGAGGTAATAGGCACTACTGCATGTTAATTAGGATTTTAAAATGTAACCGGTGTCTATTGATCTTCTCCAGTGTAGTTTTATTAGTTTAAATAGTGTCTTTCTGCTATTATTGACAGTATGAAAATGGTTTTTTTGTTCATTGGCTGCCCCATCATCTTTTTATTTTATAATATCTGATGAACATTTTCACTATTTCAGTTAATGTCTTGTACATGTAACAATGAATCACAACATGTATCGTACTGTGAGAATGCAGGAAGTTGGATGCCATTTAAAGCCAGAAAGAAGTGGTGATTAAAAAAATAAATGGCTGACTGGAGTGGAATGCATTGCCAAATGGCCAAAATAAAAAGAAACAATTTGATAATGTATGGAAACATGTCCATGATGCTATGTTGTTTGTTACACTACTTAGCAAGGTGGGAAACTGGCTAACTGACGTGCAGAGCCAGAAAACAGGTGGGCATGCCATTGAAATACCACGTGAGAGTCAGGTGGTGTCTGTGAAAATAGATTTAGTAGCCTATATATTCCTGCCAGTCAACAAGACACCGAAAACTGATGTTGTGCAACAACCTCCTCTTCGTAGTATAGGCCACAGACCCATCAGTCACAGTGTAGGCCACAGACCCTTTTTTGCCTTTTAGTTTCTTATATAACCAGAGAGAGTATGTCTGTCATACTTTGTCCTTTTTTATCCCACTGCCTTTCCTGCTGCAACAATGTAAATTCCTCACTGAAGGACTAAGAAAGGAATGTCTTACCAATCCTGGGAGAAGGAAGGGATGGAGGTAAAATGGAATGTTTCAGACTAGACACATGGAAGGTAAAGTGGATTTATTTTACAGCACTGGGGAGTGTTGGATAAACAGTGGAGGTAGGTACCTATCACTCGAGATGAGATGGAGTAGGGTCCTATGATGCAGGGGCTGGACTTTGCACATCTCCCACTCCCACACCTCAGAATTCCAGCTTTTTGCTGGAATTCCAGACTTACTTTCTTGAACTTGGCCAAAAAAATAATATAGTGATGGAATTCACAGCTCTTTACTTCAATGAGCAATTAGATCTCCAGGATAGGCTGAGGGACTCGCTAAACATAATGGCAGTTCTCCTCAGATGTCTTTAAAATTTTGAGAATATCATCACGGTAAACAAAATACAACTATCTCTGAGTAGGCCATTCACAAGACATTGGAGGACCAGAGAGGCCCTGTTTAAGCCAAATGGAGAAACCAAGTACTAGCCTAGTGGCTACAGGACAAATAAAAAGCTGTCTACCACTTGTGCTTCTCTCATATCTGGATCAGTCCATAGGCATTCTGCTAATCAAACCTGCAAAAACTGAGCCCCCTTGTAAAAGTAAAAAATAAGACAAAAAAAAGACATGAGTAAACGTGAGTAGCAGCTCTTAATGGTAGTGTTGCTGAGCCCCATGTGTCAGTTAGTGGATGGTCTGAGGGAACCATCCCTCTTGGCTAAATGGTAAACCCTGCCCAAGTAGGTGGAGATAAGGGGCAGATAATACCACCACGGCCTTCCTTACAGGGACCAGGGGGTCCACCTGCATATCATCATTACTGGCAATGACCAATGGGATGGAACAATCATAAAGTCTGTGAACAGATATAGAACTGGGATGGGACTTGCTCAACACTGTTTTAAACCAGTGTCTGCAATCATATTTGTATCAGTGTAACTTCTGGGCACATGTTTGTGCTTCTCTATCTGGCATAAAGGAAAAGCCCACAATGACTTGATGGTATACTGGTGTGACACTAACACTGACAATATATGTGGTAAATAAAATACCATATAACCAGCTATTGGTAAAGATGCATTTAAAATAATCAAACTGTCAGTTACCTAAACTACTGTTGTTGCTACTACTACTACTTATATTAATAATAATAATAATAATAATAACAATAACAATAATAAAAATGATTAGTTCCTGTGCTGATATGCATTTTGGATTTATTTAAGACATGAGTCACACTTTTACTAAAATTGTAATAATAAGAATAACGACAACTGGATATTAAATCATGTGAAAGCAATGGCTCATTTTAAATTGCTTTTTATTTTTCTAAAGCACTCAACTGCCTACCTTTTTTTGTCACTAGAGGGTGGCCAAAGCCTTTTTGTAGGTGCAGTCTTGGTCTCATGATGTCAAAATGTGAACAGCATGATGAGGAGGACTGTTTAAATACAGATTCCAATTTAACAAGAAAAAATATTGGTCGATTCATGGATCAAACACCTGTTGTGAATTTAGCCGTTAAGCTCCTTGTTACAGAACAGCAAGATGTGCAAAAAGTCCTAAAACATTAAAGGTGACATTTCAGGATGATCTGAAAATGCACTATAACCTTTACAGATGAATTTAACGTGACTTTAAGTTCAACACAAACTTTTGAATGCACATGTCCAACAGTTCAAGTAAACGGCAGTGCTTAATACTTTCATTGACATGCCTCTATGTATTGTTGTGTTTTTAAATGGACCAAGTGGATTGAGGTTGTAATTGGTGAGACCAAAGACAATTTACATGCTGGACATGACAATAAAGTCTATTCTATTCTATTCTATTCTATTCTACTTGATGCTAAATCATAGTGTGCACAGTTAATTCTTTTTTTTTTTTGGCAAATTGAAAAAATAAAACCACTGAGAATGATTTTGTTTGTTTTGTTTTAATGATTTGTTCAATTAAAGGGGGATTCAGTGGAGTAGTGGAACTTGAACATTATATTAAGACTTAATAAAACCAAGCCACACTGAACGTTTGAATAACTACAAAATGGCTTTAAAGGGTACAAGAACTTCTGAAATGTTCAGAAGAAAAAAAATAACAATGTTGCCCATTTCTATGATGAGGTAGGCTGCCTAATGTTGTTTTACAAAATAACTGCCATCATGTTTTGAAGTGTCCAAAGTTATTTTAATCAGGTGTACTTCTGATACAATGTACTGTTTTTCTGCAAGCAAAGTATTTAAGTAGACTACTTCCTTTATTAGAAAGGGATATGAAACACAGCCTTGAACATGTGGTCTCACACAAGTGACTATCAGTACAGTGACTTAAAATTAAGACAGAAAAACAAAGCAGGAATCCAATCATGATTCACAGGTTCACACAATAGAATTTAATAGGCCAAGCATATTTCCACTGAAAAAAAAAAATAGGTCACTCAATATGAAGCACGGCATATTGACAGGTACAAACACGGCGTTGTGTTTTTTTGTCCTTAAAAAATTTGCTCTTTGTTCCGTGTTTCTCAATCTGACGTCTGAAGTGAACAGTTGCATAAGAGGACTTGACACCCACTGGCTGAATCCCAAGGGGCACTTTGAGGCTGCTCTTGTATTACAACCACATATTTCATTACCTCTGTAGGCCTACTAGTGCTGCTTTAACACTCCTGTCTCCATTGTAAACAGTGAAGAATATACCACCTTAAAGAATAAGGGACTAATTCTCATTTTCCAGTAGGCCTACCTGGAAAATGGGAATTACCCATTCACCATTTTCAGGTATCATCAATAATGCTATGATACTAAAATAGATTCTAAAAAGTTAATCCAATGTTTAAAAAAATCCATATAGCCATTGCCTGAATGTTTTCAATTTGGTGTGTTTCACTTACAGTTAGTATTGTAATGCAGTAAAGCTACTTGTGATAAAATGTCACGGTTAGAGAATCTGTGCTGACAGAGTAAACTGAATTACATATGTGCTGATGCGATGACCTGTACTAATAACTGAATGGGAGGAACCTGTTTTTCTTGTTCTGTTACAGAAGCTATCTGCCCCAGGCTTTATGGAAATCTCTCTCTGATGCCATCTTCACTGACTGAGCTTACAAAAAATACTACATTTTGTATCTGTACACACACACAAAGAAAGCACAGCAAACATAGACTAACTGTAATTCATACGTACATACATACGTATGTACATACATACGTACGTACATACATACATACATACACATTTAGGCTATACATAGGCAATACATCATACACATTACAAGACACCTTCTCGTTTCCAAAGTCATAAAGGATTTTTCTCAGGGGACACTAAGCTGATGTGAGAAAATCGACTGCAGATATTTTCATTGGTTGATACTGAAAGCGGATACAGGGAACACATGACTACAGACATGTGGCATAATGTGAGAAAGGGCCTTTTCAGAACAGCGACTATGAGAGTGACACTGAATATAACATGAAAACCCATGAATATATCAAAAAGTTAGAGACTTAACTGATTATTAAAAGGCTCCTTTGCACACCACCCCTGGCCGTATTTAGCTCTTTAACAATGCAGGGTTTTATTAACTCCACTTCCTTGTCCTCTAATTTTAGAAGGGGTTTTTTTTTCAACACAACCTGATACGCATTTCCTTATCAACAGTGTATAGGGCAAAGGTTGGCCTTTTAGAGTCCTGCTCTGGGGAGAATTAATTCTTGTAGAACTTCATAATGTTTTAGATTCCCTCATATTGTGTTACTTCAACAATATTCCATGGTTGATGGCAGACTGGTACAACACGGGGCTTTGTTAAATTCTTTTGCGTACGCTGCACTATGGTTAAAGTGGGTAGGAACAGCCTTTGCTCCAAATCCGCCTGTACATTCTTTGTGACAGGGATTCCACTAGATGTTCCAAACACTCCTTGGAGACACTGGTTTAATTTTGACATGATGACAGCTGCACATTTGCTTAAAAATGAACTGAACTGGTCAGCTTTTATCAATCTTATCTTATATGTTTGCAAACACTTACCACTGAGAAACAGTCGACAACCACAAGCTGTGAACAGCCAACACAGAACGCTTGCAGTTCCTAAATAACGTAGCTGATATCTTCCAACAAGTGTGTTTGTGTGTGTGTTGTGCATGTGCATCTGGCGCTCTATTGCTAGGTGGAGAGTTAGGATTTGTTTCAACAAATCTGAACAACTTACTTGACCAATGGCAACTTCTCTTAATAAAAATAAAAGTATATCATCAAGACACATCAATATCTATCTTGTCTCAGTCTTGACTTGTTTTAACTGCATCTTTCCAATTATATTAATATCAAAAATGTCTTAAAGTGAACCAAAACAGTCATTGTGAGTTTACCACATGTGTAGCTCCAACGGATGTAAAACTACTTGTGGATGTAGATAATTTTGTCGTCACAAACATTTTTCAAAAGGGAAATTTCTAATTGGGAAGTGAAAAAGGCGAAGAACCAAATTAAGGACATGCTGCATGTGGGTGAACTGAAAGAACTGCTGAATGGAGTCTCACACATGATTGTCAAAATTACAGCATAATCAGCTTCTACATATTATCAAGGAAAAACTGGCTCTTTTCTATGAAATTAGTAGACTTGCAATGCCTCTATCCTGTTAAATATTGCAGTTTTTACAGTACCTATACCTCATTTCTTGAAAATGTCTAACCTTTTAAAAAAAATCTGAAAGCACAAAATCTCTGATACTTCTTGCAAACCCAAACTATCGCCTCAAACACAAAAAACAATCAACAATAAGCTGTAATTTACAATTACATTTAAAGGTTACTACTGTATCATTTTCTGCTCATGAAATGGCAATTAGAAAATGACAGACATTCATAAATGTCGTAGAGGTCATAGCATTGGCTTGATCTGGCATAGGTGCAGAGTTGTGTCAGGTCTAGCTTATGGCACACCACATGAGTTTTGTAATCGTGATGGTTTTCTTTGTGTTTTCTTCGAGGCTATTGATGTGGTTTTACAAGAAGAGTTACAGACATTGAAGTTTTGTTAATGTGGTTTGAGAAAAGGTTTTTTTTTTGTGCTCAGAGATTCAGGAAATGGAAGGTTCCAAGAAATGGGTTCAAACATTTGGGGACAACTGTAAAAAAAACCAACACTTTCTGATCCTAGGCACCCTTATCCTTCTCCTTGTCCCCCTTCCCATTACTTCTCACACCCAGATCTCTTACATATCCTTATCCTCTATAGCTCTCTGATAAAATTGTTTCTGTTGATTGTTGATATGAAACATGCAGCTGTGTCAACAACCTGTTGTCACTCTAAACTGATTTGTATTGGGTTGGGTCACATGATCTAAAACAAGTCTTATTCATTTGAGTGGTTGAGTGTTTTGAGTACCTTTTGCCATTTAAACCTACCACTGTGCAGCACAAGGGCATTACAATGCAAAACTAGGCCTATGCAGTCGTCTTCGACTGCTAAAGGTATATCCCCGAAACGCGATGCTTCAAAGCCCCCAACATTCATACTGTATTTCATGAATCTACCCTAGAACATTGAAACACCAAATCTGGGACAAATCCATCCAACTGGTCAGAAGTTATGGGCCAAACCAAAATTCAGCCATCTTGAATTCAGCCATCTTGAAAGTGTTGGCCTCCAAACTCGAATAAGTTCATGAACCTACCCTAGAGCATTAACACACCAAATCTGGGAGAAATCCATCCACCCAGTCAGAAGTTATGGGCCAAACAAAAATTCGGCCATCTTGAATTCAGCCATCTTGAAAGTGTTGACCTCCAAACTCGAATCAGTTCATGAACCTGCCCTAGAGCATTCACCCAAAAAATCTGGGACAAATCCAAACATCCGTTCAAAAGTTATCGCGTTAACACGAAAGACCTTACGCGGCGGACGCGGCGGCGGACGCGGCGGCGGACGCGGCGGCGGACGCGGCGGCGGACGCGGCGGCGGACGCGGCGGCGGACGCGGCGGCGGACGCGGCGGCGGACGCGGCGGCGGACGCGGCGGCGGACGCGGCGGCGGACGCGAAACCATTACATCCCCGACGCTCCGCGTTTCGGGGATATAATGACATATGTACTATGAGAATGTGTTTAGAGTTTGTGCAAGATCTGCAAATTTTGTTTTACTGAGTGAAAATGATTTGTTCCTTGACCATTCATTTCATTAAATTTAGGCAATTGAAAACCACACCCAAGCAGTGGGTTTTAGTGTTTTACTGAAACACTAAAGAAAAACTATTGAGTTTTTTTTTTTTTTGAGGAAAGAGACCATTGACCATCATGGATGGTTCAGTTGTTCTATTTACACTTCCTGGAGATCTCATTTGCTCATTACATCACATGAGTTGCAGAGCAACTGAGCTGATGTTAGCCATTCTATATGCCAGTATCCCCCATAGGCAAAGCCCACCAGGCATCTGAAGGACCAAAGCAAACTACCATACCAACCAAACATACTTATCGGTACTCTACATCAAGAAGAGTGAACTGGGCTAGTGAAAGTATGTTTGGAATTATAACATCAAAAAGTTGTGTCAAGACTCAAGACACACCCACTATAAAGGAACAGTTTATTTCTTGTGGAGAGTCAACATGCAAGAGCTTCTCAACAGTATGACATTACAACTTCAGTAATATAGTTGATGTCCTGAAACCAAAGTCCTGTCATGACACGTCACATGAAGTCCAATGTTCATATTTTGGCCAGAGTCATATTTGCCGAGCGATAAAATAGTTGTAAAATGTTGTCTGCAAAACAGGATCTGTCTGCCTTCGTCTTATGTTTTTCCAGGCGGCCAAACGATTTAGCTATGTGAATTTTCACTCAATTTATAAAAGCAAACTGAAGTTAATCCTAACTTAAATATTTCATCTTCTGGATAAAAAATGTCTTGGTCCAGATGCCCATAGCTGTTTACAGGCTGTTTACAGTTTACAGACTCCTCTACCATTCCAGTCAAGTGTTGGATGATGTAGCAAAGCTTGCTCAGTGCCACACATGATGTAGGAACAAATCCAGCTAAATCAGTCACAGCAACTCAAAACAGAGATACTGGCAGCAATGTAAGGAGATAAAAGTTAAAGTTTCAAGTCATGTGAAATGGTTTATAGTAGTTATTGCTTCTTTCTCAACATGCACGCATGACTCAAAGTTTTATTTGTTCCTACATGCACTGTTGCAGTGAAATGGCGCTGCCAATAGCGCAAGCAAGAAAACAGAATATTAATAAATACCTAAAAATAAAAATAAAAACACATACGTAAGGAGGGGGAGGTGAAGTATTTTATCCTAAAAAATACCATACAAAAATAGCAAAATAAGCCAATATTAACATCCAGATAAATACAGTGTGTGTGTGATGGTGTGTAGTAGGTGTGTGTGAGATGAGTGTTGGTGTGTAAAATGAGTAATATGTGGTGGGTTCAGGAAGTCTAGAGTTCTGATGACCTGGGGGAAGAAGCTCTCCCTCAGCCTCCCTGTCCTAACTGTACAGGAGCGTAGGCGCTTGCAAGTGGGGTGTTGGATGTCCTGTATTATTTTTCTGGCTGTGGTCATGCACCACCTGGTGTAGATCTCCCCCAGGGGCAATACAGCTGGCCTGGTTGGGGATCTGTGTGTGGAGAGTACACTTCCCATACCAGGCAGTAATACTCCCTGTCAGCACCGGCCTGATAGCCTACGTTGTAGAAGGCTGCGGCACTGTTGAGATGTCAAATTGATGTACCAACTGGCTAAGCTGGTACTGCTGCTGCCATACCTTCTTCGCTAAGGCAGAGATGTGGGTGCCTGTAGTTGCTGCCTCTCTCCGAAGGGGTCTCATATCCTGAGGCAAGTGCCATAGCTCCTCTGCCTCTCTCTTCAGACATCAACAAGTGATTGCACTCTGAATGACTGTTTTTAACAAACACTGTAAAAAGTAAGGCATAGAAGAAAAAGCCACACCATAGTCTCTGGAGCTATCAAATATTTATCCTAAAATCAACAGAAATGTCCATTTGTTTTAGTGAAAAAGACTAAAACAAATGGACATTTGTTTATGTCCTAAAAGTAGACTAAAATTAGAATACTAAGACAAATAATTCAGTTCCTGTTAGCAACTGCACCACTGTTCTGGTAGCAAATTCAAACCTCTTTTAGGGTCATATGTAAAATCATACCTGAAAGTAAAGTGGAGTTTCCAAATTTAAATCATATTGGCTTTCAATTCTTGGTGATTCAGTGTTTTTGGTGGCCATCAGTGTAAACATTTGAATAAATAAAACAGGCAGATGAACGACATCACAACCATTTATTTGGCAATAGACAAGAAAAAGGATAAAAATCACATTTACATTGTTAAGGACAAACAACAGTTTTAAAATAGAAAATTAACAAAAAAGTATCTGTGAGAGTATTTTACACAATTGTACAACAAAATACATTTTTTTAAGAATTAAAATATACAAACGCATTACTCATGCTAGCACAAACATAAGTGTAAATAAACAACACATTTGGACCTGTTTTCCCATTTTAGGGCCAGTGCTAAACCAAAACTTATTTTTTTATTACATTTTAATTTTATTTCTTTTTTCATACAATAAGCCAGTCCTGGGTGACTGAAAGGGCTCAGATGACAGTGATTTCGCAAGGCAGGAAATAGCTTCCATTCCAATGCTGTCTTATAACATGACAAAAAGAGGTCAGTGAATCCTCCTCTCCAGCCATCTGCCTACAGGATAAGGGTCTCTTGTGACATAAGCCTTCTATTCCCCTAATAATCATCTGTGATTTCCACTCTGCAGCCAAAGCTTAATAATATGTATGACAGGAAGTTGAGAAGTTGATTTCAATGTAGTAGTCTAGTAAGTTGGACAGACTGACTGTCCAAATGATATGCTATTTCAGAGTGTTAGCGTCATTTGGTAGATTGTGACATGCCTACAGAGGTGGTATGTCCACCTACACACTACACAAAGCACATGGTAGCTATATAATGCAAACACACCAGACATTACACAGGTCCCTCACATTTGTCTTCTTGTCATCTGCTGTTACAGCAGAAACATCTGATCTTATAGTTCACTGTGGTATGCATGGATGTCATCAAACTAAGCATTTAGTTTTCTCAGCAGAAAGAGCAAAACGTTAAGGTGACGTCAGTTCATCATCCTTGTCTACCTTGGCCGTGAGCTCTGTGAGGGCAAAGAAAAAAAAGCCACAGCATGAGGCAAGAACTCAAATGTTTGATGTAAATGTCAAAGTGTTAACACACAAAAAAAACAAGGTGAGGAAGAGGGAAGAGGGGGCGGGTGGAAAAAAACAAGCATATTTTATGGTGTTATGCAAAAATACAAGTGCTAATCTCCACTTCATCTAATTTTCAGTAGATTTCACTGTACCTTTGCCAGCTTCAGGGTCAGGTGGATAATCACAGTAGCCCTGATGTTCATGCCCTAAAAAAAAAAAATCAAAAGAATATGGGTCAGTTTATCACAGCACTGATCGCATTCGTGTCTTGTTCATCCATTTACACAGCTCTGCTTCAGTAAAAGACAACAGAAGGAGGATTCAGTTCTCCCAGGGACATGTCCTCACAAGATAACCTCTGATGAGACCATCTGATTTTCTACTACATGTTTCATTTCACAATCAGACAGGAGGAAGTCTGCACCTTCCTGGTTCATTGTTCCTCATGAAACACAAAACATGAAAGCCCAAGTGGTTTCCAAGGTATAAGTTGTGATCCGGAACATTTCAACATTAACTCATGCTACACGCTAACTCTATAGCATACTGTAAGATATGAATGAATTGCAGTGAGTTTTGTTCCCAAGAGAAATGTAGGCAGTTTCCATGACTACATTAACAAAGTTAGTGTGACAGCTTCCTTGTTCAGTGATATCCTGTGTGTGCTTGTCTTAGGTAGAGATTAATGAATAACACTATGTAAGAATAGACAGGGGGGAAAGTCCAGGAATTTTAGACTACACAGAAAAGAATAGAAACCCCGTAGGAGACCATGACCTAAGACACATACTCAGCATTGGTTGAGTGGAGGGCCTTCGTAGGGCACCTGTTGATCAAATGGCAAAAATGTAAAAAATAAAAAAAAAAGTATATGAAAATACTGCACAGTATTTTAAAGTAGTATCACCAATATAAAAAAACAAAATGGAAAAGCTGAGATATAGTTTGCTGCAAACTGGTTGTACTCGTTCTTCTACATTCATCTGAGTATTCACATCATTAAATCTTCTGTGCGGGTTTACAGAAAGTGCCACAACCATACCACACTGAACAGTTGTGCAGTGTAATTCCCCTTAAGGCTCAGTCAAAATGGCAGACGGCCAAGGTAAACACAAGTGTTTCTCATACGAAGCACTGTATTGCCTCAAACGTTAGTGACAACCAGAAGACACACAGATAATGTCACTGTGATTACCCACTTGACAACTGGAAATGACAACTGCAAATGACAATGTCTGACAGATGTACTTATTTATTCAGGTCATCTGCTTAACAAATAATGATGTGCTGCTTCTCTAGTGCAGTTCAAAACTGGTATTCGGACAGTCATTTCATGTTTCAGTCTGCCGTTAGTTGTTTTATGGGGTTGTGGAAAGCGCAGCTGAGATGTACTCACGCTGGGAGCGTTTCTTGAAGATCAGCAATGCCACTAGCAAGCCACAGATAAGGGACCCAATGACAACAACAGCAGCAGCTATGTGCTTGGTCTCAACGCTCGCTTGGTCTCGTTTGCCAAGCCGTGTGATGTCTAGATAAAACAAATAAAACACACACCCAAGCAAACAGACAGACAGACAGACACACACACACACACACACACACACACACACGCACACAACAACAACAACAAAGAACAACTGAATAAGAAAGGTCATGGTTGTTATTATGATCACAACCTTATTGAGATTATACAGGGCAACCTTATTAAGATTAAAAAGTCTCTTTGTCAAAGGAGATTTAGTCTAGAATGGCCAGACAAACACATCTCAGACAATCTACAGCATAATAATAATGAGCTGCTAATTAACACAATTACAATTTTCTATAAACTTATTAAGCTTAACAATGCCTTTACAACCTGTGAGACTACCTGACTGCTAAAGCACAAACAGAAATATAAAAAATCCCAGACAGACAGAGAGATAAATGGATAAAGACAGAGCCCTAAAAAATGAACCTAAAAAAAAAAACATCTTAATCAAAAGACCACCATTTAAAGTGGTATCCTATTCCAGGTTTGTTATATGTCAACCATTAATTAACCAACACATGAATTGCCCTTTGTGAGACTGACATCCTAGCATTACACAACACCATGACTAAAATTCCTGCATACGCTAGTGAGGGTTGGTCCAGTGTATGACGACAGCCTTACTCACCAAGATCCACCGATTTGTTGCCCTCCTCCTTCCACTCGCTGTTGAACACCACACACCTGTACGGTTCATGGGAGGCTTCTGCTGAGGTATACGTGCTCTGCAGCATGAAGGTCTTGTCCTCCATCTTAGTGACTGTGGTCTCTGCGCTGCGGGTCCAGTTGGTATCGTACCTGTCAAACCAGTGGATAGCTCCCTGGGGGTAACCCCCCTTAGCAGTGCAGGTCAGGTCAACTTTCACCTCATCTTTGTCAAGCTTGTACGTCGTGACTGGCTGACTGTATTTTGCTAAAAAAATAAATAAATATGTTATTGTACTTGCTTTTATCCCCATATACGTCCAAAAGCAATGCGAATACAATACAAACACACCACAATATCAAACTTCACTAAAATGTAAAATATAATTAATTAGTAATATAAATAATAAGTATTTAGGAGAGCTTAACCCTGGAGCAGAATTGTTGGGAGTTGATAGGTTAACCTTTAAACTTTTTATTTAATCTGAGAAAGTCCCTTGGGAAGTTACAGAGTATGCATCCATGCTTTGGACTATGTGGTCAATAGCGAGTTCTGTTCTTGACATTTTAATTCAGGGCATGGTTGTAAATCTACACCCACGTCTTACAGTGGTGGTAAACAGAAATGTTATTATGTGAAAAAAGGCACCATTTCAACACAGGGCATTTACTCTACACAAATCTGGGTATGGGATCTTACTAATGAGTGAGGAACATAGTCAATGCTTGGCACAACATAGTTAAACTACCAAGTAAGTTAGTGTAAATACATAGTTAAAAGGCAGCATGGCATACATAACTACATACAACTTTGGTTGTTTTTTTTCCAAAACTATCCATGTATCTTTTGGTAACTGCAGTAATGTGACCAGGCAGAACATTGTTGTTTTGGTTGGGAACTAAAATTGCATTCTGGTTTCATTATTTGTATAAGCCACCGCACTACTTAAACTGGTGAACGCCCTTTTAGGTGTTCTTCAAGGCCAAACCCTTACCAAACGGCACTCTCTTGTGATCTACTGTAAGGCCATGGTCAGACAAGACTAGCCAGGTAAACCAGCCCCTCGTACTTGACTTCGTTCTGTACAGACTGTCTGGCTGTGATGTATTGAGAAACGTTTTCATCCTGGAGGTGTGGACTCTGCTGAAATTTAAAAAGATTGGATCTGCCTTTACCCAAACATTAACGTGAAGGAAGTAACGAAGCTTTCTGGAAACCAATGGACTAACTATTAATGCTCATGAATGCTCACAAACACTCGCTCTGTGCACTGATTTGACTGGGAGAGATTCTGCCTACAACCAGACAATGGAATGAGACCTGTGCCAGACCCTCTGTACAAAATAAAGTGAAGTAAAAGGGGCTGGTTTACCAGACTAGGACAAGACTATCATCACATCCCTTTTTTTCAAGCCTTCACGTCAAGACCGTTAACAGAGATCATTTCACAAAGACCACAAATTATACTGATGGAACCAGGGAAATAGGTCTGTGTGATGCGTCGTAATGCTTTGTTCAATTAGCACCGTTTCAATTTAAAAAAAAATATTTAAACTTAAAAATCCATTATTCGTTAGTCTTAAGGACTACGCTGTAAATGGGTTACTGGTGCTTGTTTTAATTTTCAATCGGGTATGTTGGCGCTTTCTGTTGAGAAATTGTAAGGTTAAATCATCCAATAAGATTTTAATGTCACATTTTTGCATTTGTAGTTGGACTGAACCATGAGCTTCAGAGGGCGTGTGTGTAGGCTGGAAGATGGGCCGATCTAAAGTAGGCCTACGCTAGCTACCGCCTGAAGTTAGTCAAGTTGATCAGGGATGTATGTTTTCTGTATATGAAGCACCTGACCCCATGATTGTTTCAAAATGCTGCAAAGTTGGGTTACAAAATTTGATAGATGCCTGGAATGCACACACTACCCCATAGATCCCAACTCACTTTTTCCCACCTGCTGTGGACGTTGCTGATGACTGTGTCTATGCTTTTGAAATGAAACTGTAACATTTTTCACTACTGTGTCTTCATTCAATAAAACCTAAGTATGTGTAGGCCTAGCGTAACGTTTTGTATCAGCCTATTTTTATTCAAACAGATGCTAAAGTTGTGCTAAACCTCCCACATCCCTGTGAATCACAAATCAACATAGACTACAAGGCTTACAAACTTTCCAAATTACCATAGTCTAGGCCTTTCATCTACATTATTAGGCTACTACACAGAGTAGACTAAAAATCACAAATAACTTTAGCCGGCACTCTTCTAACCAACAGTCGTCCCCTGGCGCTTTTGGTTCAGTCCAAAAACAAATAGGGCAGAACAGAATAGCCAATTCAACTGAAGCCATGTTTGGCCCTTCCTCTACCTGACCTGTGTGCAGAGACCACTTGTAGATGCACACACACACACAGACACACACACACACACCGCCAAAATGAGATGGCTTGGGCCTTGGCCAGGCTTTGGCCTTGCATCCGTTTAGAAAATAACAGGCCTTTCCCTACGCAGTTAGAGTCAGTGAGACTGCAGTGAGACTAACAACACCATCACTTCACTCAACTAGCATGACCTGTCATCTCTCTTTCTCTGTCCTCATGTGGGAGTATGTATGTTTGTAGTGTCCCTGCTCCGGGAAACTTACTCAGGCACATGCTCCTCCCTGTATGTATAAAGGCTGCTTGCTTACTCAGTGTCCCTTTACACCTCTGTTAGCTTATGTCCTCCTTTTTTGTAAGTCGCTTTGGATAAAAGCGTCCGCCAAATGCAATGTAATGTAATGTCATTTATCAAGCCTCTTCTTTGTATGTCCGAATAAAGCTCAGTCACAGGATGTATGCATTCTGAAACTGCTGGTCAGATTGACAGCTTGATTTGAGATAGTAATGTGCTAACTCAAGCTATAAATGTGCTAATCTGATTTACTGGTAATTAAAGAAAATGTGTTTGGAATTTATTGTAAAAAAACTAGGTTAACTGACACTTACTTTAAGCAAAGATCATTTTAACAACCATCGCCACTTAAAACCAACAAATTTCTCTTTGGCAAACAACGTATTGACTTTGACATATAGCCCAGATACTTGTAAATACACAAATTGTAAACAACAACTTGTAAACAACTTGTAAACAAATCCTACCGTTGACTTCTAGTGTGGCATCTCCTGTAGTGATGCCCATGTTAGTCACCACAGTGCACCCATATTTGCCCTGATCGGAGATTTTGGTGTCGTCCACAAGCAGGGATATGTCCTTGCTTTTCTTCCAGTTAGCGTCTGCTAACCTGAACCGTCCTTCCCCTGTTTCCGTGCCACCTTCCACTTTTAATACTACACTGTCTTCATATTTCCAAAACACCTGCATGATTTCTGGAGATTGCTCTGTTTTCAGGACACAGTTCAGTTTCGAGGGCAGGCCAGCATATCCACTGCTGCTATGGCACTTCACAGTGACGAATTCTAAAAAAGTGAAAAAAGGGAAGATAAAGGGAAGACAATATTGAAAAAAATTCACTCAACAGACACACACAACACCATTTCATTGTTACTGCTTTCATAAAGAAACTGCACAAGGTCAACATTTTTTCACTTTCATTTTAACTATGTTGCATTGTCTATGTCTGTAACCACTGTTGGTACAATAAGACAGAGTTGCTACACCCTGAGCTTAACTTTTTTAACTGTGACTTCCACAAACTCACCAGCAGATGATAGAACTGCAACGCTGCCAATCACCAGAATCAGAATGTGTACTGAAGCCATTTTAACCTAAGGATAGTGAGAAAAACAAGATACAGTAATAAAAATATCTTATTGAAGAATAAAATATTATTAAACTGCAAACACCTTAACACTTCCTGCTTGAACACTATTTTGAACAAGGCCTATAGTTCCCTATATGACGCTTTGGGTCTGTCAGTGAAAGTAGTTTATCCTCCTTTCAACAACAGAATAGCATACAGCCAATCGAAGACCAGCTTGACCTCATCATGCTGTCCTTTGGGTACCAGCCCGCGAAATCCCCTAAGTCTGCATTTAGCAAAAGTGAAAGTGTGTGGCCTTTTCACACAATCCACACAATGTTCTGCTGGGGGAACTTGTAGGAAGTAGACATCTCATGTTGAACTATTACATGGCACTGTAAATATGAATTGTGCCAGCGTAGGCGATATCCCATGAGTAAAAAGGATGTTTGAAGGCCAAAGATGGGCAAAAACAAGGATGCATAATATTGGAACAATAAAAGCATTACTTTACATTCAGTTACATGATTTGCTTTTTTCATGATTAAATGACTGCATTTGTTCCTGAATAGACAATAACTTATGCAGAATTGAGAAATTATTTGTTTTTTTGTTTTGGGCTCAGTATCAGCACATCAAGTAAAGGCAAAATTTGATATAGTGTAATCCGGCTGGTGTACTATGGCTGCATGTTAAATTAGGGTATTAAATACACTTAAAAGAGAAAGAATCATCTAGCATTTTATCATTATTTTATCACTGACGGCAATTGCTTTCCTCTTTCACCCCTTTTCCTTTCGCTCCTTCCTTTCTGGCTGCTGAGCTGACAATGGTAATTTCCCAACCAACGGCAAATGGCGGGTGTTGTTCAGTGGTGATAATGCACAAAGTCCTCTGTGAAACTTTGCAAGGCTGTTCATATGCTATAAAGAACTGGGGATCTGCTCCAACACGTCGCCTAAAATGATCTGTTGATTTAGATCGTCCTTCAGTCTTATGTGCTTGCGATAGAATGTGGTTAATTTGAGCCAGATAGGATACACCTTTACTGAACATTTTTGCAAGTTCGCGCACATTAATTGTGTGCTTTAATGGTAAGGCAAGTTATACCAATAGGTTATAATAGCCTGGCGAGGACAGCCTATTCTAATATATACATATTATATAAACATATAAAGCCTAAGCCTATTCTAATATATACATATTATATAAACATATAAATAAATATGTTAAATATGCATTGAGTATAAAAACATGTTTGCGAAAGGACCGACAATATCCATTTCATGGACATGTCATCTGATAACCTTTACTGCCTAAAGAAGCAAATCTGTTCTATTCAAGCCAGCTAACCTAAGACAAGAATGTGGGTAAAATGTCCACAAGTTCCTTTCAAATCTTACTAATGTTGTCAAAAATGCAATCGCCGCTAAAGAAGTGCAGGAAATCCTTTTTATTTTCCATGCATATTTCTTCTACATATGGCAGCGAACAACCACGGCAGTAGGCTACTTAAAGGTACACATTAACCTACTTTTTTTGTTAGCATTAAAAACTAACCCTAACGATCAAACTGTGTTTTCTTGCACAACACAATGTAAAGTAGGATATGCATCGTGTCATAACTTCGACGATGTGTGTTGGGCTAGATAAACTGGAGTGATTCTTCGAACGTAAAGTGGTCATGTCGATCGGTGATTATGGACTCGACTAAGTAATCCAGCTTGCCTGTCTGATCGGACGCGGTTGACACCGTTTACAGCGTCTAGAAGGTTAAAGTTTTCACACGCTTTCCTCATTCTTTCCATCGCTGAGTGGCATTGACGCATCAATAATAATCATATTCACACAGAAACTCCATAATACAAAGGGCGCATATTTCACACAACACATTTCTTCTCTCACACGTAGGCTACCACCGTCGATAAAATGGCAAAAACTATACAGGCACCAGGTGGACACAAGCATACAGTACATACAAACATAATTTCAAGATGAATGTCAAACATGTTATTTATTCTAACAGACGTACCCTGTAAACATAGCATACCTTTTAAAAGCTCTTCATACGACGGCTCGTCCAAGCATAGTGGAGTGTACAATGAGATGTGAGCACAGTGCTACAAGTAGCACTTTCGGTTTCGTTATGAGTCCAACAAGTACAGTGTTTTTTTTAACCCCCTGTGTGCATACCAGTGGCGGATGCTGGTATTCCAAAGAGGGGAAGCTCACTGCCAACTTAATCATAAAATTTGTCCATTTACTTATATGTAAATTCTACCCTTCGTTCCTTCTCTAGAAAATGGTCTGTGACCCTATCACTTAGGCTACTTTCATCGTGCCCCCTAAATGACAGCTCCTGCCTGGCAAGCAATGACGTTACGTCAATGAGGCGATTTAAGAAGGCTCGGTTTTGTTTTACATTTGCGTTGTGCTTTGCTACTTGAATGCGAGCACCTTCGTCAAGTGCGTGTTCAACTCTAACTCTGCCGAGGCAACTTAATCTCGCACAGGCATTGACATGTTCGTTGCTCTTTTCGTGCCGTTTATATGCTCGGTCAAAGTTGGACAAATCCTCAAAGCCAAGTTTTGACCAGACACATCCGTGAGCAGACACATCCGTGAGCGGGCTAGTGTAGGTGCGCTAGCGGGCTAGTTCAGGAGAGCTGAACTTAAGTAGCACTAGCACCAACCTAACGAAACGAATTCTAACGAAACGAAATTAAATACGAACAAGAAAATTGTAATAAACCAAAACGGAAATATGTGTGAGTGTGATTTATATACAGTGTAAGAAAAGTATTTTCGCTGAGGAAATGCTAAGAAATTGGTCACTGCTTGACTTACGACTTCGCATGCAACATCCGCGATGGGACTGAGCTCCAGCAGCCAAGTGACAGTCTATGTATCAAAAACGCCAGCCAATCAAAACTGGATTCAGAGGTTCACCAATCAACGCGGGGACTGCTTGAAGTCCACACCAGAAAAACTCCGCCCACCATTCCATTCACCCCCAGAGACGCTCAGCGTCCGGGGGCGGGAGAAAAAAATGGCATTTCTCCAATGACCATCCAGTTTCCATGCATAGAAAATGAGGGGTCCGTGCTGGCCCATTGAAGTGCATGGACGCTGGACGTCTATGAGGAAATGCGTTGGCCATAGGCCATGAGAACAAAGTGGAATGCTAAGTTAACAACACCAACTCAGTTGATTTGTGATAATGGGTCTATTATTAACAAACTGGTGTTTGAAATGAACACGTTTTAAGGCATTTTGTAAACATTTGACCATTACATTTTTTGTACATTTTAGGGGAAGCTGAGCTTCCCTTGCAGTCTTAGAGAAATCTCCACTGGTGCATACACATACGCCAGGCCAATCCTTTTTAATGAGAAACATGGACCAAAATGACCCGTGTGGTATTTTGTTTGCACGGATTCCTCGCTTCCTCGGATTTTCCCACAGAAATAGCTGGTTGTTTTTTTGATACGTGTATGTAAATACAATGAGATATCACATATTAACTAGCTTGCTGTCTATTACTACACCTTATCTTTTATTATTTTTATATATTTTTGCTTCACTTTTTTATTTTTAAAAGAAAAATCTGTTCAAAATTCCTTGGGTTTAGTTATCTCAAGTATCATATGGGTTGGCGTGGTAATTAATTATAAAACTATAAAAATCTAGCATCAGTCAAACTAATTACTTAAAAAAACATGCCAACAGGTCAGATGCTTCTAATAATTTCCCAACTCATTTATGTTAATTAATGTTAGCTCCCCTACCCAACCAGTTGCTAGAAGATCCCTACCTTGGAATGGCACCCCTGCCCTTCTTTGTCCCACTGCACTTTGGACCAACCTGCAATGCTTACCCTGCACTTCCTATTTTGAAATTGTCCCACATTCTGTTGTGCATTACTGTATAGTTATAGTTGGGCTTTTCCAGCCCCCCATTATAGAACTGGGAAAAGAAGGACCTGTCATAGTCCCATTACCTACCCCATACATGTAAGGAACCTTAAGGGGTTTGTTTCTGAAAATGACCCAAAAGGAAACAATCTATATTGGTGTGCATAATGCACAGAGAGACTGTGTTGACAACAATTACATTTTTCAGAATCTCAAACCATTTTAAAGTTGCTGTACGTTTTAGATGAACAAATGTGAGGACCCATAATGACTGTAAGGCCAATGTCCTATGTTGTAAAATTTTTATGATGATTCCCTGAGACTACAGGTGGAAAGTAGCACGTCTTTGCT
The DNA here is from genome assembly GCA_030347295.1 of Setipinna tenuifilis. Classification (NCBI taxonomy): domain Eukaryota; kingdom Metazoa; phylum Chordata; class Actinopteri; order Clupeiformes; family Engraulidae; genus Setipinna; species Setipinna tenuifilis. Next base: position 5,651,305 of record CM059281.1, read on the forward strand.
AAAACCTGGTGCAATACATCTTTCTGCAAGAGTAATGTTTTACTGTACACTGTCAATGTCAAAAGCAACAAATCAAAATTAACCAAGCTTGCCATGATGTTGAAAGGCAGTACTGCTGACATGAAAGAAGTCAGTATCTGTACAGTGTATTTAATACACCATAGAGAGAGTAATAATACAGTGGTGTCTTTATTTCACCTCATCTGACATTTCCTAGAGTACAAATTGTCTCTTTTTACAAAAGGGTCATTAATGGCCAGAACATAACATCTGGACATGAATCATTATGAAATGAATTACTAAAAAGGAAGTGAAATTATGTGAAACTTGACTGGCTCATTCACAAACAAACTACGTTGTAAAAATATATATATAAAAAAACGAGTCAGACACACAATGTGCTATTATAAATAAGCATGGCGTATTTGCCTCTTTTTTCATTAACTGCTGGGGTAAAGGCCATTTTCCCCCCATGAACTCATTGAAAGCTTCAAAATCTACACCTACAAATCTACAAGTTCTATCAGCATGTTCCTACACTGTTGCTTTTAAAAAATGATTTGATTCACATACATCTAATTTTCACAGCATGTGAACCACAGATTACGTTCACAGCAGTAGAAGAAACCAAATTACCTAAAGCAACAAGTTAGGCAAGAAGAGGGCCGTTTAAGCAAGGGCATAACCTTATTTCCAACACTGTGTGTGTGTGTGTGGACAGGGGCCTGCCAAAGACTTCAGCGGTACAAATGAGCACCAATTCATTGATCTGGCAATGACCACTAAATGACTACATGAGCCAATTTGACTTCCTTCTGGTTCCGGCTTTCTTTCTTCTAAACTTTCTTTTGTGTAATCCATCCGTGTTAACCCTTTGTTCGGTCTGAGGGGTGAAAGAGTGCACATTAATGGTATGCTGCCCTCATGTGGATGGAGCACAGCTCTTCCAGATACATACACCTGGTACTAGGTATCAATATCACACACAAAATATGGAGAAAAACAAAACAGATACTGCTTATACTAAACAAAAAATAGAATCATTTGTACATAATTCACTACAAACTACACTGTAATATACGGTATATCGTCCTATATTATACATACTGCATATATTGCACTTGTTGCTCCTTGCACTTCTGATTAGATGCTAAACCACATCTCGTTACCCTGTATTTATACACGTGTAATGGCAATAACGTTGAATCGAATCTAATTCAATGAAAGAATTGTCATTAGGCTGTTCGATTAGGTCTTACTTGGAGTTACTTAGTTTGTCAACTCAACATATCTTCAAGTTGTTTTGCCACTTAGCCTACTGAATTCATCTGGATTAGTCACTTCTGGATTAGGGACACAATCTTGTATTTAGGAATATCCACTTAAATGGAATTTTTAATCTTAACTGACAGCAAGTGAGGAAAAGTACATTAGCTGAATCAATCACCTAGTTTTTAAAGATATGTTGATTAACGCCCATCTTTGACATGTTTTTAATGCTCTTATCTAGTTGGGGGCACGCAGGACTTGCAAATAGGACAAAGAAATCGTATTGTCATATCAATACTTTTATTGTTTTTAGAAATACAGCACGCATAATTGTATTTTGTTTTGTTTTGTTTTCCCATTTACACTGGCCGGAGGGGAGTGTGGGCGGAGCCGGGTGGGGGGGGGGGGGGATGGAGGGAAACTAAAACGGGATGCCTTTACCAGCAGGTCTGGCACATTACCAAACCAGAGTACAGTACATAAAGTGCTTTGGTGAAAAACAAACAAAAAAGTATAAAATTAAAAAAGGCATATACAAACGATGGCTGAAAAGGCAAAGGTGGAATACGTGTCAAAGACTGTGTGACTGTGGGTGTGTGCGTTGGGGGAAGGGGTCTGTGTGTGACAGAATGGCAACATCTTTTTCTTATTTCAATGTTTATACAAAAGACATAATAAGTTATGAGAGAAAATGGAGGCATTTCTGGAGGGTGGGGGGGTGGGGGCAGGGGGAAGGGCAATGTCACTCAGCCCAGGATGAGGCTGGACTTGCCCCCAGGGGGGTTTCTGCGGCCAGAGGGCACCCCAGCTGCCTGGGTGCTGGCACCTCCAGAGGTTGCCGACTCCTCCCGCTCCTCCAGGGCCACTGCCGGCTCCTCCGTGGGCTCTGCGGGTCACAGGAGAGAGGGGGAGGAGATTCAGATTTCAGATCGACTACCCAAGAACACTTAAAGGCATCTGTAAGACACTCAAGATGTCCAACATCCCTTGCATCACTTCTTTTATTGTAACCCAGTTAGTCATCTCACTGCTACAGATTTTAAAGAACGTGGATTGCTCAAAAACTGTTCAGACAAGATGAGTAAAATTACATTTATTAAAAAAAAAAAAACAACAACCTTACATTTATTCACCAGGTAGAAACACAGATGTAGATTACCCAGTTTGCAAAGCAGAACATGCACTAACCTGCATTCATTACGTCTGGCTCAACATCCTGAGAGGGAAATAAAGATATGAGTCAGAACAGAGCAGACACTCAAGATGATTCACATCTGAATTGACAAGATAGCATCTCTCAGTTAAACCGTTTCCTGTAATACCATGTTACTTTTCTGAAGTCTGATTTAAATTTACTGAAAAGCAAGTTAAACCTTTTCAACTTGTCAAAAATCGCTTACAGTCTAAAATGCAATGAGAAGGAAATGAAATACCAAAAGTGTGTGTGTGTGTGTGTGTGTGTGTGTGTGTGTGTGTGTGTGGTGTTAGGCCATTCCATTGCTCACCTCAGCAGAGATGTCCTCGGTTGTGCTGTTCTGGCTGTTCTGCTGGTTGTTTTGGCTGGGATGCTGGTTCTGGCATCTCCGCAGCGGAGCCGAGGATTCCCCGCACAGCACACCAGTAGGCTTCCCACCTGCCAGCACAGCAGAGCAGAGCAGAGCAGAGCAGAGGCCACCAGATCAAAGTCTGAAACTTTAGATCAGCACCACATTCCACACTAACAGAAATCATGCACATGATCTTTGGGATATCTTATCTGGTATTTATGATATTCTTGTGCAAACATCACAAGGCTTTTAGATCCTCTGAGGGTTATGACCGTGTTGGACTTGGACATATTTTATCATTTGTCCCATTTTGCTCCTAAACACAGTAGAGAATTAGTGTTTAGATTGAAGCACAACGGATTACTTCAGACTAAGACAATACCAACTGTGTGAAGCACTGACATGAGCAGCTTTTATGCACCAATAATGCAACAATACACTTACACAAAGCCTGTGGTGAAAGAGAAGCTTTCATTCTGCATGTGGCCAGCGGCAAAGGGCACTTGATCACTTAATACAGCTAAGAGCACTGTGGGTTCAACACCTCTGAACAAACTGGAGGCCACTATTGTTCCAATGAACTTCTGCCTACTGAGAGCTTCAGAAACACAACTAGGCTCCACAAGACCAGAAGGCCAAATATAATAAGGTCTGGCCTGCTCATGGCCCACTTGCTTCTGGTCTGAGGTGTGGTTAAAAATGACAGACACTCCTACCTAAAGTTCAGTGATGGGCAACCTGGCTTCTAAAGCTATAATCCAGTACCACTTATTTGTTCTGGTCATTCAACAAATCAGCCGATTCTAATCACAATAATCTCAACACAACTCTTCAGCCAGGAGGAGGTGTAAGAAGAAGGTAGGCCTGCCCAAGGCCTTCTTGCTTCTAATGTCAGGTATGGTCATGTCAGGCATAATATATACGGTCATCAGGTGAAATATGACAGATGCTGCATCTAAAGGCCATGGCTGACAAAATGGCAGTCAAGTAATGTCAACAGCTGTAGTGACAACAGCACCATAGAAAAAAACAGCAAGGAAACCATTGCTCCTTTCAGACATCACCTTGGCCTATCTACTTCTTGAATGTAGCTCCCAGTTTCCTTCACTTCTGTGGGATCCAACAAGCACAGCTATGGCAGTGATGGGCAACCTAGACTCAGAAGCTACAATTTGATGCCATATATTCCATATCCCTCGGTTCTTACCTGTGCACTTACCACAAGTGATTTCACCAATTAAGTCTTCTACCTGGATGGACATGTTTGATAATTAGAGTCACCAGATTTAAAGAATGGCTGGAACACATAGGTGGTACTGGGCTGTAGCTTCTGAAGCCAGGTTTCCCCATTTCTGCCTGTAGCAAAGGACACACTGCAGACCCTCTATGATACGGGATGAAACAAATGTATCGTTACCAGGTGGATTGTTCCTTCGATGAGCATGCGGGTCCTCGGGTTCAGCAAAGATGCTGGAGGCCATTTTGTTCTTGCGGGTGGCCTGCTTGTCCTCATCTGTGCCAAAGGAGATGTTGGAGCCGCCACCGGGAGGACGCAGCACCCTGCAATGAACCACAGGTGACGCCGATTACAATTTGCAGAAAGATGTTAATAATGTTGGGGACCTGTGGCCCAAACCAATAGGAAAAAAATGTGGGTACGGAAGTAAATAACACATTCACCATGACTTGTCCTTGAGCAAGGCATCTAACCCCATGTTGCTTTAGGGGGACTGTCCCTGTACCTCACTCACTGGAAGTCGTTCTGTATAACAGCGTCAGCTAAATGCAATGTAATGTAACATAAAAAGGATTACAGATGATGACACGTCATCCCTACTCGACTTACCACTCAAATCACCATGTTTTTGTCAATTAACAGTTGGGCAAAGACGGGGTCAGCCCTATGCCAACCACAGCTCAATGTGTCCACATTTCTACGTTTTTTTTTTTAAACAATAAAATTCAGCCTTATGTTCCCACAGCCCTATGTTCCCACATTTCTAAGATGTGTCCAGTTGTTGCGCTTCATTTGACTGGGGCTGACTGGAAGCTACTCAATGCAAGGCCTTTGTGCTACTTAGTTTAGTTTGTTTATTTAAAAGGACCATGTGCACTTACAATAAATGTTTGCAATAAACAAAGAAATGGGCGGACCGGATTTAGCTAAAAGGTAACATTTCATCTGTCGTCCCTTACTACTGGATCATAGGTTGGGTCTAAATGGCTATCAAACTGGGAGAAAGGGGAATAAAATCTGATACAAATTTATGAAAAATGCAATGTGAAAACATACTGCCTAATTTTAGAAACAATCTTCATCAGGTGGGCAGGGATTGGCCTACTACTGGTATGAAGGCCACTATTTTTTTAATACTTTCATCATCAAGCACTTCAGACGCATTCAACCTGTCTGCAGTGTCTAGACCAAGTATTCAAGACCGCAGAATCATCATTGTTGTGCAAGGCATTTTAGTTTCTGATTTGTTGTTTAATACATCAACCTTCTAAACAAATCATAGAAGACTAACAACCTAAGGAGAGATGATGCCATAAAAACGGCCCAGACCAGATCAGATTTTTCGTCAGGTGAACAAAAGCAAAAGACTCGCAAAAATGGGAGTTCACTGCAAGCATCTCTGTTGAACACCATCCAACTATTTGAGCTATAACCACGTGAAGAACAATCCATTTCACATACGTCTCTACAACCAGCAACTAATAAGGTCACAGTCATTTAGGCCTAGATACAGCTTTAAAATACTACTACAGCCAATCAAAAAATGATTACGTGTTGATTTATGACCGGACTTTGGAAATCGCGTACACGGCCTGTCAATGATCGGGAGAGTTTAAAATCCGAAACAAAGCATGGACCGCACCCAAACACAAATTACACTGCACAGCAGTACAAATCTAACGTTAATAGATTCCGAAGAGGGTTTACCAAGAGGGGCATGCCTAATTCACCATCACTGACAAGCCATCCGTGCAATACAACAGTCTACCATAGAGAGTAGTGGAGGGCAGCAAAGGCATCACTACATAGCGCATAACCTGTAATGTTTTACACAACATTATCAAATATCTTATTAGCAGTAGGTTTCTAAAAGGGCTAATGCCTCAATGGTAACGTGACGAGGTTGGGCTAGATTATGTATAGAACTTCATGACTAAGCTGTGATCATTTAATCCTGAATTGGCGTTTCCTTAAAATCTCGGCAGGCTACAACTAATACTGTCTGAAACGTTTGGTAGTCGTTTAGCTTGCATGTGTTCCGATTTTTACCCACGTGCTTTCAATAATAGATGTCAGAGACAGTCAGCTAACTACACCAGGATGCATCTCGAACACAAGATACTATGGAGACTACACCTGTTAATCTGGGCAGATGACTGTGTTTGCTAGTTAGTTTTCTTATCCTCGTCTAGCTAACGTAGTCATTTATGCACCGTAGTCTGACAAATTAGCTTGGTTATGACGAGACATCATTATTCGGAGACGCGATATTCTAATATTACCTGTGAGCAGCTACAAGACGCAATCCTCCATTGGCGAAAAAACACTGAGACAATAGTAAAATATTTTCATCATTAACTACTAACGTTGTTTAAATAATAAAATACTTCAAACACTAACAATATAAAAAACAGATCTCTCAATACTGTAAATAAGATGGGTGTGGAGATGACTGCCACTCCCTACAATTGTCAGACAGCTGTGCAGCTCTTAATAATGCTGATTTCAAATCCTTTTAAGCATGCAATTGAGGATCTAAATACACAGTGTCGATGTTTGATTTAAGTGCGTAATAAATAAAGCACAATGGCACATTTATCTTAGAATACCACCTGAGGTGGTCGTCTGCCATTGTTCAACGTTAGGTGCTGGTGGGCACCGTTACAGTACGCAGACCAACACAGACATTACAAAGGATTGCCGTATAGATTGTGCCACAATAAACCGGGACTCGAATATCCAAATGAGCGTGCTTGCAATAATGATGCCTGTTTCAACATTCCACCAATTTACATCTGATAGCCACAATCCTTTTGTTAGCGTACTGCAGACATCACACCGAATTCTTGGCAGAACGCTAACGTTAGCTAGCAAACAGTTAGCTGGCACTGCCGCGCTAGCTAAATTGTACTGTTCATTCAAACCTGAACTTGCTGTATTTTACCTGGAACTGCTTTTGGATCCTGGCTCCAATCCTTGAAATGTGGTTGTCGTCGTCATTTTACTACTGTAGAAGATTAATAAACGATAAAGTTTTCAAAAAGCAGATTTTTTTTGCCAGCTGGATAGTCTTGATTTCACCGCCTCATAGTCAATTCGGCTGGCCCGTACTAAATTGATCAATCTGTTACTGCTAGTGAGGATGGCATTTAACCATCCGGTTCCCACCCACAAGAACCAACCGGTTTGGATTGGATGAACATCTGCCAGTTTAAACTCTGATTGGTTCTGTTCTGATTAGGACGTACACATTGTAGCACAGTGCTAGAAAGATGCAACCTCATCATTTACCAGATACACACATTAATGAACTTGCTTATTTTTTGCGCGCACAATGAGCAATCTTTAAGTGCTAGCCCCCCCTTCTGCATATAAGGACACAAGGTTCACATCACATTTTGTTTTATATGAACTTCGATAACACTGCCGCATCTCTTAATGCAGCTGACATGCGGCTGGTTATAGAGAAGCTCCTTGGTCTTGACGAAAGGCTACCAACTAAACTCTGCCAAAGAGTCAATAAAACAAACCCCCCTTTCATTCCTATTGACCAGAGGCGAATACCCCGAATTCAGAGAGTAAAAGTCCCGCCACATATTTGTTCCAGCCAAACATAAAAAGCACAACTGTTAAGTTGAATAGATTAGGTAAATAGCTAAAATCACCTGTGTTAAGATCAGATGCGGAAGGAATGCGTGGCAGGACAAGCTTTCTCAAGCGAGTTCAAAATGTCCACTCATTTGCCATACTGTGTAGTACACCATCAGAGGTGGGTAATCTGGCTTCAGGCAGTAAAACGGCGTCCCATACTGTATATGTTTCAACCACTTACAAAACCGTCTGATTCTAATCATCCTAAGTCTATAGCCAGGTAGATAAGCTAATTATTGTAATCTGTTGGGTTGTATTCACATGTAGACCCAATAAATAGCAAGACAATTAATGCCTGCACCCAGGATTACCAACTTTTGTATACTATTTTGTGAATCAACCAATGTAGCTGATACTATACGCTGCACTATATAGTGAACAAGTTGCCATTTCAGACAAAGAATCAGGGCAATTCCTTGCTAAGTACAATGCATCCCCTTTACCCCAAGTAAAAGCCATCTTTAAAGTACTGCTTCAATAAAGTACTGCTACCAGCGTTTGGACTGATATCTTACCAAATCCCCCTTTAAATATGATCACCTGTAGAAAGATGCACATTTACAGCCTTGGAAAGCAACTTTTTCTTTCAATTAAATGAACTTTAAATCAAAACATCAGTTTTACAAAATTACTTTATTCTAACAAGGAACTCAATTGACAACACATTGCACAACACAGTAAATGTGACCAAATTAGACTAATACAAGTGACATACAAGACATTACTGCTACAATATATAAAAAGATATAAAACCCCATTTTGTGAGAAAACTTAAACAGTCCTTTTTACTACTCACCATTATTCCCCACTGTTTTAAAAAAACAAAAACACTTGATTCTTACATCTGCCCACAGACCGTCATGCAAGCCAAACTCTTGGGCCTTCGGCCTTCATTGTTCTGTTAAAGTTTTTGTTCTGCTTCATGGTCAAAACCTGACAAAATGTGATATCTTTTAATGTATAAAAATAAAGACAAAAATGAAGACACTGTACAACCGTATTCATGTGTAACCGTGAGAATGTCAGTCCGTATGGTTTTGGCATTGTAGGAACAGAAGGACAGAAAGGAGGAGCGAAAAGAAAGGGATCAGGCAGGAAAGAGATGGGCCACATCGCTGGGAAGTGATGAAAAGGGATAACGTGGAACTCTTGACTTTACTTAAGACCTCCTGTTTGTTGCTGAAATACATCAATTGTATCTTCATCCTCCATTTCCAACTACAAAAGACAAAATACAAACATTTTGACTGTTAAGTATGCCTAGCAAATCTACATGACATACATACTGGCAAATTGATGCGTGCAGTAACAATACCTGAACACTAACAAATTATTACTTTTACATTACATTACATTTAGCTGCCGCTCTCATCCAGAGTGACTTACATCTATTTAGGTACAGGATACAGTCCCTAGGGCAATGTGGGGTTATATGCCTTGCTTAAGGGCACTTCAGCCATGGATAAGGGTGCAGGAGAGCATTAGTTATTTACTCCCCACTCACATGCTTCCTACTGGTACTTGCAACCTTCCGATCCAAGACCAACTCCCTAACCATTAGGCCATAGCTGCCCACTTGCTTAAATTGAAAACGCTATTTTACAATGTACCTTTGACCAAAATGTCAAGGTGGGGTTTTAATTGAAATGTAGCAACATTTATAATCTTCATTCTGTTTCCACAAAATTAAAAAAGTCATCGTCTGTAATCAGGCTGGGCGATATTGGCAAAAAAGTATCTGATTATTTATGGCATTTAACCGACATCAGTTATGAAGATTAATTGATGACAGTTGTACATGTGTGTTTTGACTCGAAATCAGTTACCCTATTTTGTTACAAAAATAAATGTAAACAAACAAGTGTGCTCCAGCAATGCAGTCACATTGAATTTAATGTTTGTAAGCTAAAGTCTAGGTAGCCGCCTGTCATGTTAATTTTCTCCTCATGCTGATGTGACAAACTGATAAGCTAACTTTCCAAAAGGCTAGTAAAATCAGCAGTCTATGGCTACTACAGATGTGGATTCATATGATTTTGTATTCTATGGTATCAGTTTAAATAAATATTCATCATCAACTTGAGAATCTTTACTGGATTGTACAAGAGATGTGTCTTGCAAGATGCATTGTTTTGTTATGAGTTTGGTGAGTAACGTTAGGCCACTGCTGCCCAACTCACAACCAAACTTAATGTGAGCTTGTTGATTAGTTCATCAACAGAAGTCATCCAGGTGTAGCCTACTTGCTAGTTGTTCGTTAAAGCCTGCAGTTGATTGTAATTTAATTTTCAGTTTTGTAACATTTAAGAAATGCATTTCCATATTCTACAATTTACACCTAGTATTGCTGTACCCATTTTAATACTTTGCCAGTTAGATGAGCAGTATTTCCCAGTACATGGCGTAACATTGTTGTAGTCATTGCTTTTCAAGAAAATGGATGATTAGGCCAAGTTTGTGTTTGCCACCAAGACATTTATATTCTGCTGGCTTCATGTTTTCTCGAAAGGGCACCTTGAGTCAGAACCCTGTTTGTTTCGGCCAGTGGTCCATTTACAAATTTGAGCGCAACCACTAGTCACCAGTGTTGGGTCACTTGCAATGGCAGATGGGGTCGAGGGAGAGCGAAAGGGTACCGGTTCCAATGAGCATGTGGGTATGTGCTAGGGTTCAAACAAAATTCTGTCTCCGCACCAGGGGCCTCATTTATCAAGCGTTCTTACGAACAGATATGTGCGTAAAGGGTGCGTGCGATCATTCCTGCGCAAAGTGTGGGATTTATGAACTTGTACTTGAACGTAGGAATGTGCCTAAATTATTTGGGTCCTTGTGTCTACTTCAGACATAGGCCTACTGTGGTCTTAAGCGTGCTGAATAAAGCGCAAGTAACATCACAACCTAGCTTTTGTTTTATTCCACCAAAAGTGTAAAATATAATTGTTCACCAAGGCTCAATTAGGAATTCCGGTGGCTTTAAAAGGGATTGTTGATGCCATATATGGGTAATTGGGGGCGTTGCGGGATGTAAATTAGTCTGATCGTGCCTGCGCAAGGTGATCTGGAAGGTGTGGAATTTATCACTGCAGATTACCTACCGGTGTGCGTACGACTAGCGTTGGAACGGTTGATAAATGCCAAAATTTCCGTGCTTAGGAACATTCTAAATTTCATTCGTACGACAGATTTTAGGAGGAATTCTACGAACTGATGATAAATGAGGCCCCAGGTCTACTCCGCCGATGTCAAAAGTAAATCTGTGCAGATCTGCGTCAACATAATTTTATTTTACATTGTTGGTTTAATTTTATTACTAGATAAAAAGAATGTGGAATTTTCCTGCATTATGGTGTATTGAGTAGCAGTATTTGACAAAAAATATGGACAATTTTCGCAATCCCTCATCACGAGGCGTAATCACAAAGTGGCAAATGTTCACAGATTACAGTTTTTCTGATGATTAATCAAATACAATACGATTTTGCTCAAGCCCCGTCTGTAATACTTCAAGGTGATCTTAGTTTTTTTCCCCTTCAGATTTCGTCCTGAAGGTGAGTAGCTGAATTGCTCTTTTAAAGACATTCTGATACAGCCACCATAAAACCAGTAGGAAACCAGTGAACCATTTTTTTTTGTGCCTGAGACAATGTGTAATCCTGATTCCTTATACTTGCTGCATCTGTCATGGTGTGAAATGTGTGACCGGTGCAACCGTCCCACATATACTACATCAACAGATGCCCCAACAGTTTCAGTCTTGCCCTAACCAGGTGTCAAAACGCTACAGTAGTTAAACAGCTCACTTTAACCAGAGAGGAAATCCCTGTGTTTCAGAGCAGTAACTAACGACTGAGTTGCATTTTGAATGTTGATTTGTGGACCAATCTGGATAACTCTTGAACGTTTCTGGTCAGTGTGTGCATTTATTGTGAGGTTCCAGCAGTATTAACCTACTTATGTCTAATGTTTTTCATCAGGAAAGAAGTTACAATTGATAGTAGGATTACTAAACTTAAGCTACACTTTTCAAAACTGTGCAGAAATTAGAGGAAAACTGGGAAATGTCATTTCATACCAGCCAGTGCAGGATGTCTAGAATTTGACTTAACAGACATTTTAAAACCTTTCCCTATTGTGTCTGTGTTAAAAGGCCATACAGTTGTTAGCCTTTGGAGAGCTAGTCTAAACCAGGTGTGGATCTACTGGTAGCCCATGAGCTACACTACCTGTTTGAGACCCCTACCGTATACACAGACTGTGATAATCCTGTACATGATGTCACCTAACAACTCTCAGTCAATGCAACAGTGAAGGAATTCAGGAAGATAAACACCCATAGGGATGGTTCGGTGCATTTCATATACCTGTGCAGGCGTGTCTGTCTCGTTGATGGGCTGTCCATCAAAACGGAACCTGATTTGCCTCATGGTCAAGCCCTGAAAACAAGCAAAGCAGTGAAGTTATAATTTTATCAAGTAACTCCAAGTTTAATCTTTAATAATCTCACTGTAAACTACCTAGCACAAAGATGTCTGATTACACAGCTTTTGTGACCTAGAACAGCCTTTAGCACTTGAGTGCTTGCCTATGTAATTTACAAAAGTAGATATAAAACTTAACACAACAGAAAGAACAGACCAATCAGCTGTAGCATGAATGCCAATCCAACCTGATGTTATAAAATAAATTCATTTAAAAGTAAACTGTACTCATGTACGTTTATAGTGGGTCAAAGGGTACACTTCGGAATGTTGTGTTGGCCAACTCCATACACTTATGTGTACGAACTGCGTGATGGATGTTTATTTGTAAATGGAAATTCAAACAGGTTCAAAAAGTTGGAGAAGCTTATACCCAGTACATATATCAACATCACAGGATTAACAAATATGCAAATACCTGTCTCTCACAGTATGCCTTCATGAGTTTGCTAAGAGGCGTATGCCTCTTAATTTTAAACTGCACCACGGAACCGTCTTGTCCAGCCACCTTGAGATTGATGTGCTCATTGTTTTCCGTTTTCACTCCTTCCTGCAGAAGAAGTTATAAATCATGTTAGTTACAAATAAACTGAACTCTCATTTTACCTTCGCATAAACACCTGACCTCAAGAACGGGATTACCCTTAAAATAACAGGACTTGATATAATGGAGATCTATCTTGGCAACGTATAACTCATACATTCATTCACAAGCCCAACCAGTTCCAAAATAAGTTCTTGTTGACAGTCTTTTTTTTTTACCAGGATACGATTGCCAGAACTCCGAAGCACTAATACAGAAAAGAGCTCCTAACAATTATCACAGAGACTGCAGAGAAGGAACATCACATGTTTGGGTAGCGAGATATCCATCCACGCAAATGCTAGCTGCAAAGCTAAAGAATCTCCAAAACGCTTGCACGAGAGTAGTTAATTGGGATCTCCACTTACGTCGACTATGTGTCAGGCATTTGCGACTTTGGCTAACACTGTATGTAAAATCTAAAAACAGCAGGCTGTAAAATGACTTGAATAAACATTTGCCGAAGCATAAGATTGTCCAAGAACAGGCCTCACTTTAGCCTGGCAGTCAGTGGTTAACGAAAACGTTAGCCAATTTGTGGAATCCCTGGGGCTACTCAGCCGACCCATAAGCCGAACTAGTAAATATCAACAAAAGTTCTCACTATTAGAAGGTTACTCTCACGAGAAACCAAATAAAATTGTATTATGTGCTGCTCTTAAATGCTAGCTTTGCGAAGCACCAACACCGATATTTAATAGCTAATAGCCTACTAAACTAGCTATCTAGCTAAGTTGACTGAACAGCTTCAGCGAGCATTCACGTTAGCTTGCTAGCCACTTAGCGTTAGCTTTTCCAGCGCATGAAAGAAACATTAACATCCCGACGCAAACATCAATATCAACACTTCACAAACCGGCTGAATTAAATGTTTATGCAGTGACGCCCTTGCCGACAGCCCAGAGAGCTTGGTTGTAGTTTGATGATAACGTTACCTTAGGTTTCTCGTCGGCCATGGTTATTCTGTGCCTGCTGCCTGACGACCGATAGACCTGAATTGCTCTGATATCTGCCAATCAAATCCTTGTTGCATGACTTGAGCGCAGCTAGCCAAGGCGTACTTTCTGAAGGTGAATGCAGACACCTTCATAGGGAGTCCGACATTTTTAACTAACCTAACTTTTGGCCAGACAACGACTTCATCATTTCACAATCGTAGCCTATGTTTATGTTCCAAAGATAGTCCTGTAGACACGCAGGTATACTTTTGCGCATCAAATTAGTATTGTACATTACTAAGACTAGGCTAACACTGTATATAATATATCAATATCAAACTATCAAAATGTGTCAATTACAAATTGTATAAAATATTCATTTCGCATTTTCATTGGATGCTTTTGTTCCTAAATCGCAAAAATCATTTGATTCGGACGACCAATCACATTTCCATCTCAGTCCGTCAGCTGTAGGACATTCGAGAGACAGTTTGTGAACATAATACACCATTAATACACCAAAAATAAATGGGGAAAAAAGGGGAAAAAATAGAACGAAATGAGTCTTTGCTCATTTTAAAATGGATACTTTAATCTGCCATGCAACAACTCTCCACCTATGTACAGTTTAGTTTTGTAGTTAAGAAACACATTTAATAAGCATTAAATGTAGATAATGTCTGAAAAGAAGAAGTATGTCTTTGATATAATAATAAAAATGCCAATTGGGGCATCTGTAATGAGAGAAAGTGCCACCAACATAAAAACACATCCATAGGCATATACAATAAATAAATTGCAAGCCTAAAGGCTACAGCATAGTATATACTGTGGCGATATTACAGCCCATTGTGGCTTATTGGGGGTCGCAAGGTAAGTGTGCTTGTCAACCAAACCATAATTCCATACTTAGTTGCAAAAAGAACACTATGCCAGTCCAACATGGAAGAAAGATTAATTTGCCAGCAGAGGACAACTAAAGGGACTATAGACAATGTTAGCAAATGTATAGAATGGTTTTGATACACATGGCTATGTTAATGAAACTGACCTAAATTATGCTTTTTTAAATATTGCATAATCTATTACTGGTGTCAAAATGAGAGAAAATGTAGTAAACCATTACAATAACAACAAATTACGGTATACCATAAATATTTACTGCTGTTTTAGTATTGTCAGTGAGAGAAATCAGGCTTTCTTTCCTATGTGATAAGGCTACAACACGGTGTCACCCACCTATGCTTAGAGCCTCCTCACAGTAGAAGGTAAACAACACATTTAAATACACCCAACACTCCAGTGACATTAACAAAAGTATCAGGATAAATATGGAGGTACACAAATGTAAATGAACAGCCATAAACATTCGGCAGCAGCTAAACAATTTAAATAAATAAAACACTGTCTAGAGAGAGAGAAAAAAAAACACATACAGCTTGTTGACGTTCGAGGTTGTTTTTGAGAAGAAGATGGGACAGAGAATTACCCAGAACATGAGGTACTATATGGTGTAAGTAGGAGTGCAGTCTTGTACTACAACACACAGCTGTCCCAGGACATCAACATCAGAAGGGTATACTACAGAGGTGGTTAAGTGACAAACCTGGTTTATTTAACCCACAGGCTAATGTAAACCTGAAAGAAGAAGAGCCTGTTGGCATTTGTTTTCGCTCAGAGACTGAAGCCCAGGGCTCTTTTCCTAACAGGTTTACAATTCTGGGTTGGCTCTCTACCTCTGGGTTAACTAAACCAGGGTTATCACTTAACCACCTTTGTAGTATACCCCCCCAGGGCTGTGTGTGTATGTGCTGCCTATCTTAACGGATGCAAGTACCACAGGTGGCTTGCCACGAGATCTAATGGCACTCTAAGTCCTCTCTACAAAAGAAGTACTTCTACACCCAGTGGCACTGTGGAGAGACGGGCATTTGTTTTGCCAGGATGACGTGTCCATTGTCTGTACATACCCAGGGCAAGTGGAGTATGACTGCCTGAGCATGTTTCATGTGAACTTAAAAAAAAGCAGGAGACCTCTAGAGGTGACACCTGAACATGACGCCACATCAGGACCACAGTTACCGATGACAATATTTGCTGCATTCAGCACTTAATGGTCTAGGATCATGAGACATTCATAAACATAGAAGGATCCCCCCTCTCCCCATGCGGACAAGGGACAGGAAGGGGTCGATTGCTCTTCATCAGACGTGATAGTTTCACTGTGCTGTTGAGTCCGGGGGTGCGGCGGTAGGTTATAGACTACCCCACTTCTCCGCTGGTGGAAACTGGTCCACCTCTCCCACCTCTGTGTGTGGTTGGTCTCCTAGGGTGAATGTCAACTTGTAGCGCATCCTTACCTTCTCCTAGACAACAGGGAAAAACATAACAATATTTATGTAGGCATTTTATGTTTTATTGCTACACATTATAGCTGCCTGTATACAGTCTTAACATTTTTTTGTGCTTAAAACATTAGCATTTTGTGCTTAAAACATTAGCATCAAGTCTTTAACTTATACACCCTTCGATGATCACCTTGTAAGATCATCTATCAAAAGTTTTTCGTCTACAGTGGTCTCAAAAACCCCCTTAAGCACTTCATTTCATGCTATACATGACATGATAGCTGCCTCTGTACAGTCTTAACATTTTCCCGTGCTAACCGGTAAAACATTAGCATTAAAGATTACCATGCACCTACTTCAACAAGGAATAATTCTTTAACTAAGATGACTTTTGATGATCACAATGTTACAAAAATAGTCCTTTTCTTGTCCTCCACTGTATGATTGAGGATGATGAACCTGGACTAGAGTATATAGTTCCAAGTTCCAAGTATCCAAGTAAATTTTCTTTTCATAATGAATGACCCATGTGCTATTGTGTAAAAAGACGCAAAAACTTTCCATAATGTATAAATAACACATGCTGACCAGGCTGGGGCGGTATTCAATTTTTCATCCCCCAATATTTTCTTGACATAATAAATTGGTATGTCAGTATATAAGATCTTTTTGAAAAAAAAAAAGTACATATATTTTGCTAGTAGGTAGGGCAGTTTTAATCGCCATAAATCAGACAAGTTGTGTCCATGAACTAGCCCTGAATGGTTTAATACACTGAATTGTTGTTCCCTTATAACTTTTCATATAGAGTGCAAGAATCTGCTACTTTGTATCAATTAGAGCATTTCTCTACAATTGTGATGGTAGCAAAGTAATCCAGTATGTCTCATTGTGACCTGTATTTAAAAATACCTTGGTATACAGTATTTTCAAAATACCACCCAGGCCTAATGCTGATTAATAAGTACTTCTCTACTATAAACGTCTCTTCTCTAGGTTTAGTGACCATAATATTTCATAATGAATGACCTCTCTATCTGGTAGAGAGGATGCAGAAACACATGCTGCACCATTGTCCCTCTTGATCTGCCCGTACCTTCAGGGGGTTGGCCAGTAGCATGACCTGTGTGATGGCTCCAGGGGGGAGGATTGGGTTGAAGGGAGGCAGCTCAGTCCCCGAGGGTGGCTGCAGTTTCAGCTTCATTGACTGACAGAAGAACAAGGACAGAGCAGAAAATAAAACACTAACAGGATTATATGTCAAGTCAGTGTAAGATAAAAGTTAATGCTATTAAGAACACAATATGGGGAAATGTGGGTGTTAGATGCAGCAGAAAGACAAATAACAATGTACAGATAAATGAAAAGAATTCAAAATCTGTGTGCACAAAATATGTAAATGCTCTAAGTACTTAAAGGAATTAATTGCTGAAAATGTGAATACAAAGAATTGATCATCAATCATCAAAATCATGTAATCATGTAATCATCAAAATAAACCAAGCAAAGGCTTGAAATGTTTCACTTTGTGTTAAAAGAATCAATATACATGTGTAGCTTTTTGAATTGATTCAATAAAAAACATTTCCTTAAAACTCTAATGCACAGAGATGCACCTGTAATCGAACACCCTAATTTTATTATGAAGTACAAGTACAGATTCGTCAATCTGGGAATCAGCGATTTAAAGGAGACAGGTTTAAAACACAAGTGTGAGAAGTGTCTGAGCAGAGGTGTGTGTCTGTACCTTAGGCACAGCAGCCTGTAGTACCACACCTCTGACAGGCAGGGGCGCCGTGTTCAGCATGGACACCACGATGACCAGGATATCAGGACGCCCTGGGGGTGACTCCATGGCAAAGTGTAGGAGGACACGTACACCGTCCTTGTCATAGGCCGTCACTGGGCATGCTTTACCTGGAGACAGGTGGACAGACATGCACTTAGTCTCACAGGAGGTTTTAACAGATTTAAAACATCACTTCTGAACTGGACAGCACATAGTCTCTTCTATAGTCTAGAAGTGGGTTTACCCTATATTTGTAGCAAAGTACATAGCTACTGAGAGTATGCAAGGATGGGCAACCTGGCCTCAGAATCTACAATCCAATACCACATATCTGTTCCCGTCATTAATTAAATCAGCTAATTCTACTCGCACAACTCTTCAGCCAGGTACAGTAGTTAATTACTGTTCTCACCTGTATGAAGTCAACAGGTACAACCTAAGGGATCTGGAATATGTGGTACTAGATCATAGCTGTTGAATCCAGGCTGCCCATCACTGAGAACATGTAAGTTAAGGTCTGCACTTGTTTACTATACAAACTTCCGGTGACTTACTAGGTTTGATGGAGTCCAGAGGAACGAAGATGTTAGTCAGGGAGATCTCACAGTTCCTGGCCGGACTTTCCTGGCTCGCAGAGAGGATGGGAGACAAGGACCGAAAATGGGGGCTTTCCGGAGGCACACCCACTGCCTGGGTCTTAACGAAGGATGTGGCAAGAGAAGCCGGCATGGAGCTGAGGGCAGGGGCAGGGGCAGGAGCAGGGGCAGGCATGAGGGTGGGCAAGGAGGGCAATAGAGGGGCTGCAGCAGCCTCTCCCGTCCCAAACTGGGAGCCTGAGGTGGTGAGACCACATAGACTGCAAGATACAGACAAAAATACACCAAGCTGTTAACGCTGAGGTGTCCCATAGACACTTGACTGAGATCATTCAGGTGTGCTACAATTATGACTCTCCTTGGTTGTGAAGGCCTGAATGAAATGATTTCAGCATGATGTGATTGAAAAAATAATCAGCTACTGTTTAAAAACATGAGCAAGTATATTAAAAAGGAGGTAGAGTAGAAATGCTACTCTTACCAACGCTAGACTGCATATCAAACACACGGCTATGTACTATGAAGTAAACTGTGAATTCAATACACTTACAATTTATAAGTAATGTTGTGTGCCATGTAAAACTGTTTTTAAAAATTGAGGGCCTAAATAATGGCTGCTTTAAAACCCACATCAAAATTATATTATAAGCTGTGCTTACCATCAGAAAGAGCCTAACATGTACCTGTTTGGGTTTCCCAGGTCAAGCATGGCAAGATCTTGCAAGCCTTGGTTCAGAGAGGCGGACACAGACTGAGCAGCACTTGGGAAGGGAAAGGGATCCGCTGCTGGTAGTTCTGGGTAAGAGATGGGGCCTTTTGCTGAGGTAGAGTCTGAGGGCTTCACAGACAGCACTGGGTCTGAAGGTGGTGAGCTTCCCAAGAGGTCCAGCAATGAAGTGGACTCCTGAAACGCATTTGGGAGGACCACAGATACTTCTCAAAACAAAACATATTTTAAAGATCTTTCACACCGTTTGAAATGGGATAAAAACTATTTAAATGTCATGTAGATCATAAAAAACCGAGGAGGACATCCTGGGTTAAGAAAGTAAAAGTCCTGCCACAAATTTGTTCCAGCCAATTTATTGAACAAGCTGATCCAAATTAGCACCAGTCTTTAGCCAGGTAGATGAGCTAATTGGTAAAATCACGTGTGTTAGGAGCAGAAGGCCAAAGATATGTCAGGACTTTTACTTTCTCAAGGCGGTTTGTCCACCTCTGATAAGTAATGTGTTTTTGCAACCTGTGAAACCTATTGTCTTTGGATATAGGTCTTGGGATTGTAGGGTCGCAGGTTCAATTCCTCACCTAGTAGGAAAAACATGGGTGATGGGGTAGTGAATGACCAGTGTTGTCTCCTGCACCCTCATCAAGAGGACTGTAGGGGAACTGTGCCTGACCCTAAGTGTAGGTGTTCTGGATAAGAGTGTCAGCTAAATGACATGTAATATAAGATTCACACAGCAATTCATAGAGCAACCTTTAACTGTACCTGTGAAGCTGTCCACTGATTGGTCATCATGTCACTGTCTTTTGGCTTTTCTTCAGTTTGAGTGTTGAGACCGCTACCTGGATCACCGAGGCCTGCAACAGACAGGTAAGCAGTTGAATTAAATAGGTGTACAGTGCAGTTCAGTGTAGTTACAGTTACAGTGGTCACCTGTACCTAAGGAGAGGAGTTCTTCATCCAGTAAGGAGAAAGAGGTGGATGGCTGGACATTTGGAGGGCTTGGACCGTGTTCTCCACTGACTGAGCAAGACTGCAGTTCAGACAGCGGGCTGATCAAGGAAGGAAAAGAGGCGGAGGCAGAGGATGGCATGAGCAGGTCTGGAGGAAGGCCATCAGAGGGGCATGGGGGAGGAATGGATGCTGGTTCCAAAGCTGTAGGACTCTGAAGATCCAAGCCAGCCAGATCAATCAGAATCTCTGAACTGCTGCCGTCAGCTGTTCCTGTTCAATACAAGGGCATAGCATTTTTGATTGAGTACTTTTTTAAAAATAAAACATCTACATCGGTTTGTTATTAAAAAATAGGATAAAATAATCATGTTATGTCTCACAGTGGACAAATTTGCATTGTTCTAACATTCAGAAAAAGATAGTATGTAGACTCCACAAGTAGGAAATTCACTTCTATGTGAACATGTACAGCATCCGCACACACACAAACACTCACATACAACATCAGCAGTCTATACCACTACCTCCCTAACTTTAAACTCACGCTCTGACGTTGATGATCCAGGGGTATTGCCATTCGGTGTCTGCCCTTCCACTATCTCTTTATAAGAGTTGATGACACGCGAAAGATCATCACTAGCCTGCAGGATTTCACCTGTTTGGGCAAAGTTATAAACATAAAGTAAGAGTTAAGTTTTGTTGAAGACCACTCGTGAAGACCACCAGTGAAAAATGTTGTCCAGCGCAATAATGTTTGGTTTCTTACTGTACCTAAGCTGTTGTCATTGTCTTCTGTTTCCGTGGCCAATTTAAAAACATCATGCATCAGTTTGTCACACTCGTCGTGTAGCTCCTAGAGTGAATAATTACACCATCACATACATACACACACACAATTATTAGAAAACAATAGTTGGAGAGCTTGCTGGAACTCATGATAGAAAAATAAGATAGTGCTCTTTGGTATACGGGCAAAATTCTATAAACAAGCTGAGAAGAGGAAAATGCACTCATCTGTTGCAAAAAGTCTTCAAAATCGAAAATGGATTTCAAACAGGATAATGTCATATCTTAACAGGGTATGAGAAAATACCACAAACTATGCATCACCACATGGTATGACTCACACTACACAGGAACAGGAACTGAATCCTGAGTCCCATCATATTACACTGCCACCACAGTGCCAATCTACTCCAGCCTCTATGACTTCATCTTGACCTGTGATGTGACTGAATAGTGCTGATGATGTGGAAGACTTGCCTTGATGAGCTCTTTGTCAGCCTGAGAGGATTCATCTTGACTGAAATGACTGAGCATCTCATTCAAGAGCTTCACACTGTTATTGACTTCCGCCAGCGTGCTTGTCCGTTTCGAGGCTTTGTGCATTCGGGCTTCATCCTGAGTATAGAGTAAAACAATAAAACACACAAGTAATGGATGCTCCTACACTTCTGTATGGCGTTATTTTTACTATGTTACATTTTTTTACAGAGCCTTAAAGATAAGCCTTAAAGAATTAAAAATTATATCATCTCCAAGTTTCTAATACCAAAGTAATTTATTGCTATATGCTAAATATGCATGTTGCTCCAAGATAAAATAAGGTCTTAAAGTGGTGAATGTCTCAGCATTTTTTTTCTGTGTGCTTACACCTACTAACATCAACTGTGAAAAGTGCTGAAAAGCTGTTAAACTGCATAACTCCACAACACAGTAAAACCGACCTCTGGGGTTTTCCACATATTACGAAATCAAATACAGTTTTCATTCTACTAGGTCTTAAGGTTCAAACTGGAAAGCAGAGATCGGTGTTTACCTCTTTGACCATGTTCTTAATGAGCCGGTTGGCCTCCTGCAGGTCCTCTGGTTTCTTACTCTTCAGGAGCTCTGCTAGGCGCTGCACAACCATGGATAGAAAAAGATTTCACTTTTCGGCTCACAACCACAACACACATTCACTTTCCCCACATCAATATCGTATCAAAATCAAAGAGATTCAAATAATCAGGTGCAGAGTTAAAAACCCAAATATTACATATTGCTGTCTCTTTTTTATTCATGTGCATCAATGTTAAAGCAGTGGCTGACCCTGCTCTTCTCTTCATTTTCAAACACTGGGTTCTTCGGCCGTGCTGGAGGAGAGGGGATCAAGGTTCTGTCTACGGGAACTTCGGGATCCACTGTCACAATACCTGGCAAAAGAAGAACTTGCAGAAATCACACCATTTGCAACAACATAAGTGGTTCTGCATGTCTAGGTTTCCACAGATATGAACAATCAGAAATCAGGTCTTAGTGGGTGTGTGTGTGGGTGTGTGTGAATACACATACCTTGTCGCTTAAGCATTTGGTAAGCTTCACCTATCTTTGCTTCATCTGGTAATGCAACAGACCAGCTGTACAGCATTTCAATAACTTTTGTCTTCACCTGCTCTGATACTCGGTCCCCTAAATACTGCAAAATGAAAACACAGAGATGATCAACTAAAACACTGGAATGCTTACTGTATCATTCACAAGTCATTATAAATAAGAACTTCTTAAAACAATACCTACCTTAGGTGACACCACTTTGATTAATTCATTCAAAAATCTAAATTTGCCAACTTCATTATGAAATCTTTTCCCACAGTTCTTCATGCAAGCCTCTAAAACCTACACCATAAACAGAAAAGAATTACTCAACTGAAAAATAATAAAATATTCCTTGCAATTCCATTCATTGTGAAATTACTCAAACACAGGTTTAAATTGTCAGCTTTATGTCCACTATTTTGACTTTTTAAAGCCAAAACTATGCACTACTCAGTAGTACTTACAGTTAATGCTTGTACTGCTTCCCATTCCTGAGGAGACTGTATTTTGTGTGCTAATAACCTTACAGAGATCTGTGGCCTGAAAAACGAGTTAAAAAGGCATTTTAGTTTTTAGTCCTAAATGTCTGCCCGCTAAATGACGTGTCAATGTGAAATATGCAGGGTACAGCAGACGGCTAGAAAGACAGAATGACAGAAATGTATTCAGATTTTCATCCAGCTAACAAACTAGCGCTTAGGCCCATCAAATTGGGAAAGCTTTATGTTATCGTGTAAGGTCTTGTAGGTTAACTTTAAGACTTTTAACAGAAGCCGTCACGCTTTTTTCTGATAGCTTCATACAAGGAGAAAAAAACATCATTACCCTTCAAGTTCCTTGTTTATTTGATCACAGAATCCAATTATATACTCCCAGTCTTCCTGTCTATTGGAAGGGTTGGTGGCCTTGTCTGTCATGTCAAAAAATGAATTATCAATCTGGGCATACACATCATCTGAACATGTAATATCATCAACAACTTTGGGTGGCTAGGAGTTTAAATGTTTAGTAATGAGTAATCTTAGTCTGCTAACATCAACTTCCTGGCCAGATGACACGAACTCCAAATTAGCTTGCACTGTCATTGGGTGACTTGGTCAACACCGAAATTCGGTTAGTTGGTCACTGGCATTTTAACGACAACTAGCCAGCTAGCAACTGAAGTCAACATCACATCAGCATGTTCCAACTTAAAACGTACGGTTTACCGAAGGCAGGTCAAGTAAGTGCCACTAAAACTAAAGCTGCACACGTTGGTCAGCATTTTGTGGAGCATGCTAGGTAACGTTAACTTATCTACACAACAGTACCTCCCACTGCAGGATTTACAATAAGGTTACCAGCCACCAGAGCAAGCATGTTCTCAGAAGCTCGTATCTATAGCTAAGTTAAATCGTGTCAGGATTATTAGCAGAGTAAGATCGCGACAACACACATTGCTTGTGCTAAAATTATGCATCGTTATGTTCGTTTAGGAATAACATTATCATTACAGAACATTTGCTTGGTAGCTTACTCAGCCAGGATTCTAGGGACTCTCCTTCCGGATCCGCCATGTTTACTATGAAGTCACGACGTGACAGCTCGACACGTGACTAGATGGTAGTATTTATTAGAACTATAAATTTAACCTGTCTGCTCAAAGCTTGAACTTGAAGTATTAGTTTATGTATGTGGCATTCTGAGGCGTCAATATATAAAAATGTGCCATGAAATGGAAAATTGCTCCAGATAAAGACTTTGCTACTGTGTGCTACCATTGTTTATGGGTGTCTTCAGTAACTTCTTTTCAGTCATTCAGAAAACACATTTTTATAAAGAAGGGTGTAGATTGAAGAATAGACACAGATATTTGAAATGTCTTTACTTGAAAACTTTAGTATTTAACATGTGTATATCATTAAAAATACCCTGCAACCAAAAAGTCCCTGAATTATTTATTATTATTCACACTTTGTTGTACCATCATGTGAACAATTGCACAGCTGCCAAACAGGCTAAACTCAAAACCCCAAGAAACTTTTTTCCTTCCTCGTGTGTCTCATATAACTTTATTCCAGACCACAGGACTGTGGTTCTTAATTATCTTTAAGTCAAAAGGTAATCTATTTCTTTATTTGTTAAACCTCCAGGTGAACACATACTAAAAACTGAAACTGCTAATATTTATGTGTCTACTGCTGGCATCAAACCCCAAGAAAGGCACAAACAAATACAACACAGCATGTAACATAACTGAACACAGCTGAGAGACAAAATCTTTAAAGGAATATGCTGCACAGTCATAGTTAAAGCCAATTAAAGGAATGCTTAACACAATATATTTAAAAGAAATTCTTTTTAAAATATATATTACAGGGAATGTGTCATTCAATAAAAGAAAAGCATAAAAAAAGCCTTAATGACAAAATACCTCTGTTGTACAGGCAGTGGGAGCAGAGGCTGGTATTCACACTTACAAAAAAAATTGTTATCCAGTGTTATAATCACAGAAATGAACTTATGAATTGTGCAACTGTGCGAACAGAGACCACTGGATGTTTCCAACTTCACAACACACAACCTTTTCAGCATGCTCAGGAATCTCGATTCAAGTCTCAACACCATGTTTTAACATAAAACAAACTATGCCAACATACACCAAACTTCCTCCACCACTGTCCTTTAGTCTCTTAGCCATTCTCTTTCTATCCCATAATAATCCCATCCCACCTGCACAGCACCCTCAGGTGGGTTAAATTACCCTTTACTCTTTTTTACAAAATGTTTACTAGATAGTGCACTATATAGGGTGCAAGTTACATTGTTTTGTTCCCTACATTGTGCACTATATAATGAACAAGTCGACATTTTAAACTCTGCCTATTATTACTAGTCTCAGTGGCTGCCTGGCTCTTAGTTGGTCACCTCGCTGTAGTAGTAACTTTGGGCTCTGTCGCTGAGGACCCAGCCGCCTGCCCTGAACTCCAGCACCTCCAGCAGCAGCAGGCGCGCCATGGAGCTCAGGCCGTCCTGGAGCAGGAAGCCGTCACGCAGTGCGCAGAAGAGCTCGTCCATGCGGCTCGACTCCACCCGCTCCAGCTGCTCCCCGATGCGGTGCAGCTGCATGGCCAAACAGTCCACCTGGCAGAGAGAGAGAGAAAGAGAGAGAGATTGTAAGTGAAGGAGTGAGTAAAAGGAGGAGGATGCTAAGGACCTGGGCAATATCTTAAAACTCTATAGTTGCTAAACTTTTAAACTGCAGCAACTGTACACCCTGAGATATTCTATGTCCTACCAAGTACACCATGTACCATGGACAGCTTGCTATAGCAATCAATATTCTTGCTTAGATATTACTGTACAAACTAAATGTGAACACATTATATAGTAATGATTTACTGACAACTGTCTTGTAATGGGGGATAGTTTGGATGTAGGATTGTTTCCCATATATAGTCTCAGTATACAGGTGTTGGTCATATAATTAGAACATCATGAAAAAGTTGATTTATATCAGTAATTCCATTCAAAAAGTGAGACTTGTATATTATATTAATTAATTACACACAAACTGATATATTTCTTTAATGTTGATTATTATAACTGACAACTAATGAAAATCCTAAATTCAGCATCTTAGAAAACTTAAATATTACTTAAGACCGATACAAAAAAGATTTTTAGAAATGTTGGCCAACTGAAAAGTATGAACATGAAAAGTATGAGCATGTACAGCACACAATACTTAGTTGGGGCTCATTTTGCCTGAATTACTGCAGCAGTTCAGCGTGGCATGGAGTTGATCAGTCTTGCCACTGCTTAGGTGTTATGAGAGCCCATGTTGCTCTGATAGCAACCTTTAGCTCTTCTGAATAGTCTGGCGTATCACATCTTTCTCTTCACAATGCCCCATAGACTTTCTATGGGGTTAAGGTCAGGTGAGTTCGCTGGACAATTAAGAACAGGGATACCATGGTCCTTAAACCAGCTACTGGTAGCTTTGGCACTGTGTGCCGGTGCCAAGTCCTGTTGGAAAATAAAATCTGCATCTCCATAAAGTTGGTCAGCAGCAGGAAGCATGAAGTGTTCCAAAACTTCTTGGTAGACGGCTGTGTTGACCTTGGACTTAAGAAAACACAGTGGACCATCACCAGCAGATGACATGGCAACTCAAATCATCACTGACTGTGAAAATTTTACATTCGACCTCGAGCAACGTGTATTCTGTGCCTCTCCTCTCTTCCTCCAGACTTTGGCACCTTGATTTCTGTGAACAGCCAGCCACTTTAGCAATGACCTTTTGTGTCTTGCCTTCCTTGTGCAAGGTGTCAATGGTCGTCTTTTGGACCACTGTCAGGAGGTCAGCAGTCTTTCCCATGATTGTGTAGCCTACAGAACTAGACTGAGACATCAATTAAAGGCCTTTGACCGTGTTTTCAGTTAATTAGCTGATTAGAGTGTGGCACCAGGTGTTCAATATTGAACCTTTCCACAACATTTTAATTTTCTGAGATACTCAATTTGGCATTTTCATTAGTTGTCAGTTATAATCAATATTAAAAGAAATAAACACTTGAAATATGTCAGTCTGTGTAAAATCAATGTATACATTATACAAGTTTCACTTTTTGAATGGAATTACTGAAATAAATCAACTTTATGATATTCTAATTATATGACCAGAACCTGTATATACTTTTTCATATATCTATATATAGTTTTCCATATACAAGTATAAACTATCCCCATGGATGTAGTATATATAGAACTCATTCACAGATTTATTTTGCGTACCCCCCTAGAATTGATTCAGGTGCAAGGTACCACAGGGGTATTCACACCTCAGTTTGACCATTCCTGTTCTAATTGGACAACTTAATTTACAGTGAGAACTCACATTTCTGACTATGCAACGACCATAGCTCCAACTTTTTAAATGCACTGGCAGAAATTATGAATGACATTTGTAAAGTGTGACCAACTCACCTCTTCTTCACTGGTAAGAGCATCTGGTTGTGCTAGCCTGAACAAACAGTCATACACAGGATGCACTAGAGCTGCCATGGGTTGGTCGTTAACCTGCAAAACAAAAATGGTAGCAAAGAATGCATTTAGCAGTTGATACATATATACATATCATAGTTTCACAGTTTGCTGGCACAACTATGTCATAAAAACTGACACCTGTTGCTGACCATTGACGTAATTCATTCTACAATACTAGACAAAAACAAGCGATGACTTCTTTAACAAGATCACCTCTGACACCTCAGTATTATTCCACCACTCAAACATACACTAATGACATTTAAACAACAACATGAGCAAGTGCACTGATTAGGCTGCACAGAAAACACAGTTTACCACATGGAGGCATTTAAAGCATTGTAAGTGCATACCTTGAGGTAGTCAAACACAGTACATATGAAGTTAACGAGGCAGACCCACTGCGACACAGAACGTTTCCGTGTCTCTTCTCGGGCTAAGAACTCTTGCTGCATTCGGTTAAGCAGGTTCCGTCTGAAGACAGTGGTGCTACTAAACATGGCTTCTTCCTGCAAAGAGAGATCATACATGAAAATGTCAAACTTTCTTCATAATACTGACACTACTAATGGCTATGAACAGGGATCAGAAAATTATATGGAAAATGGCTACTTCTAGACATTATTGACACAAACCAGTTCATAATAGACTGGACTATACAGTGTGCAATGTGTCTCATTTCACATTTATATAGGCCTTGGGAACCTGTTTGCTTTCAATCAATGGTCATATATACCAGGTGGTTTTTGCTCATAGACTTTTATGTCCTTTATGTTGTAGGACTAGTACCAGTAGAAAAACAGAGGCAATTCTGTCCACTGCTTGATACATCATTAATAGGCATTTATAAATTCTACATACACACGAATTTGTATGATGGCGACAGACCTGTAAAATGTGCCATTCTGCAGTAAGGAATGCCAAGAGAGTCAACTTGACCGTTATGTAAATAAGTGAATACAATTTATTTAATGATAAACTTGATCCAAATGACCTCTTGTACCTTGAAAGTCTTCATATAGAGGTTTTGAGTTCAATACTCCTGTTATTTATATAATTTCATATCTATGACATCTCCACTTATGCCAGTTATACACCATCGCAAAGGCAATTGTTAAGCCAGTTAGTAAGCCAGATGCGACACAGTTCAACCAGCAAATTCTCACCTTGATAAGAGTGTAGCATATGCGACCAGCTTCTTTGCCGAAAGAGCTATGATTCAGTGCCTGGTCCACAATTGCATTGGACACTTTCTCCAAATCCACTGAGCGAAAATCTGTGGAAAACGTACGTGTATGTGATTAAAATGTTGGACCACAAAGCAAATTACACACACACGACGCTTCCACGTCTTTGCAATGACAACTGTCGAGGTTTAAACATGCTAATTAAAATTCCGTTGCCTAGACCAACCAACTTCATTTAAGTTACCCGTTAATGCTGCTTTCAAAAGGTCCTGCGCCTTTTCATCCAAGGTCTGAAGTTTAAACTCGACACAAACCGGATCCATGCTGCTGCAAACCTCTGGGTGAGTGCACACATGTGACAAGGTTAGTAGTTGTAGTTGTGTCGTTGTTAAACTGATGTATTCCCACTAACGGTTGGTGGACGTCGGAACTATCTAATCAGCTATTTTGCGTGATAGCTAACACCGTTGGCTAGGTAAGTTAGCTAGCTGTATTTACTTTTTGATAATGTAAATTCCAATCGAATTCTCCAGCACCAGAAAAGAACGGTTGGTTCTACGACCAGACTGCTCTTTAACGATATGCATGTGCATGTTCACCCCCCCATGATGCTACTTACACCTCCATACACAGTAATTGATTATTTATTGCAAAATGCTCCACACGAACACACACCGCGAAAGCCACGAGGAAACACTCCCACTGTATTGTTATGACGTTGCCCCGGACGTTTTTCAGACGGAAGCTCAATCGTTCGATGTAACTTTGAAGCGCAGACCTTGATTTTAAATACGAATTATTTAATTTCATTGCAGTGTCTTCACAATAATTGACAAACATTGCGTAATACGCTATTAACACTTACCGCGCTATACACGCAAATTTAAAGGTCGTTTCTTTCGTGCTGAATTGGTGGGCCTTGCCTTGACCAGTAGATGGCAGTACAGCACCACAGTTGGCTGTAGGGAATTTGCAGCCAGTTTTCTAATCGGAGCCTTCAGCAGTTTCAGCATCAAAGAAGAAATAAACATGCAAGCTATCCGCATCATCATCAAAGCGGCTGAGATAGCCATGGCTAATAATAGAAGAGGAACATGCTGGAGTTTGATCAACCCTGGTGCACATGAAGTACCAAAACACACATTTCTGTTGTAGATTGAAACATCAACAAGTTTACAGTGTTAAAGAGGAAGGGGCTCTATTGCTTTACAGCATGCTTCATAACATCAGGGGCACTGCTAGGGGGCAGTAGGTCAGGATGATTCAGGGGCCGCAGAGCTTCACAGGGGCCCACAGAGGACCATGATACGGTTGGGGTGGGGGCCCTTTGTTTTCAGGGAGGCCACAATTGCTAGTGGCGCCCTTGCTGCAATGCATTTACAACATGTGTGTATTAGAGGGGAGACATCTTATTTGCATATATGGGGAAAAACTCAGACAGATGGGAACAGATTATGTTATGTTCATTTACTGAACAAAGACAACATGGCATTTTTTTTAAATAGTCGGTAGACTAAAATGACATTTGCAAAAATATTCATCATTAAATATTTGTGAATAACATTACTTTCAATTGATCTGTAATGTTTATCCAAATGTTAGTGTTGTTTTGTGATATATACATATAAAACTGCAGATTGATACATTACATGAATGAAAATACAACTGGTAATTTAACAAACTACCCAGATTCAGAAGGCAGAAACTATGGCTTTATTAAGTTGCCATCGCTATTGAAGAGAAAATGCTACACATTTAAAGAGATACAGCCCACTACTACCTAAGTGTGATGCTATATTGCACATATCAAAAGAAAAAAAAAACAAAAAAACAAGAACATTTGTGTCTTCTGGCAACAACCACAAAAATGCTAACAATAATTCAACAAGAACGCCGTCAGTCTCAGGGCAGTGTCTTTTATGGGGAGATTCAAACACATTCAGAGAACACATGGACACAGATGCATCACAGTGGTCCTTCAAGCAAGCATACGGTACACATGACAAGGACACCCTCAGAGGGAGCGTGTTGGAATCGAAGCGAGATGCACACATCCAGAATGCCGAAACGCATTCCGACTCATTAGGCCCTGACAAATCTAAGAGAACTGCATCAGGACGTAGACATCACAACAAAGAAATCAAGTGCCAAACATCTATTTACGTTAGGCAGAGATAGACATATTCAGGAGAATGAACACACTTGCCTAATTCCCTGGGTATGCAGTGGACTTCAGAGTCTTGATTAAAGAGAGGCCATCTCTGTGCAATTCATGGCCACCTGATGCCAAAGGGGACAAGGGATACAAGATGTTGGGAAAGTGGCTTTGGGACTAGTCGTGTGTGTGTGTGTATGTGTGTGTGTTTAAGTATGTATTGTATGTGTGTGTGCGTGCGAATGTGTCTGTGCGCCTGACATTGTGTGTGTGCACGCTTGTATGTGTGTTGCATAATCTGGGTTCTGCCCAAGTCATCTTTGAACTCCGACTTATCCTTCAAAGCACTGACGGCAGTTTGGAGAAGATCAGAGCTATGTCACAATGTTCTCTCTTCTTCCTCCCAAAGGGCACAATAGTAGCGGTCCAGATCTATTTCTGTAGCCCTTTCACACCATAAAAGCAGCCGTGTTTTATTCACCACCAAGACAACAGAGCAGAAACTGAATGACAGAGTATTCATAAGATAAAAAATTCAAAAAACACAAAAAGGGGGAAAATATATAGAAAATGGTTGCCATGCTTACTTCAAAGTACAGAAAATTGCTGATTACCCATCAGTTGTCACTGAATTATTTTTTTTAATGTTTTATACGTGAAATATTTTCAAGTGCTGTCTTCTGCTGTACCATTTCTGTTCCCTGCAAGAATATTTCTGCTGCCCTTTGATTGGGGTGAAAAACAGGTGTTTTCATCTGAAGAAAGCAGAGGGTGAAAGAAGCACACAGCCCAATTCTCAAAATGGTATGCTGTTTCCATCAACACTACTTTGCTCAAAATATACAGAAAATGCATCCCCCTACCAGGTCTCTTAGCTTATTTGGCAAATGCCATTTCAAATAGAGAGTGGCCAGGAAAGTAACACAACATGAACAGGCGAGTCCAAATACAATTTGCTATAAACTGTAAAGAAAAACATACATTACAACAAAACCAGCCACTGCACCCCCCACACACTTGACACAGCAAGACAGGTTTTCAGGATGTATGAAGGGGATGCATCATATTTACTACATTTATTTCTTTCATATGAAACACCAGCGTCATGGTGCCTCACACCTCCAAACTCCTTAGGCTGAATTACATTTTAACAAAAATTCTCAATTTTGTTTTATTTTGTCTTAACTCTTGAGACTTTTAAGTAAAAGTTGATGTCCATCAACTTACAGTAGATTGTGTTTCTCACAAAGACCAGTTCTGGCTCATGATTATCTTGCTGATAGTAAGTTGGAAAGGCACTGAGAAAGCACAAGTGGGCTGTTTAACACAAACTGCGCTACCAATAACATATGACAGTTTGAAATATATGGGTTAATTACAGGCATGGTTCAACATCATAGGTGTCATGGTCGACTATCGTCACAACAACATAGGTGAGTATTCTTTATTACAAAGTCAAAATAATGAAGCCATCCTCTAAGCGAAAAAAAAAAAAAGTGAAATCCTTGTGTTTAGAGGCTGGGTATGTACACGGAGTCAATGAGCCCTCTGTTTCATAAACTCATCATCAACTTTCAGTATTGACCACATTTTTTTAATAGTGTTTTCAAAATATAAAGGGAATTTTAAGCAAGCACTCTTTCTCAGTCCTATGATTTCACGACCAGGGATCAGGTCACGTCATGTCAATTAACACTTCCCACCAAGACAAAGAAACACAGATGCAGACATGTGCGTGTAAGATGTACAGCCTCCAATACATGTAGATCTTATAGACAGAAATACTGCTTGTTGTCCCCAGGAGTTCAGTATGATGTCCAATCAGCTAGGTGGAAACGAGACAGACAAAACAGATCCAGAAGAAATCCTGGTTTCTGTAATACTACTAAAACTACTTAAAAAAAGAGCTCATCGAACAGCATTTGATATCACAGGAAAGCATGACGGGATGAGTGTGTAGAGGAGGTGGTGAAGCAGGAGCAGGAGCAGGGGCAGGGGCGGCCCGAGCAGATCCACCACAAAGCCCCCCCCACCCCCCCAGTCTCTTTTGCAGGCCCTGGCAAATGCCAGTCCAGCGCCATTGCATCACGCCTTTTGCTCTTGGCCACAGCAAGGGTTTGGCACCCTATGTGGCAAGTCAGCTCTGATCCAACCTTCCCCATTCGCTTCCATGGCAACCCTACAAGAAGTTTTGTTTTGGTGCTAGGGCTGCTTCAGGAGCTCCAGTCTGTTTTGGTTGTTGTGTTGGAACGTCTTCCGTCTACATGTTCTGGTTAACGGGCGTGACGTAGTTGCGTGGGAACATCCCCATCTGGCCGTGGTATGCGCCCTTCCACCAGTTGGGGTCGGAGTTGTCTAGGACTTGGATGAAAGCGCCACGACGGAAGCCCAGCTCGCCGTCCTCCTGTGGGTCGAAGTCAAACAGCGCCTGTACATATGTCGAATGCTGCAAGAGAAAAAGACAGCAGAAGAAAGGACACGGTGAGAACACAGGGTTCCATTCACATAGTCCAACACGTGTATTTTCTGCTCTATCAGACACAGTTACACACTGTAAAATTATGCTGAGATTTATTTGCCACAGAGACTATTAGGCTTTTTAGTTTATCTCCTTATCTCCTAATCACAAATGACAGTTGCAGACATGCTTCTATGAAACTGTTTGTATTACTACAGTGATGGAAGGTAAATCCAGGTAAACACCATTTTCGCACCTCTTTAAATTACATAACCTCCCTTTTTACGAGTACTAATGTTACAAATATCTATAGTTTATGCACAGTTTTTTTTCTTTCTTTGCTCAAACTGTTTTCCCACCTTTTGTTTTACTGATACTACACCACTGCTACATGTATATATGCATTGCAAGCACACACACACACACACACACACCCTCCCCCACACACACACAGACACAAGCAAACACCTGAGGGACCTGCTCGATGTCTTTGAGAAAGATGGTCTGATTCCGTGACACGGAGCTGGTGCGATGGTAGTCCACCAGAGAGTTCAGGGAGTTGAACTTGACCACCCAGAGGAAATACTTCCCAGCGCCATCCCGCAAGACTTTAAAGTGCTGCACATCATTGCCAAACCTGAGAGAAGCCATAATACATGCACAGAAAATAAGAGTTCAGGGGGGTTTTCCAGGAAGTGGGTTTAATTACTTATCTGGGTATGTTAACTGTGAGCAAGTGCTAAACCTCCTAATAAAGGGGCCTTACTGCTTCATTGCTCTAAACAAAGTCATGGGGCTCTTCTATTAGGAGGTTTACCACTTACTAGGGGTGCATTGATATATCAGTTTAATATTGGTATTGGCACACATTTGCCTTTTTGACAGTTATCAGCCATTGGTGACATTTGCCAGTGGTAGTGGCTGATATTATCACGTCAAATGTATCACTCACAATTATTTATTTGCGCTGTCTGACAGTAGGCCTACCTATTTACAGAGTGCAGCACTGAGGAGTTAGCATAGGGGGGTTCTAGAAAGCATACAGTTATTTCATGTAATGGTTACACTTTTGCCAGCAAAGGTATTGTTGACATTTAAAAACAAAGTAAACAAAAATATTGGCATCGGTCAAATTTGATATTGATGCACAGGCCCATTTCTCAATCAGTGCATCCTTTGGGGTAAATGATCTGGGTTTGTTGCTAAACCATTTGCTTGGAGTACAACCCAGATGTGAAAGGCATGCAGGATTTACTGGTGTCACTGACCGCTCACTTCCCTACCATCTGGATGAAGCAATTGGACTCAGAGAGAGATCAGCCAAGTGTAGTCCACCCCCCTCACCTCCATCCCTCCCATCTCCTATATGTCCTAACATCGGGGTGCCCCTTCTCCCACAGCCATCTGTGTGGGACTGCATGCATCCCTTGCTACTTGTGGGCCAACTACACGCCAAGAACTAAAAACATCTGTTTGGGGGGCTCTGATGTTGATGTGAAAAGTGCTGAAAATACTGGGTTTTTTTTTTTTTTACGTTTTACTGGGATTGTATCACTGATTCGACTGCATCTGGTAGAGGCTTGAGGAGTGTAGTTTTGAGTATTTGATAAACAATGTGAAGACCCCAGGACATAACATCTGTGCTGTGTGACACTGCTGTCGTCAGAGCGGTGGTGATAATGAGCTGTAACTACGACACAGACAGGCAGAAACCATTTCACTGGCCAGGACAACAGGAAGGCCATATCCTTAACTATTCTTCATAAGCTGGCTATTAATTTTACAGCATTAAAAGACTTGAACCACAGCTGATGTGGAATAGTACAATGTTCACATCTACATATAATGAAGATATTACATGGGATGCTAAGCAGTAAACAACTTTTTTTGTGCTGTCAGCAGTGCCTTAAAATCACCACTAGGAGACAATATTATCATCATCATCATCATCAATGTCATCACAATTGGCGGAATAAAATCACTGCACTGAGTACAGCAGAAAATATGAAAGTATTAGATCATCATTCACAACAGAAATAAAAACAAAACAAACAACATCCCTAATATACTTGTTTGTGTAGGTCTCCCTTTTCTCTCTCTCTCTCTCTCTCTCTCTGTATGTGTGAGTGTGTGTATCTGTGTGTGTGATCTGCCATGGCCTTACTTCACGGAAAGGGAAAAGTCCCCTGGCGTGCTCTCGCTCTCTCGGATGAGGAAGGCCCCGTCCTGGCGCTGTTTGTTAAGCATCTCCTCCGCCTTCGCCCGCGGGATCTTTCCGTAAAACCACCTGACACCACACAGAGCAGCCATTAGTCACTGTGACAACATCAAAAGGCCTGTTTTAACTAGGGGGTCACAAACAGGATGCTTGGAGCGCAAGCATCAGTTGACAAGGGACAGCACACATTGGGTTGATTAACATGGAGGTGGCCTTTTGAAATAGCAGTGGCTTGACCGGTGATTATTCAAACAGTTGGAAAGTGAAAACAACTACATCAGATCTGTGCATGAAAATGTTGTTGAGTGACAGCAGGTGTAGAGCAGTGATGGGCAATCCTGAATTCAAAAGCTACAATCCACTACCACATATTTGTTCCAGCCAATAACTAAACCAAGGGATTCTTATTAGAGGAAATTAGTGAAATTACCTGTATTGCACAGGTAGACAGGTAATTTAGAATATGTGGAAGTGGATTGTAGCTTCTGAATCCAGGTTGCCCATCACTGGTGTGGAGTCATGGAAAGCAAATGCAAATCGGTTATATGACTGAATGGTCGTTAAGAACATGTTTTTTTCCACCCTACAAATTCATAACAGTATTACAATACCACTTCACTGCTCTACACCAACTATATAACCCATCCAACCTGTCCCCTGATCCTGGATTTAAATCCGTAATTAAGTCAGGTAAATGATGTGGTAAAGTAGATAACTGTGGGAACAGGCGGCAGTAGCTGCAGCATCGGTTGTCGTCATGCTTCAGTGCTTCAGTGGAAAAGAGGAAACGGTGCAATTACATTTGTGCACCCCCTGGTGTGAGTGAGCAGGAGCCCGGGGGGGTGGAGGGGGGGGGGGGGGGTGTGCACTGATAGAGGAGAGGAGTACCCTGTGGCGCACCGGGGGCTACGCCAGAGTCTGGAGCCATTCGTAGCGGGAGACACCCCGCCCACACACTCCTGTCAATCAAACGTAAGCATAAGTGCAACATGGATCTGGCACCCTCGACTTATAAAGATGCCTTTGTTAGCAGGTTCTGGAATGTCAGCAGAGCTCGGTGGTGAGATGAGGGCTTTAGTTCCTCCGGAGTAGCCAACTGCTCCATCTGTCATGCTGGAGCTTGATAGTGTAGTAACCCCCCAAGACACCACAGGCTTTGCCCAATTCCTTATCTTTCCGTTGACAAACTACCAACCAGAACTGAGGAGAACCAGTAGGCATCTCCTGCTCAGTGGTTCAGTGCTGGAATAGTTAGCTTTAGGCAATTAGCAAGGCATTACCTTGTCGCAATCCATTCCACCACCATTCCATTTGGTGTTGAATACAAGCTCCCTTGTGCATGCATATTTATGGCGAAGATGCCTATGGGAGACATTTGAATACAATGCACATCCCCAAACAGCATCACAGTGTTTTTATTCCCTGTGAGAACATCCTTTGCGCATCCGCAACATTGCACTGTGCTGTACATTACCTCCATCAGCAATGTGGCACCTAATTGTTAAATAAAACAGTGATATAAATGAGCCCCATCAAACTCCCATTTGGGCATGAACAAATGTGTTTAATTCTGGCTGAATTTCCCCAGTCTAGATTGGGGTTTTGTAATAAATAAGGGGTGGGACATACAAAACCATGCTTCTGCTGTCATGACCATGTGTAGCCCTCAAGCACTAATCTGATTGGCTGAGGAGTTTCATGGTGGTTTTGAAGAAGGTTGTGGTAGATTGTTCAGAAGAACTATAATGGCAGTCATGTCTCTGCATGAACATTGCGTGTACATGAACATTGATAAATGGGCCTGACCCTTCCAAAAGCCACTGCGAGAATACCACAGCATGATTCAATGCGAGCACAAACATATCACTTCAAAGTCACTCAGCTCTGCCATTAGCGCAGCACATCCAAAAACCCAACGGGAAAAGTACAAGGCTGAGATAAAATAAAAGTTTCCATTTCGGTGACACAAGAAAGAGGCTAATTCTGAAACAGCCCAGGTTTCTATTTCTATATAGGCTGCAGTTCACACTAAGGGCAGGGGTGAGTGGGTCTATTGGGGGAGGGGGGGGACCCCGTGGTGCCTGATTCAGCAGAACACGCTCCACACGGCAGCCACATGATTGGGGCCTAAAACCCAAAATGGGCAGCGTGGGGAGCCAAACCCAAAAACCCCTGACCACAAGACTCCCAGTCTGAGAGGAAGAAAAAAAAAAGAAAAAAAGAAACAAGCTTCTGATCCATTTCTTTACATGGCATATCATTTGAGAGGGATGCTTTTGGCTGCATGTCCTATTACACACAAGCAGGCAGGCAACTTTCTCCAGCTTTTACTGATTTATAATGACAAACTGGCACCGGAGCCTCATGGTTTTTCCTGTGGCCGAGTGCAGCCTGACCAAGTAGAGAGGTAGAGGCAACTAAAGCACTGATGATGGACGACAGGAAAAGGGCTGCAGCCATGAACTATTTTACTGTTGCTGTGGTGCTTTGGAAGGACAAGAACTTACGGATGTGGCTTCATCTCGATGTAGTTCTTGGGGATGAAGCCTTCTCTTCCGTTCACCTCTGCTTTGTACCAGTTCTGGTCACATTCTTCGTTTAACACCTACAAATACAAAATAGACATTAAGTTAGTCCAAAGGCAAGAGGCAGTCGTTGGCAGTATTCGAAAAAAAAAAACCATCAGAATCGTGGGAAGACATGCAAGAAAAACAGAAGGGAGCGGCAAATCCGTGACACATTTTTCGACCAAAAACTGCCACCACAAACGTCATTTTCTCTTCTGACAGGTCTCCACAGACACATCACAAGGCACAGAGCTCGTAAAAAAAGGGACATGTTGCTGGCCTAGATACACAGAGGAAGAGAGCTAGTGCAGACCAAAGCTTCTCCGTCAGGAAACAAGCGTGCAATATCCTTCCTGAAAGCAGAGGGAGAGAGAGAGCTCAGCGGGCACAGACGCACATGGGTGTCGTCGCCATGGAGAAGTCACGCTTTCAGACAACACTGACTGTGTGCCGCCCAGATACAGTTAAGCACCACTCTACTTTAGAAACACAAAATGACCCATTCAATACGGCGACGCTCAAAGACCCTGAACAAAAGCTTCCAGGCATACTGGTGGTATACATTTTAAAAAAGCCTGGATGACATTTCAGGAGAGCTTTGTTGGGGAATATCACAAGCAAGAGAAAGAGGGAGACAGTAGAAGCAGTGTCTGGGGCCAGATGCAGCTCCTGAGCGCAAGGTTCAACTCGTCTGCAGCACCAGACGCTCTCCACTCATCTGTGCTTCCATCTGCGCTTCCTCTCCCTAAGGCCACACACACACACACACACACACACACACACACACACACACACACACACACACACACACAGCCAGGAATGGCCTCAGAGAACATTAACCAGAGAACATTAACCAGTGACCATTAAAATACTAACATTTATAAGTAATTCCACTCAAGGTGTCAGTCAGTCACACAGTACCAACTATCGCAGTTGGACCAAGTCTTTCCATTCCTTATCCAGCCATACAGACATACACTGAGCCTTGTCATCAGAGATGTCCGCTCTGCCTGTGGAGGGAGGAAAGGAAGAAGCCTCCCCCTGTCTCCCTCGCGCTCGCGGCATTCAGTAAACAGCCATTAATCTTCCCCCACTGCCGCCCAGCTGTGGCGCCTCCACTGCTGGCCACAATGTGAGAGAGGCTCGCACTGTAAACATCCAGGGGGGGTAAAACAATGTGAGTGTACGCAAAAATAGACATCCCTTTGTGACCCAATATGTTCAATGTATGACTCCATACATACACACATGGCTTGTTAGAAACTGAATGATGTTATGTGGTATTTGTGTAGAAGGAAATGCTTGGGAAACATGTGCTGTCTAAATGTATTTTTCCTTCTGTCTTTTGCACAGCAGGTACGAGACCATCAAGCGTCTGAATAATGGTCACTAATGTTTCATTTGCTCTCTCCTATCTATTTTGTTTTTTTCAGGAAATGATCTTCACATTACATCAGTATGATGTTAAACATAATAACATCTCCAGACATAAATGTTTAGTCTTCACCCATGAATTCACAACTCTGTTCTGTAATCCACGGCACAAAATGGAAACAAAGGGTGGTAAAAACAGTAGAAGATATAAAGAGTATAAACTTGACCAGCAGTAAAGGTTTAGATTTTTTCATGCAACTGTGATAATACATTAAATCTGGCAACTTGAAGAGTCATATTCTTTTTTTTACAATTGCAGTTTTGCACAAAACATTTTCCTAAAAAACAGTCTACACAATTGTGTTAATAGCAGTGTAGAATATACATTGCTGCTGCAATGCACTGGCTATAAGAGTATGCTACCCATTTAGTAGTAACGGTTATATTGAACATACCAAAGAATATATTGTAATACTATTAATGTCTATGCTTTCAATTATACCACAATACCTATATGGCTATATGGCCCAGCCCTAGAATGAAGCTCCCTATTAACTCTTTGCGTTTATGTGACCGTTAAGAGATTATTACTGAGCCCACCATGAAACCCCTCATGATAGGCTGCCAGTGGAGAAAATGGCTTCCCAACCACAATGCTGAACTGAAAATCATCCTCTCATTATCCTCGGAAAGGACTTAGGCCCCAGAAGACAAATCCTGATTGTTTTTTGTTCCAACCACAAGACTTCAGTATGAGAGTAGTATTGAATGTGATCATGTATGTAGGAAGGCTGCAGTTTAGTACACCAAATCTCCAGAGAAGTATGAAGAAATCTCCATGCAAACTCTGCCCCAGTTTCTTTCTAGAAAATCTGCTCAGCTAGCACGGGGGTTTAAGACGGGATAAGCAAACAAACAAACAGCAAAAGAAGATGGGGGTGATTAAAAGATGTGCTCCTCTCAGCAGTCTGTTCTGGCAGAGGGAAGGAACGTGGGGAGAGGGGATGGATCAGCCTCAAAAAAATCCTCCCAAGCCCAAACCACACGGAAGAGAAAGACAGAGAGGCTGGGCTACCCACATAGATGCCAGGCTGCTCCAATATTCATAGGCCTGGGCCAGCAGCCTGCCGTCTCCCAGGAAATCCACTGTTGCTAGGCAGTGAATAACATGGAAGAAGAGCCATTGGTGTATGCATGTGTACACAGAGAACACATGAAGTGATATTGGGTCACTAGCTATGTGTGTAAGTAATCACAGATGAACAATAATGTAAATGTTATTTTAAAAATGTTATATATTAAATTATCATTATGTTATATAAAGTGAACCTATATGTTGCTTCTCTGAAGATATATTGGGGGTTTGCATGCAAAATACTGTAAACGATGATAAATGTGTATTTTACATACGGTGGAAAAAAATAGTGTCTATACACACACATATGCGGATGAGCACACTTGGTAACTTGGTTAAAGTTTAGCCAACTACACAGCACCTTGTCAATATTTATTGATTTAAAGCGTGTTCTGTAAACAACGTGGCCTTTCCGAATTACATGATCAACTTTCAATCACACATCATGCACAAAATGAAGAGTAATCAAAACAACTTTTGCTCCTTTCATTACTGGCACTAATAAAGTTGCCACCTCACAATGCAGCCCAATATAGACTTGCCAACAGCTGGTAATTATGTGCAAGGTCTATTTAGACTTCATACGCCACTTGAGATTGCATTTTTGTCACATCATTCTGTATCCTTCTATAATTTATCACCATGGAGCACTTACATTTGGAGGTTGTAACCCAGAGGATTTATTTTTGTGTGAACCAGAGGCCTTAACCTGAAGTACTTAAAATTTACGTAATGAGAATATCTTTTTAAAATGGATCATCCCTTGAGGCTGGCCACAAAGGGAAGAAACCTGAAAAGTGTTCCGTTTTAGGCTATCCTTCTGGGGTTACTTCTTAAAGGTTGGATGGACCAGCAGCCCAATTGCAGCTACATCATATGTCCTCAGTTACCCAAGGCTATTTATTGGCAACGATCGTTTAATTCATAAAGTATTGATTTGGTTTAATTACATTTGCTTTAATATGGACTGGGTAGATAGGGAGTGCTACTATCGCAGATTTCCTTATTTACTTTTATATGCAACATCTTCAGCAACCGAGTTTCCTTATTCTCTGATTTTATTTTTTAAATAGCAAGTATTTTCTCCTTGGAAATTTTCATTTTAGAGTAGAACTTTTGCTTTGTTCAGTGTTATTGTGCCTACTGTCATTTGGCAAATATCATCATAACTTCTCCTCCTAGCGATGACGCACTGCAGTCACACAAGTTTCGTCAAAGTCCCCCCCAGGTCAGGTCAGTATATTTGCTGTTGTATAACTTATCACTCTGAACTCAGCATGACCTTTAGGGCTGAATTTAAATGCAGACATCAGCAGGCAGACAAGTGCTGCCTGTAATTTACGCCATGCCCGTGGGCATGGAGCAGATGACTGGAGATGCCATCATGACATCAAAAGTGTCAAAACATATGGCTGCAAATCAGGGCCTTTCTCTGAGTCACTGTGTATGCTTTTATCTGTAGTATGAGTAGGGGCGTGCACGCACATGCGTGCGTGTGCGTGTGTGTGTGTGTAAGGGGTACTTGACACTAGTGTCATAGGCATTTTAAAAGCTCAAATGCTGAATGACCTTTTAATTCTATAACAAAGGAATTAGCAAATTAAGGTTTACAAATCCTTTGTTTACACGAGACCACCTAATCACCTAATGTATGGCTGGGCGATACGGTCAAAAATTCATATTGCGATGATTCATAATTCGAATCATAGATGGTAGACAGTATATATTGCGATACAAGTTTGTGTGTAAATTTAACTATAACATTTCCCGAATCAGTAATGGGTTCCGAATAGGAAGCAAAGTCCACGACAGGCCGGTATAATCAAAATTTTTACCACTGGCCAAATTTATGCAGTTTATACCATTCTATGCTGCCAACCCCTTACCTAATCAAATGCCAAAACAAAACAAAAAATATGCACTGATGGCATGATGGGACTTCATTTTAGTTTGGTCAAACTATACTCGATTTCGAAAGAACCAGAGAGAGAGAGAGAGCAAGAGATGAATGAAACAGAGGGGCTAATGGCTGACCCTCCCTGTGTGCAGCAGCAGGAGGAGAGAGCTGGCTGATTGAAGTCATTAGGCTCTCTCTAGGAAATGAGGGCCAGCTCTGTCTAAGCCCACCAGGGAGGGAGAGGGAGAGGGAGAGGGAGAGGGAGAGGAAGAGAGAGAGAAGCCAGGGATGGTAACAGCACAGCTCAGCTCACAGAGAGGGGAGAGAGGAATTGAGGACAGTCCTTAGATGATGCTGGTGGAATGCTAATGGTGTCTAGTGCCATGGCACAAGCCAGCAAGGGAAGAGTGCCACAGATACAAGCGGAGAGGTTTGGGAGACGATTAACTTGCCAGTTGTCTAGTACTGGTCTGAGCCCCATCAATGGAATGGCTGACGAGTGAATCTTAGGCACACTAATGGTTGGCCCAGCTGCAGAACAGACCCACCAAGAAAAATACTGAATGAGTTGCTACATTCATTTTTACATTTTTGGCATTTTTTTTTAATACAGGCTTGCTCCTGCAGCCAGGGATGATGTCAGAGCCGAGTATTGACTATGTCTCTGTTGATGTTATGGAGATGGTGCCTGACGAGGGAAAAGGATCATATTTCAATCACTGAGCCGCATTTAGCAAGGATGGGGGAGTACTAGGAACTGAACATTGATTTCAGATGTTTAAATTTTTTAATTCTATAAGTTGTACACTACACGTTGTTAATTAAGAACAATCATCGTTGTTGGGGAAAAACATATCAGGACACAGGTTACTATGCAAAAAGACTACTAGTAACTTGTTCCCTATGAACAGCAATCTCACATTAAATATAAAATACCACAAACTCTGCAGTGTAGTGCACATTAGGTAGTTAGCTCATTCAGCTAAAACACTGTAGTCAATCTGAGACCTAAATCTTGTACAATTTTTTCACAACAATACATTTTAATATACGAGAGAAGTATGCAACAATGGCGGTCAACAACAGAGCTAGGTGTTTATAACCGAAGTACTTCCTGGTAGTTGAAGCATTACCTTACAATGAATGGCTATGTGAATGACATCTCAGATGATGACTGTAAAAGGGCACAAGCAGACAAGAGTTTTGTGACAGTGACAACCGCTATGTGACAGAAGGAACAGTGGCACATGTGCCTAGACAATGTCAGAACCAGGGAGAGGGGTGGACGCATCCCTCCTCCTTGATGCACGTGTCCCTATCTGCTCGTTGACAGGCTACCTCTGCTCTTCTGAGTGGTTAACTTACTCTGGCCTCAAAAACTCAGTCATGCAGAGACTGGAGATAATTAGGGAAGATGGATTTGCCACACTTTAAAAGGTGCCAATTTGTTTTTCGCTATATGTAAGCACTGTATGTATTCACCATTGCATGTATTGTATTTACTGTAAGACAATGATGTAGCCATTATATTTACTGAAATTCACCATTCTCCCTTTGTATACAGAGGTCTCAGGGTATAGC
This sequence comes from Setipinna tenuifilis, assembly GCA_030347295.1. Classification (NCBI taxonomy): domain Eukaryota; kingdom Metazoa; phylum Chordata; class Actinopteri; order Clupeiformes; family Engraulidae; genus Setipinna; species Setipinna tenuifilis. Next base: position 5,695,380 of record CM059281.1, read on the forward strand.
CTTGTCCTCTGTCTAATTACCATAGCCAAGTCTCTTTCTTTCTCAGCATAAAAAAGTCCATCAAGTCATACATATACATAGTAATACAATATGGGTACACTTTATTTTACGTTTCCTTTTTAAGTATATCTACAACATGTAATGTGTACTTACGTTGTACATACTCAACACTAACCCTATGATACAATGTACATACATGATGTTGCATACTGTATTGTTACACACTGTTACACTGTACATTTTTGATGTCACAGGGTAAAATAAACTGTAACCACAATGTATTTCTGTATTACAGAATCTACTTTAGCTTCATAAAAAACAATAAACAATTAAAAAAAGACTGTCCAGATAAGGCAGAGATTTGACAGCCAAGTATAGGTACTAAGGAACAGTGATCTCTGTGCTATATGGTCTCCGTATTACAGGCAATGCGCAACTGTGATCATTACAATAACCAAAAGGTGTCTGCCAGCCAAGGTACTGCATTCTGTCAGGACCTCACTGGGTTCCACAAATCCTGTCAACAGCCCCACTTTCTACAGCCACAGATTTTCTCGCCTCGTGGGTCACATCCCCTGGGCAGGCACACCCCACAGCTGACAACCTGCTCTCGGTGTGTGAGCACACGCCCACGACAACCATCTGTGGCCCCCACCATCACATGTGAGGCCCCCCCTTCCCTCCCTGTCTCTCCCAGCCACAGTTCCCCCCCATAGAGGCGTGGAGAAGGTTCGTACGTGGGTGCAGAAATAGTCCGCCCTGGTCAGACCGTGCCATTCACACCTCAATGCATGAGCATACCATGGTCATGTGACTTCACAGGTTTGTGGGTAACATCCATGCTGGGTATTCACAGCACAGACGTGCTGACCATAACGGGAGTCCATTTAAAAAAAAAAAAAAAAAGAATCAGTCTCAAAAATAAAACAACAGTTGGATCAGGAATGACTTATTGTTTGAAAATGACTGAATTAAAGCCCCAACATTACGTTTAACTCTTAAGAATTATGGTGTACACAGTACAGGACATTTCAACAGTGCTGTATCAGATGAACTGAGTTCAGTCCAATGTGACAGATGAGGCAGCAAGGCTTTTAAGTCTATCCACAGGGTTTCCCCTCTGCAAACACACACTCGCCGTCTGTTCTCTAATAACTGGGGGAGTTCTCCAAGGAGGCACCAAGCCAGTGTTTTAAAGGTTTGGCTGGTGACGATGACAGTCTGACGTAAACAACTCAACCCTCAGGTACAGACAAACAGACAATCTAAGGCAAAGCCTGGCTGCATGGCTAGTGCAGAAACAGAAAATTATAACAGGCCTAGAAATCAACCATATAATCTAGACATTTGGATGGAAAACCATGCTTCTCAAAATGCAGGATGAGTCAACAACCCAACACAGCTTCAGACATGTGTGCTTGTGAACTGCAAAACAACTTGTGATGCACAAAGCTTTCTCCTCAAGCCAAGCTTCATGACTAATGTTCTGCTCCCCAAACCAGACAACACAGCCTGCCTCAACAACACCATACATGCATCACCTGCCTCAACAACCTGATACATACATACATCACCTGTGCCCCACACTAGCACCTTTTACTACTCCCCGCCACGGGCCACTGATGTCTGCTGTCCTGTTCTAAAGGGAGGCGGCTGGCAGGGTCTTGTAAAGGCTTGTCCAGGCTTTCGTGGGCATCCTGCGGTCCCGCCAGGGGCTGTTAAGCCATCAGGATTGTTTACCCAGAGCCGGCGATCAAGGGGCATCATAAGGGCTGTAATGCCGGCTTAAGTGGGACACTTCTAACAAGCCCTCAGACAGGCTTGGCAGGATTACAGCATTAAGGAGGAGGGCCCCGCTTTCTCCCCTGACACCACCACCGCGCCGCACACACAAGGAAGGCGGACCAGCATCTGACACACCAACATTCGTCACCGGGAGCGGGTGAGATCATCAGACAGTGACTGATCCATGCAGTGATGGTATCACCATAGATCATAATGCATGACTGGAATCATCACACATGTGATAAATGACCCCTACACATGAATCACATGATGAGAAAAGACTGCAAAGAGGCCGTGGCTGTCAAAGTCACAGCCTGGTTGATGCATCAGTACATCAGGAGGTCCTTTCAGAGTCGCCCTCCTCAAGGGGAGCCTTGCAAGCATGTGGCTGTGGTGACAGATGGATGAGCACTGACACTGATCTCACAGCTCTCCTTCGGGGGCCTGGTGTCACACACACACACACACACACACATACACACACACACACAGCACTGAGTGCTCTGCTCCGCTGGGAACAAGAGCAGGATGACTCAGGAGCGCATCCCATCAGTCACACTTTCATCTCCTGTGTTTGTGCTGTGCTAGGTGTGCGTCTGTACTACTGAAAAGCTGTCTGTGTGTGTTTTTTATTCGTCCAGGTCATAGGAGTCAAAAGTACTAAGTTGTAAGGCAACAGAACTACTTTTTGGCAATTTTAACATATCATTCATCACTAGTAGCTGCACATCAGGAGGCATCTCACTTTAGAACTTCCTCAGAGGACTAAAACCCTAGTTTCTGGTCAAGTTCTTCCCTTGCCACTGAAGAAAATGTTCAGGATGAATTATTCATTCATAACATTGTGTATCTGTGTGTGGTGTAGTGACAGCTTGCTGCAGTAAACACACATGACTTATGGGGTGGTTTGTGAGAAAACAAGAAAAAGGATCATTAAGAGATTTTTTCCTCCTCTCTCCTCCCTCTCTCTCCCTTCCGTTGGGAGGATTCTATTTAGTTTCCACTGCAGTCACGGTCCTGTGGTTCCTCACAGCAATGGCAGTAAATTGACTCAGAGCTCTGATCAATACCAACAGAGGAGGAAATACGACCATCGTGGACAGTATTCTGTGATACATGAGAAGGGAAACTGGTGGTTTTCCATTGAGGAACAAATCAAGTGAAGAAACACTCTACATCAATAGCCATATACAAGCCGAAATTGGAGCCCTTGACTTGCCACACAAAAAACAGGGGAGCCAGTGGTCAATGAAGTTTAAACTTTTGACAGAACTTGGAGACAGGTCCATGATTCTGAGTCTTGGCTATCTGACGAAAATACAACTCTGTCTGACTGGGAACTAGTGACACAGTAGTGAGAATACTTGTGTCTTCACAAGGCCAAGAATAAGCACAACTGACAGCATACTGGTTGTTAAAGATCAAAAATGGAAACTATACAGGCATAATGACAACAATAACACAAAAACACCAAGTCACACTGGATTTCGTAAACTAATGGCCAACACTGACTTTACTATTAACAAAAAGGGAAAAGAAACTGCCAAAGATCTCATTAACTACAGCGTTTAGTAACAGCAAATTACTACAAGATCACAAACTCCACTGCATCCTTGAGCTGCTCACTGTAAACTGCTGACTTCCCCACAGGCACGGGCATTTCACACTGAGCTGGTATTTGGCACCGTGTTTCCCCATCATGTGAGGAGCTCTCGCAGCGCAGCTTCTGCTTAAAGTCCCAAGTGGCCTTGAGAAAGTGGGACAAATGAAGAGGCGCTCCCATACGCATCTCATTCCCCCCTGACCACCCGGGGGAAGGGGGGGAAAAAAAGAGGAAAAAAAAAAAAACAAGAGAACTAGAAAATAAGGGTTACATTCCAGACTCCCTTCAAAGAGTGGCTCCCTGAGCTTTGCTGCTAATAAAATTGAGGCCTCAGATCTCAAAGAGTCTCAAATGAATCAGGCTGCAGAGAAGAAGAAGCTCTTCAAAGCCACAATCGGGAGCAGAACACAAACCTTCCCCCCTTCCAGTCAGAAGCTATGATACACTAATTAGAGGATTTCTTCTCCATCTCCATCTCTCTCAGTGCTGCTTTCCAAAGGGGATCACTCTTTCATTAAAAGTGGTACAGAGCTCTGGAGAATAATATAACTTTTTTGCCCCTGCACACATATGTCACCCTAACAAGCTTTTATAAGGAGAAATGGTTGAATGATCCACTGTCCTACCATCTGCTATTTTTGCACACATTTTAAAAAAGTTTTTCCCTGCCCCGTATTACAGCTTTTCACAGGCTAGAAAAAAACAGCAACTTTCACAGCATTCTCCCATGTCAGCAACTTGTCAGCAGGTTTCCCAGCCACATCCAACTGTGTCTCCTCCCTCTCTCTCCTCAAACCCTAAAATGCCTCGCATTTTTTTGCGAGGAACCGGCCGTGTTGAAAACTAAAAACAACAGCTAAGCCCCTGTGACCTTCTGTCACCTCCCCCTGACCTCCCCTCCTCACCGAGGCTACACACGCACACACACTGGACCCAGACCTGGGTCCTGAGAATGTTTTCCTCCTTCTCTTTGTTTAGGTTTGTGCTTTAGAGGGGTGGGTGGGTAAGGAGGTAAAAACGGGGGACCCGTCAAGAGCCATGCTTTTGCTCTCGTTCTCTCTCTCTCCCCTCCCCTCTACTCTACTCTACTCTCCTCGAGCTGCTGGTTTGAGTTTGCAGCTCTCTGCCCACTGCGCTGGAGGGAAAATAAACACTGTCACCTCTCCAGAGCCCCCCCACTTCCTGCCTCTCTCCCTCTCTCCCACAGCTAATAGGGTTGGGTGTAAACACTCGGGCTGGAGCAGAAATGTGGAGCAGAAGTCTGCAGTGGCTCTCTTCCTATCTGTGAGTCCGTCACAGTCACACCATATGGTGGAGAAAATCATGGGACCTGCAGGATATGGAGACAGTGCAACCAAGCCTTGGTTATGCATGAACCTTTTGAAGCAAGTAAAGAGCTTACCCCCACATAGCTGCTAAAAGGAGTATTCCAAGTAGGTGGTTAAGTGCCTAACCAAAGTAAGGTCACTCGGGGTGAGTGGTTAACCCACTTAATACAAGAGTTTCATGGCTTTGCTCTTCTGGCAAAACAAAGCCATTGGGTTCTGCTATTAGGAGGGAACCACTTCTTTTGTAAGTGCACATTTCCAAGTAAGTGACTAAACCTGCTTTCTGGAATACCCGCCAGGTGTGTCATTCGATGTAGATCCTCCTTCTGGAGCACAGAGCTTACCATCCAGCCAGCCTCTTTACAGCTCCTTCCTCCACAAGGCCCTTTAAGCATCGGGTCGTGTGAGATGGATCCATTATTCTGCTCACAAGAAAGATCTCTCTACAGTTGCCTTTAGCTGTCATTTAGCCTGTGGCTAGGCTCCAGTTTCAGATCCTTTCCGCTGTGATCCTTTCAGTCTAAAATTAGAGCCCTGCTGATGTTCAGACCTCCTGTTCTCAAATAAAAAAAATGACATGTCTAGAGTATTGACAGTGTCCTTGAGTGAAAGAACTGGCAAAATGGTTAGTCTCTGCCTAGTTTCTGCTTCCCAAATATATCTGGTAGGGTAAAACAGTTAAAGCTCTGCTCTGCTCTGTAAATGGTAGAAAGTGGTTTTATCCAAAATGCTTAATTATCATGGAAGACCGCAGCATAATGCTGACAGTGAAGCCATAAGCATTCCTCCTCCTCTAAAAAATTAACATGAAAAAGCCATCCTCTGCTGAAACATGCTAATACCACAGATCTCTGCTTGGAGGGGTAAGCCACCACATGAACAAAACACAACCCACACAGAATTGCTGACCCAAATTACAGAAAAGGGAGAGGAAATGGATTCTGAACACCGCCTGTACTGAATTCTGATAATGCTGCAGAGTTTTGCCACACACTGTCAAACAACAAAGCGAGGAATCGGAAAGATCTATGCAGCCAAGGCTAAGACAAGCCTCGGCAAAAGAGGAGCAACGGTGTACATGTGAACAGTGTGCTTCTCAACAAGGGCTTTTCTGTGTTTTTTACCCTTACTCCTGCTAGAGCTGGAGAGTGAGAACAGGACATTCGAGTTGGCTAACGATCTCTCAAACTGAAACCGTTCGCACAGCTCAGACTGCAGAGCTCAGCTTTGAAGCATGTGGTTAGTGTGGAACAAGCTGAAGTTTGAGGGGGGCTTGGGGGCTGAAAAACAGCCTCCTCCACGGTTTCTAAATTCAATTACACAGCTGGAGAATTGGATGGCAGGCGTTCCTGAATCCCCTCCAGAGCCCCTCTCTCCAAACCTCAGGCTGCCGAACCTCCTGGGAGCTGGAGGAAAAGAGGGTTGGGTTGGAGTTGGGGGGGTGGCGACTCAGTTTTTCGGGGCTGGAGCAGCAGTAGGAATTGGAAAGAGAGCATGCTTGTGCAACGCAGCCTCCCTCTCCTAGCTTTTATCTCTTTCCTCTCTTCCCTCGACTTCCAAGTGCACTATGGTGCACAGAGCCGCAGGCTGGGGACCATTACTGTCAATCTGTTGCCTCACACTGCCTCTGATTAATATTTATTTGCCCCTGCATGCGCGCAGGAACAGGCCTGTGGCACGAGGCGCACTGGCATGCTTCAGCCCCACCTCCCTCACCACAGAATCACAGGTCAACATCTCAGTGGCTTTCACAAGCTTTTGAGACTAGCCCATCAATTAGGAAATAAGGGATTTGTGTGAAATCTTCTACAAACTACTGAAGTCAAAGTTAAAACTACTGATGGTATACTAAATGGTACTGGCTACTAGCTCAAATATTTTAACCAGAATCCTTCAAAAAGTGTTCCTGTGTATAAAACATTTGTTTCCTTTAAGAACATCAAAGCATTATTCAAAAACTGATGCAGTTTGGGAAACAACACATCCACTAAGAATCCTAATATTAACCACTGTGTGCTACCAGTGACAATGAAGTTGGATGAGGCAGCTAGACCAAAGGCAGGTACTAAGGTAGTTTGTAGGAGGCTAAGACATTGTTCAAACAAACAGAGATACTAATATACTCTACATCCTCAAATTGACATTTTAAAAGGTACAGAAGTGGAGCTAGCACAATGCCTTGCCAGCATTGATGAGCCATGGCCTGAATCATCTGGTTGCCAAACCGAGACAGGTTTTTATTCTCGTCCTGAGGGGAAAGCAAAGTGAGCTACATCTTCACCACCATGATCACCCAGCTGAAGCGTGGCACTTGGCAAAGACTCCCCTGACGAGGAGCACAAGATGAGTCATTAGCCCACTAGAGCTGATGAAATGGTAGACATCCTGTTCTAAGGACATCTCAAACACAAATTTGACTGATCCATAAGAAACAAAGCAAAATAAATAAATATATCTGTATTTTTAGTTACAAATAGGTAATGTTGAACACAATGCTGAAAAATTCCAGGTGCATAAGGTATTCTCATGTGGTCTCCTTCAATGCCAGAGTATCCCTTAACAAGAGGGTTCACTCGGAAAAAAAGAATGCTTAAGTGATAACACAGATAAGAAAAGGAAGTGTGTGCAATGACAGTGCACAGTGTCCCAGTATCCCAAAAGGGCAGACCCTCCATTACATACAACACTACCTCAATACCAACAGCTTGGGCTATTTGAAAGGCTTAGTGTTTGGTCTAGTCCTCTAAACTCTTGATCCTTATGAAGTGACTATCATAATAATGATGATGATGGTGGTGGTGGTGATGGTAATGATGATGGTAATTATGATGATGAGCCCACACAAAGCATGATATAATGTAAAGAGATGTGATCTGATATGCTTTAAAGCTTTTAAAGGGACTGTCAGTATGCTGCCCATGAGTCAGGTACAGCTGTTTCTGTGATAAAACTCAGATATGCTAAAAGGGTCAAGGGAGTACATAACTGGACAATGTCAACAGTGAGTCACATAGCAAGTGGACTCCAATCGCCTACTGCTCATCTGTGGTTACGCCATATAAATAGGGAGCAAAAAAATATTGCTTTTACTTAGCCTGTGGCTCATATCGTAGTCTACTGCCTGTTACCACAGATCGACAGCAAGACTGCCAGCAACTTGGACCACTAACCCAGAATCGAAGATGACCAAGACTAGGCTAATATCCAGAGCAGCTGTAGTTCCCAGCAGAGTGCGGCACACACAGGACGTCGCGGTTAATATGTTTTAGTAGTCAGTTTTGATATATGACCACACACACTACAAAAAGCAATGTCTTGAAACAAATACACAATCAGTACAATTACCTTAAGTATGTCTCCGCGCTTGAAACTTAGTTCATCATCTGCAGTGGCTTTAAAATCGTACTTCGCAACGGCTTCCATTGCAAGGCTGTTGATAACCTGTTGTGTCCGTGTGGAGGGTACAAAAACCAGTTGCTGTTCTTATTCCTCGACTTATTTATTCCTTCGGGGTGGACGAGCTGGGGCAGACTGGCAAGAGGAAGACCAAGTTTACTGCTCCTCTGCCAAACCCGTTGTTAAGAGCAGACGAATGGCGTTAAGGTACGACCCGCAGTATCTAAAATCTGCGTGTAGATCCGAGGTAAAACAAGTTTTGGGGAGGAAAAACGCAGACCAGTCCGGACTAAATTGTGTTTGATGAAACCGCACCCAGACAATAGCTACATTGAAAGACACGCATGTAGGGGAGGAAGGAAATGAAGGAGTTGACATGTCACGCAGCCAACTACAGCTCACCCATATCCGAAAACAGCCAATCAGAGTTGTGGAAGCAGTCTCGACAAATAGGTGAATTTTAAACGTATGGGATTTCAACATGACTCATATGGACTGACAGTGAAGGACTCCACAGTCTTGGCAAAAGCTTGAGCATAATCATGCAGAAGACTAACGCACTCAATCTGAAGCCTACACTAACTATCAATAAGCGACCTTAGGTTAAAGGTATGAATGGAATATTACAGATTATAAAAATCTCTAAAGATTGGAATTGCGAGCTGTGGCAAACCTCCAAGTCAATAGTGTTCTTAAAGACATTTTAGCAATCGTAGAAATTAAATAATAAAATATTTGGAAATTTAGTTGTGGAAGTCCACACAACTTTACTCATCTGTGACCAGCCAATAATGATTACAGTACGCATAGCCTATGGTTGTCAATAAATATGAGTGAATTCATTGTACATCACACCAGGCATGGTATACGCGATTGTTTTTGTAAAGGGGGTTTTGTTTTGTTCTCTTACTACAATGGAATTCTGATAGCAAGAAAGTAACAATATTTGAATCTTTGCCAATGGTAGTAGGCTAGGATATAGTCTATACGGAATTGTGATACACGATATCAATTTATTTCGAGTTACTACTGACTTATAGTAATTTTTGACGTGCTGTTCACTACTGTTTATTTCATTTCATTTAGTGTCACTGCCTGATTAGGTTTGTTCTGCGAGACAAACAGAACTTGCACCCACCCAGAGATCGTGGCTAGACGCTAGGTAGCTCAGAAATTTTATGTCACACAACACTGCCTTCTACAGTGTAGACTGCATACGTCGTCATTCAATAAGCCTCAGAAATTATTATAGACCGTCTATCTGCGTCTTTCAACTTTGTTTGGATCAAAAACCAAGAACTGCACATTTTCTGTGGCCTGAAACGAGTCATCATGTACTGCCAGTGAAATGTTACAGTGTAATATGCAAATCTTGACCAGTGATATTTAGGTTAACAATGTGGATGGACACAGACAATGGGCTTTCAGGTGGCCCAATGAGATGTCCCACCTCCTTCAGAGGTCAGGGGTCAAACAAAACAAGATTGTATGTTGTATGTGACTTTTACACCTGGGGAATATTCCGAGTATATAATTTAGTAGCCTCTGTAAATCCAGGTGACTAAGTAAGTGGTGCCATAAACATCTTAATAGAAGAGCTCTATGGCTTCATTTTACAAGACCACTCTATTAGAAAATGTACCATTTGCTCTGAGTTAGTGACTCTACCACTAAGTCGCTGGGCAGTCAACCCAGAAGATCCAGAGCCTGGCCAAAACCTTCCCCATGCATCACCTGCAAAAGGAGAAAAGACCTATTGTTCTAACATTGATGTTTATTTATTTGACAGCCCATTACATTTAATGCCACAATGGTAATAGAACTTCAAACATGTTTGGGTTGAATCCAAATTCACTGCCTGAGTAAAATTTAAAGAAGACAGACAATTATTTGCAAAGACAGAATTAAAATGTTAAAATAAAGAAGCCAAGTAATGCATTCAAATAATGCAAACAGTTTAACATTTTATTTTCCATTTAGGCCTATGTCACACAAGAGTTAAATGATATTCATTGTTACGGTCCCTTTTCACATTCCTGATAAATTGTTCACCCCCAGCATATTATGTATGGATTATGGAAACCTGTCATTTCTGCTTGGGGCAGGCACACATGCTTGTGTATTGTACAACATCCAGTAAGAAGAAAGTGCAGAGATAGAGACAGTGTGGGAAAGGACTGCATTGGGTGAAGGTAAGCCAGGTTTCCATGCGCAATTTCCCATTTTCTGATTCACAGAAAGCAGACTTTCATAAATGGTAAGAGAATATCTACTTCCCTCGCATAAGTGGGCAATTATAGCACAGAAGAGGCCAACAGAATCTTCCTCTGGCTGTACATTTAGACAGCTTTTAGAGCAACAAGACCTGCACCTCGTGAATAAGGAATTATCAGCAAAGAGCAGGGAACTATTATGTTTTCAAGATGGAGCATGGCCATGTTTTATATGTAAGAAGATCATTTTTTGCTAAAACTGGATGAGGACCAGTGAAATAGCACATGCACGTGTTTTCAAGTATATCTTTGGCCTTTTAGTTGACAAGACAGTGAAGTTGTAGACAGGAAGTAAGTGTGAGGCTTACTAGGTTACTAAGTTGAATCTTTGTCCCTTGCACCATAGAGATCATTTGGAAATTTGCCAAAATGTTCTCCTGACATCACACATGTGTTGAACTAAAAAAAAAGGTATAGCCTACATAAAGTCTCTCAAAGAAATCACCACACACTGGTCTTCCTTGAGTTTAAAAAATATTTTGTTTTGTTGTTTATGTTCTAAATAAATATTACCTGAGTCCACACGTTAGATGAATATTGTAGCTATTCTCCATATTAAGTTTTGTTACTTTTGGACGACTACATCATGACATAGCAAGCACAGAGGAATGATGATCCCAGCCACCAAAATGTATTGACCTGTAACTTAAAAATGGTTTGACATATCAAAATTCCATCTGCTAACTTTTGTAAGGCTTAGTCTAAAGATTGTCTTTGACAGTTTTAATGAAGATTGGCCATTTAATAATAATAATAATAAGAAGAAGAAGAAAAGGTAGAAACACAATGCGTGTTGGTATCGCTGATATGCCCCCTAAAAGCTAGAAAAAACTAAAGGTGCCTTCACAGCTTTGCTGCTTGGCTTCCAATTACACACTACATTTCTGTAATTCCATGTGCACACAGAAACATAAAGCTGAACTGCACTAATGATATCCCTTTGCCTGCTAGATATGGTTCACGTGCAAAAACTCTCTTTTGTTTACAGAAAACAAGTATCTGGGGCACTTTGGGATCTCTGCATGTCCACTTTTCTTGGGGGCCCTATGAATTTGTCAGTGTCCTTGCCAAGACAAAAGTGTGGATCACAGTGACATCTGGTGGTAGTTTGAATATCAGGTATTGACCATTTAGCTATATGTTACAGTCATACTACGTGGCAAATAACATAGTCTGCGGTGGACTGACAAACTGAAATGACAAAGGACAACAAACTTTCTTAATTTACATGCATTTGATGTTCTCAATATCCCTAGCCTGTTAACATAATCTGTAATAGGAGTCTATACCAGTCACCAGCGCACATTATGACAGCGCACATTAGGTGTTTCGTGCGTTTAATTCAAATACGGTATGATTGGCTTGCGAACTGGCCCAACTTAAATATATATATTTTTTCATATTCAAGTTGATTATTCACAGCGCAGGCGCAACTGACTTATGTATCTCCACAAAACGTTTGGCCATAAGCATCGTAGCTGGTCCACTCAGATATCTCTGCAAGTAAACCTGCGCCAGTGAGCGCAATAGGCAGATGCTGTCAAGGAGCGAGGATATTATTCCGGGAGAGGGGATTACTGATTGTTGAGTTAGTTTTTTTTTATATTTAAGGCAGATACGAGTCAGAGAAATATTCTACGTTACAAACTCCATGACATATCATTAATAATAATAATAGCCGTTGGACTTCTCACGGGAGGCTGCAGACTCTTTCTGATGGATTTTTACAATAGCTCGTATGAAAACACATCCAAGTTTTTAAAGCCAAACTCTTCAGAAAATTCCAATAAAATAGGTAAGATGTTTTATTTATTTTATGCGATAGGTTGGGTGTAGTGTGCTTGTACTCCTGACAAGATATTCAATTTTCTATAGTAGCCTACAAAAGTTATGGTTTCTTTAGTTGTGAAGGCCTACCTTTCATTAAATAATCACAGTCTTGTGTCATACCCCCTTAGTTAGCGGTCAGAGAGTGGTAATTTGTGCAGTTACGTTCCATTTCTTCGTTACGAGTTTGTCACTAAGAAAACAAAAGTTTGCTGCGGACGGTCTACACCGTCTGAATAATTAACATTTTGTAACCTGCATTGTGTGGACGTGCTGAAGCTATTTTTTGTGTCCGTAGACGAGTTGTGTTTACTTACTCAAAGAAGAAGAAGAAGCGTAAAGAAGTTGATTTTGGAGACACCTGTGTCTCGCGTCCGCATCGCATTAGGTCAGCTCAGTCAGCAAGGCAGCCTATATGCAGCCACTATTGTTGCGTTGATATCAGGTCTTGGCAATAATGTTCATGCACGGTGGTCTGAGAGGAAATTGTGCAAATTAACCTCGACACAAAAGAATGAATATGTTATTAGCAATGCCTGAGTTACCTCAAATCAATGTTCGTATACAACCAAGTGTTTAATCCAAGATCATCCGCGTCACTTCACTACAATTTTCAGTAATCACATATGCATGAAATTGCCTACCCTTTCCTTAGAATAATACTTTTTTTGTTCTTAGAATAGCACTTTGTTGTTCTTTGTTGTGTTGCACTCTTTCCGTCATTTGTTTTGTTTTAATTGATTGTGCGTTCTGATAAACATTGGTGGAGCAACTTTCCTGATAAAACACTTAATTTTTAACCATTTCTTGTGAAGATCACAATTATGTTTTTAAAAAACACAGCCCACATGTTTCACCTGTTGCGCATGCACATGCGTGTTTTTTTTTTAACTCTTTTTTGGTGTGCATAATATGTGATTTAATCTATTCCGTGAAGTAGCTCTAATAATTTCACACCCTTGGTCTTTCGAAATATCACTATTCCCTCTTTTTACTGGTATTATACAAGGCTAACACATTGCTGTGTGATTTCATTAATTTAACACTTCTAATGTTTTCCAGCCAAGGGAAGCCCACACTATAGCAATGTCATCTTGCCAAGTATATTTGGAATGATCTGTTTCCTTGGTGTTGTGGGAAACTGCATCGTCATTTACACCATCATGAAGAAGACCAAGTGCCGTGCCAAGCAGACGGTGCCTGACATCTTCATCCTCAGCCTCTCCATTGTGGACCTCCTCTTCCTACTTGGCATGCCCTTCCTCATCCACCAGCTAATAGGCGACGGCTCCTGGTGTTTCGGGGCAGCCATGTGCACGGTGATCACAGCTCTGGACTCCAACAGCCAGACGGTGAGCACCTACATCCTCACGGTCATGACCCTGGACCGCTACCTGGCCACAGTCCACCCCTTCCGCTTTAACAACGTGCGGACACCGTGTGTGGCTGGGGCTGTGGTGGGGGTGGTGTGGGTGCTCTCCCTTCTCTCCATCACCCCTGTCCTGATGTACTCAGGCCTCATGCCCTTGCCCGGGGGTCTGGTGGGCTGTGCCCTCCTGCTGCCCAACCCAGCATCAGACATCTACTGGTTCACCCTCTACCAGTTCGTGCTGGCCTTTGCCCTGCCCCTGATTGTCATCTGCGTGGTCTTCTTTAAGATCCTCCAGCACATGTCAACCGCCGTGGCTCCGCTGCCGCCCCGGAGTCTGCGGTTGCGCACTAAGAAAGTGACCCGCATGGCAGTGGCTATTTGCCTGGCTTTCTTTGTGTGCTGGGCACCCTATTACATCCTCCAGCTCGTCCATCTGGGCATACAGCAGCCCAGCCCTGCCTTCTCCTACGCCTACAACATCGCCATCAGCATGGGCTATGCCAACAGCTGTATCAACCCCTTTCTCTACATAGTCCTGAGTGAGACCTTCAAGAGGCAGTTTATTGTGGCCATTCAGCCTGTGCACAAGGACTTCCGGGTCAACCCCAGCACCACTGATGGGGGCGTGAGCTTGCGTTTGGCCCCAGACTGCCAGCAACATCCTCAGCCCTCCAGAAGGCTTCCACAGGGCGGACAGCAGGAGAGCAGGGCCAACTAATGAGGACCCAATACACTGGCAAGCAGGCCAGAGCACTTCGATTCAATGAAAAGGGTGACCCAGCCTATAATATGCAGATATAGATGCCTGCCATTAAAACCCCTGCTGCATTTGACCTCTGGTGACCTTTCAGATATGAAGTGGTCCCTCGGGTGAAGGGGTTGGGATCACAAGCGGTGGGGGGTCACCAACAGAAAGCTCTGGGCTGCTGGTGCAGCTCCTCACTCAAGAAACATCATCTCAGGTGTAGAAGTAGTATATTTACATACATACAGTACATTGACCAAACAAAGGATGAGACGCACAAACAGAAAAGAATAAACGTCATTTGATGAATGAACAAATATTTAAATATATGTTTTTTGTGGTATTATATGTATTTTGTCAATGTTAGTATTTGTTTTGTTGGTTTATTAGTGTTACTTTAGGAAAAAAGTATATGGTAAATGTGTTTGTATATACTGCACTAAGAGTGCTCATTCAGCAAGAAGATATATATTTGTTCATGTACCAAGCTGTATGTTAAGATCTATTTTAGGTAGTGATATGTTCTGATTTAGCTAAATGTTGGTAACATGCTAAGAAAACAAGTTCTGTAACATCTGTGAATTATGTAACATTTATAGAAAGAATGAGAGAGCATGGGGAGAAAGAAAGAGATAGAGGGAGACACACACACATAGATTTTATTAGAATTGTGTAAATGTTAATTGTCACTGCCCGTAATGAATGCAAATCACTGTGGTCTGTAGTTAAATATTCCCTATAAATATTTCAGAGTGAACACTGTGATGTTTTAATTGTATAAGCATTATTGACAAATGTGATTAATTGTATACTTCATAAATAAATAAAATATCCAGAATGTAACCACCTCCATTTTCATGGAACCACTTTTATTTATCATAGAACACTGAAGCCGCCATCTGCTTTCTGCTGTTTTCCAATTTATCACATAATGGCAATTTTATTTTATTTTTTTTTGTTAAACTGTCCATAATATTCTTACTTTTTTATATAATTTAAATGTCCCACACATCTTAACTGTTAAGTGGTTCCAAAAACAATGTAAGCTACATAGTAGAACCTATCAAGTTAAGTCTACAGTTAGAAATACAGGGGTCTCTGTACCTCATTCTGAAAACATGTATCGAAAAAAAATCCATTAAATTAACCATTCCCATTGGGACTACTTAGCAACTATACATTTTCTAACAACTGTTTACATCTATTTAAAAACTGATTACATAAAATTACTATTTGGGTCTCTTTGTAATTCATCAGCATCTCAACCAATACTGTCCTCTGTTGTGGTATACAGTGTTGTGCACTGTGAAGGGCACAAAATCTTCTCCTGACCAAATCTTAAAAACTGAAATGTGCAAATGGGCTGCATTTACATCTTCTCGACTCCACAGAGTATTCAAAGCTTTAACAAACTTGTCAGTGCCTCACACACCAATGCAAGCTCTATAGTACAAGCATTGCTGGAGCACTACAGCATGTGGTTCAGTGTCTTGCTCAGGGATACTTCCATCTAGTCAGGAGAAGCTGGAATCCAAACACTAATTGGTCAACCTGTTTACCTCTGGAGCCACTGTTGTCCCTAATCTAATATGTGAACACTGTTTGTTGTTGTTGTTTTGTAAATCAAAAACAAATCAAATGAATTAGCTCAGGTTGGTGTGGGATCTTGCTCCTTAGGTGAAGGTTTTAATAAACTGTGTGTCATGTAAATATCTTGTGTGTAAGCTGTTTAAGATGCTGCAATCTGCACTGGCAGCAGTGGTGTAGATAAGGAGGAATACCATCGCTTTACATCTTTCCACAGAAATGTTTTCTAATGAGGCTATGAATATATGTCCACACAGTTTTTTCAAACATACAATTGGCTATTTACAGCAGACGTGGTTTGTGACTAATTACAAACAAACACAAACAGAGCTGCAGGGTAAGACCCCCCGCCAGCAATGCCGGTGCTGATGTCATGAGCAGTCCAATACAGTAAAAAAAGATATATATATATCTTCTATCCAATAACTTTAAATGCAGCACAGTGTTTAAAGGCTACTGTTGTTTGCCATTCATATGCTCCATGTAACAGTAACATTAACAACACTAACAACACATAAAATGCCTTCCCTAATATCCCAGTGAAGACCAGGAGTAAACATGGAAAAGAGCAGAGAATGTGATGCCAATTTTAAAAACTGTACAGGGTGATTTGTTGTTATAGGAAAGGGAGGGGTAGATTTATTAACTGCTTCATTAGCCACCACATCACAAATCAAGTATGAAGTAAAAAACAGACAGACAGACAGACAGACAGACAGACAGACAGACAAATTAGTTTGAATAATTTCCACACGTTTCCTGGTGTAGCTGTCACTGACAGATAGTCAGCAGAGAGTGCTAGGGCGTCTCCACCATTAAAATAATAATAAAAATAAAAATAACTCAGATAAGAATATACTAAAATATCCTATAAAAATATGACTGAAATCAATCACTCAGTGCAATCATGAATCAAATTCTTACAACTCTGGAGTTTTGGCCTAAAGTCTCCAATTGTCAACTGTTCTCCAAGCCTTTCAAACTTGAAGGATGCTTTCTACTAGCTTTTGTGTATGAAGATGTCTGACAGTGGACATTGCATTGTGCTGCAGAATTCTTTGGTAGTCATCATGTTATTGTTGTTTTACATTGCTTTTTTATTAAATGAAAAGGTTCACACTGTGCTATGAACCAACTCAATCTGTACCAATGACTCCAATAAACTTACAATTCTTGTTCTCCATTTAAATCACTTCCGGTGCCAGTAGCAGCAATCCCAAAATATCCGTGAGCCTCCGTCATGTTTAACCAAAGGGACAATGTTCTAGTCTTTAAAGGAGACCCATGTGGATACTACTGCTGACACAAAGCCATATAAAAGCCAGAATGGAGTTTGCCAAAGTTTGCGTGACAACCAAAATCCTTTGGGGAAAATCTCATGTCAACAGATGAGATGAAAATGCAGTTTGGAAAGCACATACCGTACTGTTTACAGAAAATGAAATGAGCCCTAAAAAAGAAGTGAATGTCAAAGTAAGCATAATTTCAGTAGTTTTTCGGGTGGGGAATTTTTGAGACACTTTGGTCAAACAATAATGCAGAACCTCTCTCAGGAAATTGTTGCTTGTTGTTACATGTTTATTTCTTTTGTAAAAGGAAAAAACAATTACGGAACTCGTGTGATTCCAGTAACCATGAATACGTTTCTCCTGCAATGTCAGGGAATTTCTCTCTTGAAAGAATGTTCCAGGTCTTTTAGATTTCAAAGATGCCTTCTCTCAATGGTTGTCTGAAAATCCCTCTGTAGGATATGCACTCTCAGAAATAATGTGACAGTAGGGGTACAAATCTGTGTATTAAGGTACAGGTATTAAGGTATCAGCATTAATGTACCCTAAAGGCTAATATTTGCACCTTAAGGTACTGATGTGCACCTCTCAGCTCTGAAGAAGGTACAAACTAGTTGTAAAACAGTGGTTAAAGGGTACAATTATGTGCCTTTGAGGGTACTGTTAGTGTGGCTGTACCCTCTTGTGCATTTGCTGTTTTTGCTGGCCATTTCAGAACTCAGCACTTTGTATAAAGCCAACTACTGCACATGCATTTATTATGTGTTATTACAGAGTAGTTATCTTTGAGTTTAAATGTGGTATATGAATTAATCTGACTTGACTTGATTTTTTATGATGTGTGTTTTTGGGTCTTTGTGCTGGTAGCAGGCCCATGACCTTTGGTGGACACAGCTCTCCGATACTGGGCACTACACTGCACCCCACCATTCTTTTCTTTTGTAATGCTCTGTACACAGTCAAAGGCTTTCAGTGCCTGAATAAGCAAAGCAGGTCCAGAAACATCTGCAAACCCTCACTATAATTGACTGAAGGGGTCTTGTTCATTTTATTGAGGGCCTTATTTGTTTTTTTTCATGAACCTTACCATGATGGGTTTTTTCCAAAAAAAAGAGAAAGAAACATTGATCTTATTTTGGTTTGATTTGTCCAAATGATATTCACCAAGAGGGATTTTGGCATCATCGCACTAGGTTTTGGAAAATATTAGTCTGGCTTTGCAAAGAAGCAAAGACCATGGTCCCTTCAGTCAAACTTTGTGGAGGTTCACAGATGTTTTTGGAGCTGCTTTGTTATTTCTGGCACTGGATGCCTTAGCTGTCTCGGTGGCATTGTGACATTCAGTGCGTAACATTTTTGTGTTGTTCCAGTGCAAATCAAAAGAAATGAACATGCACCAGCAAAACACTGTGATGGCAGTGATTTTCTAGGGGGAAGTGGTACATTATCTTACAGAAGTGCAGCGGGGCTACATTTTTGAATATGAATATAGATAGATACTCACTCAAAGTACAGCATTTCCATTGCACACACACACACACACACACACACACACACACACACACACACACACACACGCACACACTTTCACAATTGTCCTTTTCTGACAAAAAGAGAAGTCATTGTATATTCATGCTTCATGTAAAAAAGTTGAAATCGTTAGCTTGATAGCATAATTGCCTAAGTCATTTTTTGGTCAAATTGAGATTTTTGCACAACTTTACTCCCCTACCACTTCTGCATCATCCTGTCTGTCTGTCTATGTCATTGGCCAATCACAACACTCATAAAAGTAAAAAAAAACATAGCTGCCTAAGTCATTCATTTGACTTAGGCAGTTTTACCATTGGACTTAGGCAGTTTTTATACAATCAATTTGACTTAGGCAGATTATGCCTATGACTTAGGCAGTTTTACCATTAGACTTAGGCAGTTTTTATACAATCAATTTGACTTAGGCAGATTATGCCTATGACTTAGGCAGTTTTTCTGAGAATATAAAATAAACATTACATCTTCTCAGCCATTTTGCATACGTCAAAACCGCTTAAGTCACTTTTATTTGATAAAAAAAATGATGTTCGGTTTTGTTCTTTTTCCAAACTTTTTCTCACATCTACATGAATGTTCTATGAAAATATCAATAAAAAATATGCATGTGATTTTTAGAAAATGTGTTTTTTCTTGTTTTCCAAAAACACAAAAAAATGACTTAGGCAATTATGCTATCAAGCTAACGAAATACAATCTAGGCTACATAATAAGCCTATCTCTAATATAGCCTAGTGTTTGCTCATGTTCTGTGACATTAGTAATGGAGTTGCTCAAACACAGTCACACCTGTGTTACTTAGATTAAATCTTGCTTGACAATTGTAACAACAAGATACTTACCCAGAAACATAACAGGTCATTTCTGCCATGTCTCCAAATTGTTACTTAGTTTCACTATTAGTCCTTGATCCAGGATATGCTTGTCCATGGCAATTACGATTTCTAGAAAAACACAGGTGGAAGTGCAAAAAGGGGAGGGGCTCTGCCTTGTTTAAGGTTTGTCACAAACAACAACAAAGTGATGTCTCCAACGATCGCTCACTGCACCTTTAATGGGCAGGAGTGACTTCCTGTGGTTTTCCTTATGTTAGTGGTGAATAGCTGTCAATTACACTGGGCGGTTTGGATAACATCCTGCCTGCAATTTTCCCTGTGTCCTACTTGTACTGTAAAGTGTTTTATTTGCCACCTAGGGGAGAGCGGGGCACAAAGTAACGGTTTTTGCTTTTGGGCTGATATCACAAGATATACTGCAGTACCACAATTTCTTTTTTGTACACAAGCAACATACACCTCTCTGCTACATATGAGCAGTGGAAGTTTGTTATATAAACCTACCATTCGTTTACAATTTCACCAGAAGTGAACTATGTAAAATGTTACAACTTACCCCATTGGTGAGGTAAGTTGTAACAGGTGGAGGGTTAGTTGTAACACATACTGGAAATGTTTGTTTTAAACAATTAATTCAGTATTTATCAGTATCAGTATTTCAGTTTATCAATATATGATGCTAAAAGACACTTAATTAGCAAACAATTAAAAATAAAAACATAAAAAATAACAGAATTTTAAAATATAGCCTACTTTAATTTGAATTAGTCATGACTTTACTGTGAAAATGTGAATATGAAAATTATGAACAAAACTAAAAACAAGTAAATATGTTTAACACATCAAATATAAATAACTGATAATTACAGTATTACTTGAATATTTTAATAAATTATTAGGCTATATGCCATTTCTGCGCACGCGCGCACACAACCCATTCAAAAGTAATAATAATTTTTTAAATCAAATAGTTATTACAATGTAATAGTAATTACAATCAAGTACTTATAATATAAATACAATAAATAAATAAATAGAAATAAATATTAAATATATGATTAGTATACTGTGTTATATAAATAGTTAATATAGGGTTAATTGTAACTAAATTGGCAATAAAAAGTCTTGGACCCCATACGCCAGACATAAATATCGTTCAGCAAACGAAGGACAAGGGCAAGTCATTCAATCGGACGTTTTCACGTTCGTGGTATGACAAAAAGCCTTGGCTCTCCGGTTGTCCTGAACGAAACAAAATGTTCTGTTTTCCATGCCTGCTCTTCCGCTCTTCTGTCCCGGGGGGACAGGGGGATGTTTGGGGCAGTGTAGGTGTGTGTGACATGAAGCATTTTTCTGAAAAAGCGAAAAAACACGAGTCCAGCAAGTCACATTTGAGTTGTGCTATGAAACTAGCCATGCTAGGAAATGCTAACATTGCAGCACAGCTCAATGAGGGCTACACAGTGTCTGTTCGAAACCACAACAAAGAGGTTGATAAAAATAGGCACATTCTTTCGAAACTAATTGATTGCATTCGATTCTGTGGAGCATTTGAGCTAGCACTTAGGGGGCATGACGAGACTCATACGTCTAGTAATCCGGGTGTTTTCAGAGGTCTTGTGGATCTGGTAGCCTCCTTAGACAGTGTAATGCATGAGCACCTACAAAATGCCACCGTGTTCAGGGGTACCTCCAAAACCATTCAGAATGAATTACTGGATTGCATGTATGATGTTATGCAGGGCCACATCATACATGATCTGAAACGTGCAGAATTCATTTCTATCCAGGCAGACGAGACAACAGATGTCTCTACCCATTGCCAACTAGTAGTAGTCTTTCGCTACATTGACACGGCCAACACTGTGCAAGAGAGATTTTTTTGTTTCAAGTCCATAGACGGACAAACAAATGCAGATGGGATCTCCAGGGTGCTTTTGGATCAGCTCGGTCTTGTCTGTTCACCTGAGAGCGAAACAGATAAGAATAGACTCATTGCGCAGACATACGATGGGGCTAGTGTGATGCGGGGAGCATCTGGTGGTGTGCGCAGGAAAGTTCAGGACGTGTACCCTAATGCACATTTTGTACATTGCTACGCGCATCAATTAAACTTGGTGATGGAGCAGGCTGCGTCAGCATTGACCCCAGTGCGTTGTTTCTTCTCCGACCTTGGTGGATTCTCAGGTTTTTTTTCGCGATCACCGAAAAGGACCGCACTGTTAGATGAGGTAGTGAATACCAGGTTACCACGTTCATCGCAAACGCGTTGGAATTTTGGTAGTCGTGCTGTCTGCACTGTCTTTGAAAACAGGGACCTTCTTTTAGAGTGTTTCGAAAGAATCCAGGAATCTCGAGATTTTGATTCGCACACAGTTCGAGAGGCTAAAGGATTTTCTCGTATGCTTTCAGACCCCGAGTTTCTTTTCCTCTTGGACCTATTTTATCAAATTATGCCCCGCGTAGATGTGCTTTATGCACAGTTGCAGACAAGAGCAATTGACGCAGTGGAGGCACACAGGGCTGTAGACACTTTCGTGGACCGCATAAACAAAATCCGCGATGATGTTCCATCTATTTGTGCGAGGCACAGCAGTGTTGTGCCGACACGCAGGGTCGCTCCAAACTTTGCGCAAATTGCTTATGAAGTTTGTGACACAATAATAGTAACTGCTAAAGACAGGTTTGCATTCACTTCCCATCTATCTGCTGCCATCCTATTTGATAGTTCAAAGTTTGCAATATTCTCGAACACATTTCCTAAGGAGCTTGTAGGAAAAACAGCAGAGGCCTACCCAGTGTTTAACGAGCAACGTTTAAATACAGAGCTCTCTCTGATATACGAGAACCCCGACTTTAGGTCATGCAGTGGTGCTGGGTCACTGTTTGAGTTCATCATTCGCAACAATCTGCAGGATGTGTTTGCCGAGTCCGTGAAGCTGCTCCGCATTCTCATCACAACACCAATGACCACAGCGGAGTCTGAGAGATGTTTCTCGACTCTTAAACGTATCAAAACATTCTTAAGGAACACCATGTCACAGGACAGATTAAATGCATTGGCCATGCTATCTATTGAAAAACAGTTAACAAATGACATCCCTAATTTTAACAAAGCTGTCATTGAAAAATTTGCTACTTTAAAGGAAAGGCGTGCCAAATTTTTGTATAAATGAGGTGAGTGTGAGGTGGGCCCAATTCTGTTATGCAGTTCCTGTAAATAGTTGTATATTCACTTGTTAACCGTTCTACTAATTTTGCTTTTAATCCCGGGCCTGCTTTCACTGTCCGCTTGTTTTCCCTCACTCTGTTGATGTGATTTGCTAGTGGCATTTTTAACTGTTTTTCAGAGGCCTCATCTACGTCAAAATGTGTCACAGAAAACTAGGCTACTTACGCTATAATATTTAGATTTTACATTAAATTACACTGTACAAATGCGCAAATGTACGAATTACACCAACAGTTTGATCAATTATTTTCTATCGGTGAACTAATTTTTGCCCCTTATTCACGTTTCCTTCCGAGATGGAAGTTTTTCCTTTTCCCTTTATTTTGTGCGCATGGATCAGCGCTTGCGTGTAGGTGCACGCATCTTCCCCATCAGGTTTGCTTTTTAAAGATAGTGGCATACGCGCTGTTTAGTGGCATACGCGCTGTTAAACTCGGTCATCAGACTATCTGCCCTACCATTTTTTCTACCCACGAGCCGCTACTGATTGTAACACTGCGTTACAACTTGCCCCGCAGCCTCAGTCTTCCCTTTTGCCTAGCTACCACTGGATACAAAGTAGCAACCAACTTAACTGAGGTATCATTTTGTAACGGTGAAAACACTGATTCAGGCGATATCTAAATTGTTACGGTCACTTTCACACAGGCTTCACAAAACAAAAAACTAACAACATAGAAAAAGTTACTTATATGGTGCCAAAATGAACTTCTTATGAAATCTCGCCGAAATATTTACGTTGACGTCTCAAACTTTCCCGCAGGCTTCTAGTAACGGAAATGAACCAGTGGACGGAAATAAACAGAAATTGACTTGTGCGTCTGAATAAAATGTCCGTGTTTCAACTTGCCCCGCGTTACTTTGTGCCCCGCGCTCCCCTACATAGTTATAGTCCTCATTTTGTAGTGAAATGTACTGTATTATAGATATTCCATAGACTGTGCAAAGTAAGAAATAAGGAATAGAAGCAATTAACCGTTAATTAGAAACAAATAAATAATATGAATGTTAGGCCTATAGAAACAATTAGACTATGTTTTAAGGTCAGAGGGCAAAAGCAGATGACTGCCTCATGACTGTCTACTTCTGTCTACTTCACTGACTGTGTATTTCATATATTTCAGCATTCCAGTTCTTGTTTACTGTTGGTACAAGTGAATGTTCTGACAGCATCCAGTTGGTGTGTTACTTCTTAAAGAACTTCAAAACAACATCAAAAAGCTATTGCTGTACCAGGAGGTATGACCTTTTCTTGACTGTGAGATGCTATAAAGTTTGACCAGCCCCAGTCATAGTGTATATAAATCAAGACCCACTGATACTCATGGAGAATGTAAGGTGTAACTGGGCATGAGGAAAATGTTTATCTGCACCCCTTGTGAAAACTAGTTCACACAAAATGTAGTTACAAAGTTTGCAAAGTACAATTTCATTTTGGTTTATATCTTATTGCAAAAGGTCCATTGATAGGAAATATTTTGGTAACACTTTCTTTAAACCCAGTATTCACAAGACTCTATAAACACATTTTTGAAGGGTTATAATGCATACATAAAGCTTAATAATGATTGACATTAATTAGTTTTGGTCACTACCACAAACCACACCCTCTATCCACTAGTATACAGACAGCAGCTCCATCTACTGTTAACTTCACCCCTGATGAAGTTAATAAGGTCCTAACTCACCTGGCCAATAGGCCTAACAAAACCAGTGGATATAATGGGGTGATATATGAGATCCTTGTCCATCCTGGTCCATCCAAATGTGACCAATATATTTAATAGTTGTTTGATGAATGGAAAAGTGTCACATTCGTGCAGGGGGGGGGGGGGGGGGCAACACCAAAAAAGAACAATATTCCAAAGACGATTCTACATGGATTTCTCTCCTCCCCACTGTCTACAAGGTTGTTATGAAATGTCTACTTGCCCGTATTCTCCCATGTGTTGTGGATGCAGATATTCTGTCGCCCCAAACAAAAAACCTATATAGTCAGACAAGGTATGAATGAGCATGTGAGTCTTTCTGGACTTACTTCGGGACACTACCTCACAAAACGATGCTTAGTGCACTGGACGAAATCCATCTATCACAGCAATGTATAAACATCATAACAGATGTGTACAAGGGCTCTTTCCTGCAAGTCATCTGTGGAAAGCAACTAACAGAGCCAATACCTCTAAAGGTGGGAATTAAAACAGGCTGCCTACCATTGCCTACCATTGCAATAAGAGTACAGGGGATGTTGTATCCACAGCGCTGCACTGCGTGCTCTCCCAGATGGACAACAACAACACAAAAGCAAAAATGCTGTTTGTTGATTTCACTTCAGCATTCAACACTGTTGGTCCCTCCAAGTTAGTCACTAAACTTGGGGATCTTGGAACCTCTGCGGTTGGATCATGGACTTTCTGACCAACAGACCCCAACATGTTAAGTTTGACCACAACCTCTCCACCACCATCACACTCAGGGCTGTGTGCTGAGGCCATTCCTGTACTCCCTCTTCACCCAAGACTGCAGGCCCATGTATGGATCCAACTCCATCGTCAAATCTGCAGATAACACCCTCGTGATTGGACTTATTACAAACAGTGACGAGTCAAAGTACGGGGCAGAGGTTAAGCACTTAGCTGCCTGTGCTGCGCTGACAATAACCTGCTCCACCAGCAAAACCAAGGAGCTCATAGTGGATTTCAGGAAGGGAAAGGGACACAAACATCTATCCACACAAACATATATCCACATCATGGCTGTTGAACGTGTCTCCAGCTTCAAGTTCCTGGGGATTTATATCTCTGAGAACAATTAACAATTAACACCTCCAGCCTGGTTAAGCAACGACTCTTCTTCCTGTGGAGAAGAACCACCTGTCCACTGACATCCTGGGTAATGTCTACTGTTGTGCAATTGAAAGCATCCTAACCAACTGTATCACAGTCTGGTATGAAAGAGGGGCTTGGACTCCCAAATGTGGATTAGACTGACAAACAAACAGATGGCAACCAAACAGCACTGGGCCAGACTGAAAATACAGGGTAAGTTGATGTCTCTTGACTTTGCTGGTCACTCTGTCTCTCACTCTATGTACAGAAATGCTGCTGTAGGGAAGGACATTCTCTGTTTTACAGTCAAGGTGAGATTGCAGGTATTACAGACCAAATACAACCTGGCATTTTGGTATCCCGAAGACCACCACCCACCCTGTATAATGCATTTTGATCATGATCTGCACCTAGAATAATCTTATTGCCAGCACTGTAAAAGTGTTCTTTCCAGACAATGTGTCTACATACAAACACTCACATATAGTGCCAGAATGGTTTAACAGCTCTGGTGATGTGTTTAATAACATTAATCACACCCTGATATTGTGCTTATGGATAATGACAGAAAGCAGGTGATGGTCCTCGAGGTAGGGTAGGGGTCTACAATGGGTATATAGCCTGGTACTTTTCTTGGTCTTTCATGATAAGATGACCAAGTACCAGCCCCTACTTACAAAGACCAGCAATCTGGGCTACTCCTGTAGATTGATTGTACTGATATTTGGTACTTTGGGACATGTTCACACACTAACTACTAGTAGGTTACAACTGGCAGGGCTACCTAAAGGGACATCCAAACAGCTGGTAAGGTTTTGTTCTGTATCTGTGACAATAGGCAGCCTTGCTGTGTGGTGTAGGCAATGTTTTTTGTATACCCATGATTGTCAATGTGATATTTCACCTCTGGAAAATATTTGAATCATGTCTATGAAAAATGTGATTGGTAGGTTCGAATAAAGAATTCAAAATGTGTGTTTGTTTGTGTGTGTGTGTGTGTGTGTGTGTGTGTGTGTGTATTGTAAGTGTTTATATGTGTTAAATGTGTTTATAGTGTGTTTTTTTATTTACCAGCTAGTGTTAAATCATTTCATTTCTCCCAAGGAAACATGTGCAATGTAAGGTTAGATGAAATTAAAATTTCATGTTTTTTTGTCAGTCAAGGACATAATAGAAAGTGGCGTCTTCAAATCCTTGAAAGGAAGCCATGATTATGGTAGGCCAAGGGGAATTTGTCTGAAGTGCCTTGAATTTGACAATCCTCTTGCATACCTCAAAAATTTCCTACCTCTTTCAAACAACACTTGGCCAGAGGTTTGGGTAGGTGGAACACAGTCCACAGGTGGTGTTTCATTACTTATGTATAGCTTTCCAGCAGGATGTTGTTTCTTTACCCCCTTCAACCCATCGATTGATTGTTGGTAGCAGCAGGGGGGGTTTATTAGTTGATTTTTGTGTACCTCTGCAAAGCATTCACGAATCTCTCGTCCTCTCTCTCTCTCTGTGTCTGTCTTTCTCTCAGTCTTTACACACTCACACTCATGTTTACACTCAGTCTATTTTTATTATGTCCATGCATACCCACCTGATGCCATTTTGCATAATTGTTTTTTTGTGTGTAGCTGAAACTGACCAATGATATTCTAATCGGTAATAGATTTGAGCCAGAAACACAGCTGGAAGCAACTGCTTCACATGGCATATTAGAGGTTAGAGTGGACATTTGCCATGGAAATGGGCTGTCTCTTAGCAACACTGATATTCAAATACTCTATCCAAAATACTTTATTTCAATACAGTGCTTTTTAAAGCCAGTTAACTTAATAAACACAATTATTTAAAGATCATCTGTGTTAGGCAAATACTATTATATCTGAGGCAAACATCCGTGGTTAGCTATGGGAAAGAAAATTTGTGGAGAAATGTATTTTTATGTGGAGTTTGCATATAAAAACAAGCATATTGCAGAGGCAATAAGCTTATGAAACGCTGTTAGCACATTGGTCCTCCCACAGAGACATTACAGATTCAGTTTCATTTTGTTTACTGTTTTACTCTTATCTCCATAATTAAACCCAGCCCCCCAAAATAACCTTAACAAGTCACAACAACAGATGGAAAGATGATTGTTTGGATAGTTGTACTTATGTGAAATCAATCCAAGGCATAAAAAGATTACATAGATGTGGAAATGTTGGCTGCAAAAAAATGTAACACAACATCTGAAAGTTGATTCATGTGACTTCATCCACATCTAATGATAAAAGTTTTATTTTAAACTGTGTTCGGTCCTAAAAACAACTGAACTATTCTCATATACTCTCTCCTCTCACACATGCACACTTACAAACACAATTATCTAGCTTCGATTTGACAGAATAACCCTTTACTATGCTTCTCATGGATGACAGCTTTTTCTCCTTTCATCCTTCCTGACAGCTTTTTCTCCTTTCGACAGATAGTTGAAGATGGTGTTAAAGTCCATCTGAAGATGGCCCTAGTGGGTATCTGAGACACTCTTCCGTCTCTTAAATACTCAAGACATTAATTGTGGCTCTGACATTGTTCTCATGCCCAAGAACTGGTTTGCATTTGGGTGATGATGCTTCAGAACCACTTCAGTATTTTCAAGAGTTTCAAGAGAAGGGCGCCTACAAGTGTTGTTATGATGTTCCTGATGTTACAACTTGCCCATGCAAAATCACAGTCACAAATTCCCATGCAAAAGGCAGTTCCTTGAAACCCCTAGGAACACTGAAACAAAGTTGCCCTTTGCTACATATCACATTACTAGTAAATTCAATATCTGCCATCATATAAAGAATAACCACCTCAGTCATAATTGTTTGTCTTGATTGATAATCTCATGGGAGACCATACATAGATATCTGCCATGTGACCCTGTTCTAAATGGTAGGAAAAAAACTCCTGAATTTGTAAAATCCTTTTGCCATGAAAGAGACAGCTCTCTCTGTGTGTCGTAGTATAGAACCAGCGGGGCGGCTGTGGTTATTTGATCGGGGTTGTATCTCTTCTAGAAAAGAGCGCTGTGGGGGTGGATTTATACCCCACCCCCCAGTGTTCCTGTCTCCGTCAGAATGACAGGTGTGATTTCTCAGAACTCGCTCTCATGCGCCTGCGATGAAAAGGCAAGGAGAGGATGTAGTATTTGTTTTAAACAACCCTGCATGAGAGGCTATTCCCCAAGAGCCGTGGTTTTATCTACTGCTTGTGAGTACCTACTAAAAGGTCAGCATGTGTATCTTACATAATTCACAAATAAATTATTTATATTATAATTGTATATATATTATAGATTTTTTTTATTATATTAGAAATGGCATTTTTTTTGCTCATTTCAGTATGAAAACTTAAAATGCTCTGAGTAATTGATTATAATAGAAAAGAGTTAAAAAGTTGCCCAATCGCAGACTAGTGTAGTTGCCCAATTTATTGATGTCTCATCAAAGATATCCTATCCGTTATGTGAGCCATTATACCTCATGTATAATCATAAACTATAAAAGAGAACGAGTGGTTCAGAACATAATTTACCTAAGGGTATTTAAGGGTTGTGGACTGTTGCTGTTCCTGATGTCCCCACCTTGCACCTCATTTCTCCTTTAGAGTCCATGCAGTTCAGGCAGTCAAGAAAGTGCATAGATAGAAAAAAAGCTGGTTGGCAAGAGTTGCTTTCATGTACTGCCACCTAATGACTGAATACTAATGAAACACCAATACATTGCGAATGTTTGCGTGTGAAGCAGTGTGAAGACCAGAGGTGTCAGATCCGGCTAACTGCTATTATGAGCCAAGTAGCTTGTACACACAAAATTTGTCTTGCTCTTACGTCTGTAAATAGCAGAGACTGTCAATGGTAAATAGCCCCAGAATTACCAGAACTCAAAGTATTCCTGTAAGGTGTCAAGGTCAGGTTGTAATATGGAAGAAAATTAGGTTTACATTCTGTTACAAGCACAAGCACAAACTCTGCTCATAAACTGACATGTTAAAATAGAGGAAATATCAAATGTGTGACCAAGGCTACCAAGCCTTAATACTTTAGAATTGACAGTAACAGTAAATGTGAATGCATAGGCCACCGTTGGTGCTTATATGGCTGGGGGTCTATTTTGTGTAAGCCTTTCCTTTAGATGGTTCAACCAGTGCTAATGTGCTACTTTGATTGGTATATTCATGCATTTTTCTTTCCAAAAATTGATTGACTGCCTTACAAGGCTTGTCAGTGGTCATTAGTTGTTGTTGTTTAATGTAGACACACTGGTGCCCTTCCTGCAATGAATATTCCTTTGCTACCTATAGTCCAGTATCATGAACATCCACTACACATGGAATAGCAAGACACTGTGCACAAATCTCTCAACATTAGGCGCTGCTAAATATAATACTTATCTTAAAATATATTTGCTTACTTTTATACAATTTTGAAAAATACTTTTTCGGCAATTTGTTTTTTATTTGATAGTATAGTAAAGGGTGGGACAGAAATAAGTGGAAGAGAGAGATGGGTTGAGGTTTGGAAATGACCACAGGCTGGGTTAGAACCTGGGCACCCATGAGCACTTGCCCATTCATAATATGGATGGGGGCACTCCCCCCACTCCCCCCTCTACTTGTCATGCTTAGTAACATACTGTATACTTACCACAGTACACAGCACACGATTGACAGCAAAATTGTGATAAAGGATGTTTTTATTTTGCAGTATTAAAAAATAAAAAATAGTATATTACATATAGCAGA
Source organism: Setipinna tenuifilis (assembly GCA_030347295.1). Lineage (NCBI taxonomy): Eukaryota > Metazoa > Chordata > Actinopteri > Clupeiformes > Engraulidae > Setipinna > Setipinna tenuifilis. The sequence continues at coordinate 5,725,796 of CM059281.1, forward strand.
CTTCATTATAGGCAAATAAGAGACCAAACATTGTAGCAGTGCGTCATTTTCTCTCCCGTTTAAAACAAGGCCACATGTCCAGCCTCACTAAATGTCCCTTTGTGTATTTACAACACCATTTATTAAAAACCTTATAAAAGTTGCATATGAAACAGATTGTAGATACAAGGAACTAGAGATTACTCCTTCATTGTTTTAACTTAAGTGCTCGGTCAGGTCTTTTACTTCAAATAAACAAACAAATACAGTAGTGTAGTGGAGGAAATTTGAAGAAGAAAAATGTTATATAAGCTTATTAATGGAAACCTACTGTGAGTAAAACCTACTCATATACAATGCTCTGACTCAATTTATATGTTTGGAGCCAGACAGGCATGGCTGCCTAGGCTTTGAAGGGCTGTATTGATTCCCAATAAGACCTTGGCTTCTCAAAGACATTGAAAAACATATATTCCTTTTTTTCTAAAGGTGGCGTGTTGGTCGGCTTGTACAGATAAAAGATGTGAAGTTGTGCTCTGCATATGGATCTGTATACACACGTGACATGGACACCATTCATCCACCATCCATGACATAAAAGGCATTTCTGACTAGCAGGCTGTTATCCTACTCATTTGCGGATCAGATAACATCTTATTGGGAAACTTCTTTTTGATGTATTATACTGTATCCTGTTGTGAAAGCCTGTCGCAACAGAACACATATATAGAGTCAGCATTCCCTTATCACTATCCACAACTGGTAGCATAACAGTGATAGGAAAAGATAGAGAAAGAGTGAGCAAAAAGAGATAGAGAGAGAGATAGATAGATAGATAGGTAGATAGATAGATAGATAGATAGATAGATAGATAGAGACAGAAAGAGAGAAAGACAGGGACAGACAGAGAGAGACCAAGACAGAGAAGGCTTAAAAGTTGGTCAGATGTGTAATGTGCAAGGTATTATGTTGTAACAGAAATGACAGTATCACAGAGCACTTTGAGCTTTTTGACACTGGTAGTGTTTCTGCTTTGGTGTACCCAGTGAGTGACAAAGGTCATGAAGCATTAGGAGGTATTAATAGAGAAAGCACTATACCTACTAAACCCACTATACCTTTTCACTATTGTGAGACATACACATTCATTACTACAGTAGTATTTGAAAAGCACTTATGACATTTGACTTTATTCTCTCGTTCCCCTTCACTGACAGTAATGAGCAATCTGGCTTCAAAAGCTACAATCCAGTACCACACATTTGTTCAGCCATTTACTACATCAGCTGATTTTAATTAGTACAATTAGTACAATCACCTGCGCACAGGCAAAACCAGATGACTTGAAGTATATTTTACTAGACTGTAGTTCCTCAATCCAGGTTGCTTATTACTGTTCACCAGCTAATTCTGTCATGACTGGTGCCCTCCATTTGGTAGGCACTGAAATCATGACATACAGCGCATACCACAGAACGCATAGCACTGATTATGGCAGCTTAGCCAACACAGCTGGCTTCTTTTCTTGGTGTACCTACAGGTCTGACTTATTTAAAGGCTGCACCAGCGATGTGACGTCACTTCTACTGTATTCTATTCAATCCTAAACACTATAGAACCGGTGCACGCCTCCTCTTCTCCACAAATGTGAATTTACTTGTTATGTTTTTTTTGGTTTGTTCGAAGCTCTTAGAGCCCTGATTGTGTCCTGGGCTGCCTACAGAAGCCAAATTTGTACAGCGTAGTTTATGAGAGGACAACTAGAGGTCCATGGGGAGATGTATTATTTTGCGTAATATCGCTGATACAGCCTTTAAGTTCCCTGTGGTCCTTCAGGAATGTTCTGATGAGGCTCTTTTTAAACACAGATTGGTCACTTGCCTGAAATACAGTTATTTAAATAATATGTTTGAAAATGGTCTGGGTCAAATGTTCCTACAAAATCAAAGCCAAAATCATTGCACACTATATTGGAGTGCACTGCTTTGATGCTACCTTCAGTGACAGCATATACAACTATAACTGGCAAATTACTTTAACTACAGCTACGATCCTTTCAACCAAGTTTGACTTCAAACAAACATAATACCTCTCGTAAAATGATGTAAACTGACGATAACAAAGGGATTCTCCATAGTACCAATTTAACTCAATACTGTGCTTGTCATAAACTCACATTACTTGATGCTTGGAAGCAAGCAAATCTTCTGTATCAAACATATCAAAGCTTCAACTGCATTTGAGATCAAATGAAGATCAGTGTAAAGCTGTTTCTGCAGGACAAGTCACTGAAGAGTCAAAAAGGGGAAAGGCAGCTGTTTAAGAATATAAAACCTTTCAATTTAAAACATTGTTGACAATGATATTCATCACACCACAATTTAAAAATAAAAATGTATTCATCAAGTGTTCATAATGACATTAGGCTTTATATTATTTGATAAATTCACATTTTTATAAACCCTCAATCATACATATTTACTGAATATATTAATTGATCTGTTACGGAGTTTCTTCATTCCATTCGGTTACATTTCTGCACAGATTATTTTGTGCAATAAAAGCTATTTTTGACATCTTGCACAATGTAGACCAAAAAGCTGGTGCTTCTAACATTAAAAAAGTGCAATATTATAATCTCTATTGTTAAATCTTTACAAAAAGAAAAAAAGGATCTAGCAGCGGTTATATTGTATAGTCACAGATGGTCCCTCTCTTTGCAGTAGTTCAACAGGCCTTCAAACATATGTTTACATATTAACATGTGTTAACACAGTAAGTAGAAAAACAAACAAAAAGTTTTGGTATGGCACAAAATCATACCAACATATCGTTATTTCAGCTATTCACCTCCAGGACTCACAGCATCAACAAGATATTTTAAGGACAACTACAATTGTCTTACAACTATAGGACAGCCTATAACTTCAAAAGTGAAACCGAATGAATGCAAAGACCTCAGTGTGGGGTCTGAATAAATGTGTAAGTGAGCAGGAAGATGTGCTTCCATGACTGGAGAGCTGACCTTCCAGCTCCTTGGTCTTCATGGCAAATACAGAGGCACTTGTGAAGAACTGTGATGGTATGAAAGTAAACAAAATGGAAAAACAAAAAAAACACTCGGTAGCACCCTACCTCCCTTGTTCTCATACGGAGCACCCCCCCACCTCCCCCCGCTTCCTCCTCCGCAGAAGGAGTAGTGGTATTCTCGCACTCTTCATGTGACCTTGTGGCCTATTGCTTTGAGTTGAGGGTCAGGGTCAGGGTTAGGGTGCTGGGTGTCAGAAGCTGGACTCGGGGACCGTCCTCTTCCTGCCCAGGGAGGTGCTGCTGTAGCGTGCCCTGCCCAGGGTGCTGCAGGAGGCCTTGTCTGGGGCCAGGCTGCGTGACGACGGGGCCGAGAGGCCGTTGCGGTGCAGGGAGGCGCTCCGTCGCAAGGACTGCTCGCTCCTGCTCGGGATGTTGGAGGAGCTCTGCGAGCGCTTGATGTCCAGCGCGCTGCCGCTGCTCCTGCTGTCTCGTACCACCTTGCCATTGGCCAGCTCGTCGTTATGGCGACCACCGCGGCCGGAGCTGCTGTTGCAGATGCTCTTCCCCTCCGTTGTGCTGCTGGGGCCCCCGTTGGACAGCGAGAGCTTCGACAAGCTCCTGCTGCCCGCGTCGCTGCCCCTTCCCCAGTCGCTATCCCGTGACCTGCGCATGGAGTCTTTCTTCAGGAAGCCGCCCTTCAGGAAGGACAGTAGGCCGTCGTGTGACTTTGACTCCTCTTTCCGCCGGCTCTTGTCTCCCGCCCCCTCCAGTGTGTCCCACAGGCTGTCCTGCTGGCTGGGGTCTGGGCTGGAGGGTGTGCTCGGGCTGGGATGGAACCCGGTACTGGAGTCCCTCCTGGACAACAGCGAGTCGTGGCTCTTCGCCTGGTCCTGCTTGCTTCTCCGGGAGCTCCTCCTGTCCACCGTCCCATCCTCGCGCTGCTGCTGCTGTTGCTTGGCTGCGTTGGCGCCGCTTCGCCTCAGACTGCCTGTCTTGTCTGCCGCCTGCCTCCGCTGCCCCTCAGGAGCTCTGGCGAAGTCCGGGGTCGTCTGCTCCTCGGGCCTGCTGATGCAGCTGAGGCTGGAGGAGCTGGAGGGGGCAGGAGGGGGCTGCTGACCTGCAGGTCCCTCCTTGCTGGAGGGGCTGCTCACCAGGCCGATGATGGGGTCCTTGGTGCAGCGCGGCCTCCGGCCCGACTCCAGGTACTCCACCAGCTCTGCGGGGGCAGCAGGGGCGGCGGGCTCAGGGGCAGGGGCAGGTTTGCGACGGTCCTTGGAGCCAAAGGACCAGCGCAGGGGCAGCACTTTGCTGAGGGTGTCCCTGGTCTTGGTGGGGGTGCGCATGCTCACGCTTCGGCCCTGGATCCCCCGCACGAAGGGCCTGGAGTCAAAACCACCTGGAGAGAAACAGGGGAGGAAATAATGAGTTAGAGTTTTGATACTCACTTGAAAATGACACATTTAAGCAAGCAAACACACCTGGGAGGATATCTACGAACACCCTCACGAACACTAGTGTTTTATTGCTTCCATTGCCAACACATTTAGTGTATAGACACAATTTTAATATTCGTTTTTAAGTTTTATTTCATTGTATTTCAGTTCGCTTCAGTCTCCACTCCACAAAATAGTTCCAGTTCGAGTTAACGGTCAATAGGTGTCCTACATATTGATTTCGACATTCCCCTGTTTTGTGCAGTCTCTGAGATATGATTGTTGTCCGAAGTACGCCTAATGCACAGCTGCTGTTCTACAGTCTTGAGTGTCTTGTTAAAGTCTGCCATAGTTCATAAATGCACTTGATTTAACGGTTACATTATATTAGCCTGGTAAACTAGCCCCTCGTACTTCACTTTGTTCTGTACATAGGGTCTGGCACTGCTGTATTTGGAAGCTTTTCATTCCTGGAGGTGTGAACTCTGCTGAAATTTAAAATGATTGGATCTGCCTTTACTCAAAAATTAACGCCTAATTGTGACGTATACAATGCAGCGGATTGTGAAGAAAGTTATGAAGCTTTCCGAAAAACAAATTAACTAACAACTAACGACGCAAGCTGGAAGATTAAACTTTAAGTTAAATATTACACTTGTACATCATTGCCTCAAGTTTATGAGGGACTTCAACCTTCCGAACCTGTAACAACTTTACCAAATGATGTATATTGTTGTGTATTATGTTTGATGTATTATGTTTATTAAAGTCCAAAGAAAAGCTGCAGCAACATGTTAAATGTTTATTTACCACAGGACAACCTAGTAAAATAAAGTTGTGAGTGAATACAAAGTTTGTGATTCCTCTATAAAATATGTCATAAACCTGCAACACTTTACAGCATGCAAGATTCCACTACCTGTTTGCTAACGTTCTGGTTAGCAACTGAAGCCAGCCTGAGCCAGCTCTACCAGCAGACCTTACAAAGAGCCTTGTTAGACAGAGTTAAGTATAGTTAAGTTATTAGCTCCATATGGGCAACAAGTCTACCATTACCAAACAATAGCTTTGTTGGCTAGGTTAGCACTGATATTGGACTATGTACAGTATATCCTGTAAGATCTGTGTATTTCATCACTGGAACACAAATGCTATGCTTTTTTATATAACTGGAAACTTCACATGATCATCTTTATAATGATGGTGGTAAACTCCTGACACTGTGTAAGCTTATCAGTTACAAAATACTTCTAAAGGAGGTACATACGTGCCAGGTCGTAAAGAGACAATAATCAAACACACAAACACCTGACTAACTCAAGGAGGCATCAGCAGATATAGCTGGAGCTTGGAATGGCACTGAAGTAAGGACTGCTGGCTGTTCCAGTCAAAGACAACATTTCTTGTCAGCCATCAAGTCTATTTTTGTCATAACTTGTCTTGTATATTTTGCTTCTGTTGTACAGGGGTTCATGCTTCACTGACTCCAATTTAAAAAATATTTTCTGAACCAGTGACACGTTATTTCACCACTCTGTAACACTGTCTGTTTATGTCCTAGGTGAGAATAACATGGGGGCTCATTCAGTGTTTCTGCTCGAAAATAGGCTAAAGTAACACATCCAACACCTCAGTTCATTATCACAGGAACCAATTTTTGTGCATTAGTGCAAATTGCATTCCACGTTTCACATGCACATGAGGCTCAAAATATATTTCAAAAATCATCTCTTTGATGTTTGGTGTTCTCATAGTAACACTAAATAGTGGTCATTTTGGTATTGTGAGTAAAAACTGTCAGGAAACAGCAAGTTAATGAGCCTATTTTGACCACAGCATTTAGACTGCAGTGTTGACGAACCTCGTTCATCTTTAGAGGGCTCCTCTTGAAAGACAGGTGACTCTGGGGAGTCAGGGATGGACGAGGGGTAGGTGGTGGAGCTCCGGGACACGACGCTGCCCCTCTCGCTCTCCCCAGCCAGGCGGATGAGCCAGTGGTCAGACATGGAGGAACTGGTGGAACCTAGGAGACAAACACGGTGCTCATAGTAACTACACATTATCATACTACTACTACTACTACTACATTTTATTTAAAACACCTTTCAAGTTGCTCAAAGCCACTGTACCAATAAAAGAAGATAGTCATAGAAATAATATAAACATAAAAATGATAACAACAACAACAACAACAACAACAACAACAACAACAACAACAACAACAACAACAATAATAATAATAATAATAATAATAATAATAATAATAAGAAGAAGAAATACATAATAAAATAATAAGTACATAATACCCCCCCTCCCCCCATCCATCCCTGCTCCCTTTCCCCCCTCTCCTCACCCCTGACGGAGCTGTTGGCGGACCAGTGTGGGATGGCGTTGCGTCTCTGGTAGAAGAGGATGTAGGCCCCGCGTGTGCACAGCTCCTCCTCGGGCACCAGGTCCACGCTGCTGTCGTCGTAGCCGTACCACTGACCGTCCACCGAGTTCCTGCAGTACGCTACAGAGGACACGCCGAGTTATAAGGAGCAACACACACTGCACTGATGAAGACTGATGAGATAATAGGCAGGACACATGCAAGTTAATACGATTGTTTTGAGAGATCAGTCACAGAAAGTGCTGGAAAAGATGCTTGACCTTTGAAGGTCAGTGGACTGGAACACAGAATGACATTGATGAGAAATGAGACAGTGTGAGACAGAGTGCTCATCAGTGGTCTTAGTCCAGTTTGTGGAGGTGGGAGGTGGGTATACTGTGATCCATCTTCTTTCCCTTCGCTCCCTATGCACACACACACACACACACACACACACACACACACACACACACACACACAGACACACACACACACACACACACACACACACACACACACACAACCACCAGCACACATACTATACAAACCTGTTGATACGCATATTGATAGATACCTGCATATTTTTGATGAATATATGCAAATCAAAGACCTTTTTTTTCAGTGGTTATACAGCACATAAATGGTTATGCCATATACCTGTGTGTCACATAGACTAGTGTTTGTTCAGTTTTTCAGGCCGAGGACCACCCCCCCCTCTTAAAAAGAAACCTCAAGGACCACTTCCCCTATCTAAGGCTAACAGAGCTATGTCAATGCATGAATTGGTGCAGCATCACAGCCCTGACTAGGAAATGGCAAAAATGTGCTATATCTTTTCAAGGGACAATGCTACAGAAATGAATATGATATGTTTTGATATATTTGATATGTTTTTATTAATTTACTGTCCTCTAAAAAGAACTTTACACACATGCATTTCTGTTTAAATAGCAGGCCACAAAAGTGAGTACACCCTCAATGACAACGGTACATATCATTCAACCCTGAAAAGCCAATTGTCCAATTCATCATTTTTGGGTTTGGGTCTGCTCAATTGGACCATACAAATATGTGTGTCATGTATTAGAGCTATTCATTGTAATGTTTTGACTATAATTCTCTTATACTAGCCATTGGATGTCCAACGTAGCTCCTCATGGCAAAAAAAACTGTCTGAGGATTTCAGAAATGGAATTACTTTACACAATGATGGCCTATCTATAAAAGATCAGCAACACCATGAAACTGAGCTACATCATCGTGGCTAGATTCATTAAATGGCATTCCAAAACAGGTTTCACTTCAAACAGGCATTGACAGGATGAATAAAGAAGTAAGGTACACACACTCAGTGTCAAATGCAGACGTTGGCTGTAAAAAAATAAATGCATGACTGCAGCCAGCATTGCTGCAGAGGTTGCAGAAGTGGGAGGTCAGCTTGCCAGAGCTCAAATAAGATGCAGCACAGTGCAACAACCCAGTCTGCATGATCATCCTCTGAGAGGAAAGCCTCTTGTAAAGCTTGATCACAAAAAAGCCTGAAAACTGTTTGCTGAAGACACAGTCTAAAAGCATGAATTCCTGAAAGCATGTCCTGTGGTCTGACTAGAATAAGATAAACTTGTTTGGCTTAAATAGTGTCAGGCATATGTGGCAGCAATCTGTTAAGCAGTACCATTATAAGTGTGCCTTGCCTAGAACCGAGCCCAGTGGTGGTAGCATCATGGTTTGGGGCTGTTTCAATGCTGCCAGAACTGAGGAATTGCAGTTCATTAAAAGAATTATGGATTCCGACATGTGCTGTGACATTCTGAAGCAGAACGTGACACCTCCCCCCTTTGGAAAATGGGACATACGACCGTTTTTTAATTATGATAACAACCCCTAACACATCTCCAAGATGACCACTGCCTTCGTGAAGACGTGGAAAGTGAAGATAATGGAATGGCTAAGTATGTCTTCAGACCTGAACCCTATTGATCACCCATGGGCCATCCTTAAGCAGGAGGTGGAAGAGTACACGTGTCTAACATCTGCCAAATCTGTAATGCCATCATGGAGGAATGGAAAAGGATTACAAAAACAACTTCTGAAGCTCTGGTGAATTTCATATTAAGGCAGTGCTAGATAACAATGGTGCTCACACAAAATATTGATGATTTTGACACAATTTGGACATGTTCACTTTGGGATATACTCACTTTTGTGGTCTGCTATCAAAAATGATTGTGTCTTAAGTTATTTTCAGAGGGCAGAAAATCTATACTGCTACACAAGCTTTATACTTACTTCTCAATAACATTTCATTTCATTTGTGTAGTATTGCCCCTTGAAAAGATATAGTACATTTTTTGGTGAAATGTGAAGCGTGTTCTCACTTTTGTGAGATACTGTACATGTTAGAAACATATTTTTTTTAAGACAACTGCTCACAGACCACTTGAGATTTCTCCACGGATGACACTTTGAGAAACACTAGCCACTCTGGTGCTCATGTTGCAAAAAGAACCTTCCGGCAAAATAACCACAGTCATGAGATATGATGATACGAGTGGTCATCCTGCAATAATAAAAAAAAAAAAACCTACCAGTGTAATGTCCGCCATGCATGCCGCCGTGGTGATTGCAGACGGCGTAGAGGTCGTACAGGAAGTCGTGGGGCAGCGTTCCGTCGGGCCAGGGGCCGCTGGCCAGGCTGCGCGTGCTCTGGCTGCGCTTGACCACATGGGGCGCCATGTCCAGGCCGGCCGGGGGGAAGTGCACCAGCGTGGAGAGCTTGTTGCGCCGCTCGCCCACCTGCCGGAAGCGCTTGAGGTGCAGGATGAGGATGTTGGGCAGCGTCCACAGGCTCATCTTCACCATGCCCTGCTGCAGCTGCTTGCAGTGCGGACACTTCCACGCGTCGTCAGGGGCCAGCTGGAGGACACACAGGTGTACGTCAACACTTCAACAAAAACTGCGAATAGACCCTGTGCAGCCATATACACACATGTACGCACACACTCGAATGTGCACACACCACACACACACTCACACACAAGATGAAGTGTACAAGCCACTCTGTCTTTGTAAGAAACACTATATGGGGGTCTGAATACTAGACACTGCACCATCATATTTTCAAAGATAAATACAAACATTATTAGACCAAGACCAAAGAAAGTCGAGACCAAGACAAGACTGAGACCAAATAGTCAAAGCTGTGACAAGACTGAGACCACCCAAAAAAATGTTACCCAAAAAATGTGTTTTATTTGTTTTCTCTATGTCTGTTTAAAGATGCCGTATTGCTGTAAGGCTGCAATGCAGGGTGTTTCCCAGCGGGTCATCATGAGAGCACGTAGCGGAGTAGAGAGAGTGAGTGCATGCATCTCTGAGCTGCCTGCGTTGACATGTGCTTGTGATACATCTAAACCAGACAAGGCCAAATCTAACCCAGTTACAGACTGACACATGCAGACTTCTTCAGCTCAGCCTTAAAGGAAGAAGCTGGGGCTATAACTGTTATTATGCCAGAGACACACACGCATTCACACTTGACAAAGCCCATGCTCATGGTTTTTCATTTGTGGTGTGGTTTCATTGTGGTGTCGTAAAAAGGATCAATGACTAATCATTACACTTTTATGATGTATATAAATGTAATCATTACAACATTGTGGTGTGTTGCAAAGTGTTGTTCTGTATATTATGAAATTGAAATTAAACTATTGTAGGTCCTGTAGGTACTGTAGGTCCAGCATACTTGTATGTCAAACTGTTTTTGAAAGAGTATGCATGTGTTACTGTGGTACATTGTGGGAGACCATGATGCTCTAACAAAGTAATAGAGTAAGAAATAAAAAAAGATTTTATTTACATTGAGTCAACAAAACAAAATTATGGATATATAATACTGGATATTGGGCAAGCAGGCTGGTGCTGTGGATGCATAGAGCTTTGAGGAGAATGGCTTTTAAAGGTTTAGCTTAGCTTAACTTGAGTTCTGCACTTCCTTGCAATATTTAAGTCTATTGACCTCACATGGTGTTTGAGAAGCAAAATGGCAGTTGTGGTAGTAACTAGTGATAAACAGGTAGATCTGAGAGAGTGAACACAGGGGTGTGTGTATGTGTGCGTGTGTGTGTTTGTGTGTTTGTACACGTGTGTGTGGAGCTACCTGCTCCTCTTTGGTGTAGAGCTGAAAACACTCGTCAAGGGTGCAGCTGTGCTGCTGCAGGTGCTGCTGCTGTGTGGCCCTCACGCTCTCAGCATCCTTCACCACCTCCTCCTGGATGTTCCCAAACAAACTGACACACACACACACACACACACACACACACACACACACACACACACACACACACACACACAAACAGATATGTCATGATGACAGAGTGAGAATAGAGTAACAGAGTAACATCTGCTATCTCAACATGTGTGTGTGTATGTGCATTTGTGTGTGTGTGTGTGTATATGTTTGTGTGTGTGTGTGTGTGTATCTGACTGAAGAAAGAGATCCAGGTCAGTGACAGCCCTACCATTCCTTGACTTTGTGCTCCCACTCAATGATGAGCTTGACATGAGGTGGGCCTCCAGGACCACACAGCTTCAGGGCCCTGCAAGACAAAACAGAGAGAACCATCAGTAGGGGTGCCTGACAGACACAGACCTTCAGCACAGACCTCTCAGATGCAGCTGCCTAGAAACTCAAGAATTTGATCAATGCTTCCATCCACACATGATGGACATCATAGGTTTTCTGTTGCACTGGTTCAGGGACAACCAAAGTGGAAACATAACAAAGACTTCCCATACATACAACACAACTCCAGTCTCAACAGAATCTTGCATCACTGTCAATTTCACATTTGAGGCACTAGAGGGCAGCCTACGACTGTGAGAAGGGAAAACATGAAGACAAGACAAAGGACAAAGCGCATCAATGAGTACTTTGTAACCTGAAGGTGAATGTACATCCACAGATACCTCAGTGTGCATGGACTGTGCACTGACAGAGTGAGAGAGTGACAAATGTAACAAAGCAAAACCAGCTAAGTTTAAAAAGACTACTAATGATGTAAACAGGGTATGACTGCATTTCTTTGCCTGGGCAACATATCCACTGATGATTACGGATATGTAACAACTCATGACATACAAACTGGTACACAACATGCATCGTGGCTTAGTTTACAGCTGTAAGGTGTCAGAGACAAAGGTCACTGAGTAAAGACCATTGAGACCTTTGAGTAATGTGACAGATTTGTCACCCTCAGTTACCAGCCCAACCACTACTTCTACCTGAATACAATCCAAAGTAGAAGAAATCTGTACACCAAAAATGCTCCCGTTAAACAGGATTTACTGAAGTGATATTTCAGCAGTTCAACTCTTCTTCAAACATGTCATAGCCGTATTTTGTTACGCTGCATGTCACATAACAAAATGGCTAAAATCTGCCTTCCTACATATCAAATTCCAGACATGCTAGGCATCTCAAAAGGAAAAGATTGTTTTGCACATGGGTTGGAAACCTATCATAAAATGTATTGATATTTTAATATTTATTCTCTTACTAAACAAAATTCACGTATGAATTCACTTATTCACAATGAATTAGGTATGACAGGTTGAGATTAGTTTATTTAATTGTGAAGACAACCAAATCATTTCATGTTTTTTTTCTATTACAACGTAGTAATAATTATTATAATTTCTAAAGAATGTGATCATTTGGACTACAGATGAGATTTCAACAGATTAAACTGGAAATGTACTCAATCAATCATCGGCATAAGTGACAATTTATCAAGGTAAATCTGTGAATAAGATGTGAATAATCTGTGAATAACCTGATTTAAGATGCTACCCCTGAGCTTTACGCTTGATTTAAAGCTGTCTTTTTTGATGTGCTCATTCTCTCTGACATCTGGATGTCACTACACACCTATCTCACCTATCTCAGAGGGATATCTCAGTGAAATTACCCCTCTGACCCACAGTATATAAGAATGAAACTGAAACAAAAAGCTAAACCACCACAGGAGTCCTGTCAGAGTCTGGGCTTTGATCAAGAGATCTGTCACAGCTCCCCCTGGGCACGGGCCAAGAGCTGTACTGTATGTCAGAGCACAATGGCAGCCACACTTTAAAACAAGTCATATGGTAGCAAAATGTATATTTAATTTCACCCATTTTTTGTGAAGCACTGACTGTGTGTATGTGGCTTTGGCCAGCTAAAAGTGAGAGTTCCGGTCTGTTTACCTGCTAATTTACTGTCACCCCCACAGGGGAGGCGGTAATTGTGTTCCCAGATCTCGGTAGAATGTATCAGTGCTTATTGCAGCAACGCTCCCTGCAGTGATTCCTAATCACTCTTATTAAAAGCTAATATCGCTAATCCCTCCCAAGCCTACCACTCACTCACGCCCACACCACTACTACCCCCTCACTCACTCACTCACTCACTCACTCACTCACACAGCTGCTTCACTCTCACTCTCCTCTCAGCTACACAGACAACATCCACCATAATGCTGTCAAAATGCATGTGTCTCTGTGTCTGGCTGAGAGAGTGATAGAGAGAGAGAGAGAGAGAGAGAGACAGAGAGAGAGAGAGAGAGACAGACAGACAGAGAGAGACAGACAGACAGAGAGAGAGAGAGACAGAGAGAGAGAGAGAGAGAGAGAGAGAGAGAGAGAGAGACAAAGAGAGACAGAGAGAGAGATGGCGAATGACACTTATAAACTAGAAAGGCAGTCATCGGAACATGCTTTCAAAGCAACATACCAGTAATGATGATAATGTTGTTGGTTTCACAAGGGGGTTGGTAAAAATACATATATTTTCATAATTACAAAAATACACACGTCCTGTCCTGAAGTAGACGTGACCGGCACTAAGCACTCGACAGCTGTGTCACTGAATAACAATTACAGTACAACTAACACGTCTAGAATATTTATTATGTGTGTCTATTCACATGAAGAACAGAATCCACTCCTATCTCAGTCTTTCTCTGTACCTCAATCTAAACAACAATGGCAAGAGTAGTAAAAAATAATTACACGCTGATTACTTGGCTTCAAGAAACTGTGTCAACCCTTCCATCTGTCGCAATAACACAATGTCATATGTAGTTGAAACACATCATGAAACATTCGACTGTTGAGACCAAAGTGAAAAAAAAAACATTTGTCTACCCCAGACACCCTTGATAATCTAAGCTAGTAAACAGTAAAGGGACATGACGGGCTATTTGCGAGGCAACTTTGATGAAAGCCCCAGTGTGTTCACAATATGCCATCCCTACCGTACCAGAGTACACTTGTCCACCCAAAGTCTGGTTCATTTAACCAGTGTGATCACTCCAATCCGTACTGGGGCACAATATGCTAGTTTGCTTGGAAGAGGTGGATTTGAGTCCGATTCAGTTGGGTTTGGGCATGGTATGCATGTAGTGTGATCGAAAACACAGAACTCAACCATGCTGGAGTACAGTTTGATATTATACAGTGTAAGTGCAGACCAAGGACCAAAGACAACTGTACTCTGCTACGGTATGAATGAAACGTACCTAGTATGAGTGCGCCCTACGTGTCTCTGATGGCAACTGAACCCTATAGAGCGGCTTTTTTGCCAACTGATTGCATCGTTCCGCTCAGAAAGAATGGCAAATTAAAGGCGAACTATGGCACGTTTGAACCCATATGCATACCACCTGTTAGAGAGCCATCTCTTATCTTCGTAAAGCTCCTTCCTGAGTTGCATTGCAAAGATATGTATAGCCTCTTTGGTGACATATAAATTCTGTGTACTTTGACATTAGAATTCTGTCCTGATAGCATAGCTTAACAGATGCCTGGCCAGTCTCGCCCGTTCCGCGTTATCTCTGCTGATTTATTTTCTCTTTTTTTTGGTTACCAACAGTTCACAGGGACGTCTGACAGTATGCATATACAGGGTGGACCAAAAAAAAAAACTGTTGGTCATAGCTGATTGCTTGCATGCTCATAAACCATGATATTACTGGGAAGAGAACTGAAGGACCTTGTATTTGCATGTTTTTTTTTTACTGTGGTAGACTTGTGTATCAATCCACTGGTGAATTAAGTCTAAAGACGTGACAGCTTTACTAAATTATGAACAGATGGAAAAAACAGAGTAGCAACATATTAAATGCATCTAAGAATGATTTTTAGTGCTGTCGTGCTGCATTTGGACTCTCAAATAAAACAATTTTGCTAAGCTAGGCTCAACAGAACATTGGAATGGCTAGCTTAAAAACCAAAGGTATGAAACTAACGACTGGGTGTTGGCCATAGCAAACATCACTTTGGAATAAGTACTAGCAGTTTGTTCAGCAAGTTAAGAAAGACTCATCGTATGGTGGACCAAAAGTAGTTCTACAAACAAGGTTGTTTTAGAGACTAAAACAACAAAATTATAACTGTCAAATGTATCTGTGCAACATGGGTTTCCTTAAATTAACATAGGGCAAGTATAGTAATCGTGGTATAAGTGGGATGATGGACTTCATAGCATTCGTATATCAGAAAGTGAATGCATGCCGCTTTGCGTTGTGGCCGCATTACCATCTCGAATGTCCATTCACTGTCTATACAGACGCTATACCCTCCATTATCCCTTACATAGACAGGCTATCCACATTGGAGTGTACACACAGCCACACCCAGTGCGAACAGGGTTAGCCCTACATATACACAGGCTATATATATATACAGGCTATCCACAATGGAGTATATTACACAGCTATCCATAATGGAGTATACACACAGACACACACACAGACACACCCACATGGGTGCCTCCAGTCATCACATACTTTTTTCGTTCACTCTCCCGCAGTCCCATTAAACGTTGATGGCACTTAATTCCCTTGATAAGGGCCCTACTTTGAGATGCCTTGGGGGAGCTCTTTCACAGTCCCTGCTCACCTTTAAGCGGTCGGAGGGGAATCAATATCTGGTCATGTTTTAATTCGGCTGCCGCTAATCCTCTCATAGTGCTCTGGGGCCACTCTCCACCTCTGCCAGCCAACATGGGCCTGCTCCAAATGGCAACCTATCTGTTCTCCCTCCTGTCCAGCATGGGCCTTGAAGGGGAATGTAAAGAGGGCTTGACTGTCTATGGTCTCAATGGCAGTAGGGGCCCTAGCAAGCCAAAAGCCTGAGAAATGTTTACGTAAAAAGATAGGTAGGCACACACAGACTGCTTGCTTATAAATGACTGTTTAAAGAGAGTTTATTTAGTAGCATAATAGCTGTTCCCACAAGGTTTTCCGTTTTAACACTCCCAATGTAAAAATGTAGCAAAAATAAGTTTGGGAACGAAAAATAGAAGTTCGCACATTGTTGTTGTTGTTGTTGTTGCTGTTAAAGTGGTTGAAGGGGCCCAGAGTTCAGTGCTGTGGCCCTACAGTAAGTATCTATCTCAGGTCAGGGATCATGTGTGACGTGGGGGGGGGGGGGGCACATAAGGCCCCTCTCCTGCCCTGTGCCTTACCCCACCACCCTCTCATCTCTGCCACATCTGGCATCAGTCAGCCTATAGCAGGTCTCTTGGCTCAACACAGCTAAAAATAGACTAGGATGAAAACACATCAAAAATAGAAAAAACGAAGAAAAGATATTTATCTCAGTCCTACTGTACACGTGCACACACACCCACACACACACACACACATTTAATGACCGACAGAATGTAGTAACATCTGCTGTCCGGACACATTTGTGTGTGTGTGTGTGTCCCTGCAATACAGTGCCATCAGATGGCCACAAGAAAAAGAGCAACATTTCCCATGTCCACTTGCCAACAAATAATTTCACCCTTGTTCAGTGTGATGATCATGTTTTGACAACATGTTTGTGATTGGTACTTTGTACTGAATAAATAAAGCATGTGTCGACAGAGCCGACCTCTTTAATGGCATCTTATCTTCACCTGAGAGTGTGTGCCACCAGCTATTACGATTTGGAGTAACCGTGTGTACAACACCCACCGAGGAAAAGCAATTACCCTGTGTATGTCCTCTGACTCACAAACACAACCTAAATTTGCACACACACACACACACACACACACACACACACACACACACACACACACACACACACACACACACACACACACACACACACTCACATACACACACACACACACACACACACAATGCAATTCAGGGCCCAGGTCTTGGCTCTCACTGGCATCAGTTCTAATATTGTTCTGTCTTAATTACACATAATCGGCGTGGAAATGCGACATATTAAACTGATGAGAGGCCAGAGTGTCTACTGAGCTTTGAGAACTACATAATAACAGACGGCCATTCTGGTTGCTGAAGCCGAGACATGCTCCATACCTGAAATAATAATGAACAATTCACTCAGGTGACGAAGGCAGATGCTATTTCTGCCAGCTGTGAAAACATGTGCTGATACCACTCTCTCTAAGCTGAGAGTGACTTAAACGCAGATAATGACCTACTAAACACTTCTAGAAATAAATGCAGACGTGACGCACACTCTCACAAACACATACACACACACACACACACACACACACACACACACATGCGTATGCGCGCGCACGCATACGCACACGCACGCACGCACACACACACACACACACACACACACACACACACACACACACACACACACACACACACACACACACACTTTCCCATGTGGAAAGCAGTTTGATTGAGGGAATTCTGTTTTTATCTCTTCCAAACACATCTTAAAGCCCAACTGAGCTGTGCAACAGAATCACAAAAAGATCTTTAAATAGACCATCTACACCTCAGAGATAAAAACAGCTAAAAATAATGGCATAGCAAAATAAATTGCCATTGTCATTCTAATGATGGAAATTTCACACATAAGCTCTTTAAAAAACCCAGAATGGCTCACTGGTTTAATAAATTGCAGTTTGTTCAAGGCAAAGTTGACACGTTCCCTGGTACTCTTTAAGCAGAACTTACACCAGCCAGCCATAGCACCATTCATAACTGTCTCTTTCTGTCCCTGCTGAATGTACCCACTAAAACAGTAACAAACTTCTCAGGGATTTAGGCTGATATAGTCCTTTAAAAAGTAACACACATTCCATGATAAAGCGTTTGTTGCAGGGCCAGTTTGCTTTCATGTTACATTCCGTTAGATTTATACTCCTAAATTTCGATCCAATGTCCTCTGCACATCGACATTATTGCGGTCCAATTTTGAATTTAACATTGTTATAAGCCCTCACACACCAGCTGTGTGTCACCCTATTAACTTCACAGGATTTCAATCTATCTGTCACAAAATTAGACCTCAAATGGAAATGGCACAACGTTGGCAGTAGAGTTCGATAGTGGTGTGCAGGGTGGTATTCAAAACGATGGAATCTAAACTAATAACATGTCGAAACAAAATTCACTGCATTATGTCGAAGCCAGTGTGTGGAAAACTTAAGAAGTACTAATAGGCATCCTCCCCTTTACCTAATGTGTGAAAGAGACCACAAGCAGTTACAGTATCTACCACGTGTACTGTCGACCTAATGGTTGGGGAGTTGGTCTTGGGATGGTCACAAGTTCCATTCTCTTACCAGTAGGAAAAAAATGTGGGTGGGGGAGTGAATAACTAGCGCTCTCCTGCACCCACATCCATGGCTGAAGTGTCCCTTGAGTAAGGCATCTAACGTTCACATCCTACGTTGATTCAGGGGACTGTCCCTATACCTAATTCACTGTAGGATGCACTCTGGATAAGAGCATCAGCTAAATGAAAAATGTAACCTACCTGTCGACTGCAGGGTGGCAAAGAGGCCGACTGTCCTGGGGAGACAAGTAGCTGTAGGATGTGGATCCACCGACCACACGGATCTTGAACAGGATTCCTCCACTCTGGACAAAGAAGACATATTACAGTAAGACACTGTTTTATGAGAGAGTGAAAAGGGGGAAGAAAAGGCCCATTTGGAGAACTCTCAACTTAAAGCTCAGTCAAGGTTTGCACTGTGGGAAGCAAAGACATACAATTGGATTTTCTGTCCGCATTAGGCAAACCAAGACTTGTACATTTCCATTTCAATAAACAAGACAAGTCCTGACAATGGTATTCACACATTTTAACACACAAAGGTATGACATAACACACGCACACTCTCTCACACACACACACATACACACACACAACCATCCACACACACACACACACAGACACACATGCACACACACGCACACACACACACACACACACACACAATCATGCACATTCACACACAAAATACCTAGCACATTGCTTTTGTGCCAGTCTAACACACATCTGGAGAATAGAAGGGAAAAAACAAACAAAAAAATAACAAGGCCAGAAGACACAAGACTTTAAATTACTGAGAAGTGAAGAGGAGCCCAGCATTCCTAATGGACTCATTTTAAATACTGGCACCAGAGAATAGACTTGCAGCCAAGCATAAAATGAAATAAATTAGGGAGTTAATAAGACCTAACCAGCAAATGAAAAGGGCAAAGTCTTTTGTTCGAAAAAGTTGAGCACACATTTGTATTTTAACGAATCTGAACAGACAGAGAGCCTTTCAGCAACAAGGCAAGTGAAGGTTTATTCACATGGGAAATTTGCTTCTCAACACAAAGATGCAGAATAAACAACGCGACACGCACCCCTCAAACAAATGAACTAAAACCAGTGCTTTTCTCAAACTCATCTCTAAGGAGTTGACACTGTGCTTTTCTCAGACTCACCTCTAAGGAGTTGACACTGCTTATTGTTATTCAAGACCATAACATAACCACACTGTAAGCAGAACTAGGGCTGAGAATGGGAGAGAATCTCACAAGAGAGTATGTATCACGACTATAGGGCCATTTAAGGACATTAATTCTGGGCTACGAAACTTTAGCTGTATAAGATAAATAGATAATATTCGGGTCTCCGTGGCAAGGCAATGTCAATATTAAACATAACTGTATTCCACATTACCAGGCACCCAACATTAAAAGGCTATTGTATACTGCAAACATTTGATGTATGGTCTCTCAGAGATGACTCCAAAAATGAGCAAACCTCTTTGTTGTTCATGAGACATTAAATGTTCATGAGACGCCTGTATTGAAAGTATGAGAAACCTGTTGTTTCAGGTCAGCATCATGTTCATGTTATCAGTGACAACAAGATCCTCTTCATCAGCTCAGGGCACCACAGAATATGGGGAAAATCTCAAACCTTCAGTTTCCATTCATAAGGATAAGAGCCTCAACTAACAGTTATGTGAAACTTAAACCTTCTCATGGTCAGCTCAAAAAATTCCCCGGACCACCATAGTTTCGAAGGGAAAGTACGAACCTGGGCACAAACAGGTTTTGTCATTTAGTCAGGCTTTGTCATTCAGACAAGGTAATTACCTACCTGATGATACAACCCAATATTACCTCTTCAATAACGTGAAGTTCAAGTCTGCACAATCTCGGGTAACATCTCCTTGTTGAAACCAATGCATGATGAAATGCAAAAGTATTCAGGCAGGGGCATGAGTATTATGAGTAGAATGTGTATTAGGGTATTATATAGTTTTATGGCTGTGGTTGGAAATACAATGCTACTAAACAGCCGGAATGAGTAGCAATCTAAGCAATTACACGCTACTATTATGATGACACAAGACCTAACTGAGGGACTCATTCTTCAGCGTAAGGTGCACAAGACAATCCCCAGCATCATCAGCCAGGGTGAGATCATAATGCACCAACTTGCGCTGGTTTGTGCTTATTAATGCGTTAACATCCACACCACTGGAACAGCGACATGACAACGAGAGGTTCAGGTCACACACACACACACACACACACACACACACACACACACACACACACACACACACACACACAAGCTCTCTGGTCTCCCCTACCAGCTTGTGATAAACAACAGACCTGATTTTTTTTTAATTAACATAATGTGACTGAAAGAGTATTGCAATTTCTGAAGCATGACCAGGTCTGTGTCTCTGGAGGGTTAGTGTACTCATTCTGTCTGAGCAGACACGCTGTAATTGTTAGTGTGAGGTCTGCAAGTAACTGTGCCGTGTGAGACTCGGAGGGATGAGATAGAGCAGCCTTACCGCGCTTTCCACACCCTAGGAACCGCTTCATTGTCTACTTTTTTTGCCTCTTTCATACCAGCGGTCAGTTCAGCCTTATTGACCCAGATAACAGGAAAAGGAACATGCCATCCTGTTATTTTTACATGTTGATAACTTCTTATGACTCACTCTCTCTCTCTCTTAAAAAATGATTTGTGAGAGAATGCAGCCACACCAGCTGAGGAATATGGCCTATTTGCAACATTACTGCTGAAGACCCAGCATTGAAACTCAGAGTGGACCAAGGCGCATGCTTTCTTTCAACAGACCACAGAAAGAGCTTGATCCATGTGCAGTTGTGCAGTTCTTCCATGAGACCTGATGCAGATCCTAATGAGCAGACAGATGTGAAAAAGTGACCTAAACGAAAGCACTTGTCCAGCAAACATAAGAACTGAGAGATGAGACAGACTGGCCAAATTTAGCTGGATTGGCTTTTGGGGTGAGCTGTGGGGGGAGCCATCACTGCCTTGGTTGGATGTGTTCCAGATTGGCATCAACATTTCTATTTTGTGTATATACATGTATGCCTGAGAAATAAATGGTGTCTGCTGGTACAAACAGAACTATCAAACCCACTCTTAGGGCCACTGAGCTTTGAAAGTTGTCTGCTAAAGCTGGTGGAATGGGGTCATGGTTGTCCGCTGTGAATTTTTTTCTGATAAACACATTGTAAAGGCTGCCATGACATAACACACTTGTGATTCACAGAGCTGAGAGGCTGACAAAGGCTAAGAATACATGAGCATATCTAACATAACACACAAGACACCAAAACAGAAACAAACAGCACTCTTTCTTGTCTCCTCCACTGAGCATCAATCAATAGCTTTAAACTACTTTTTGGTTAAAATCGGCCCTAAATACTAATATGTTGACGGCAAATACTAAAGGCTTAAACATAAAGCTCCACACCAAAGACATGTAACTGGAGTAAAATAGTAGAGGTAGAAACCGCAGTGGAGATATAATTTGCATTCATTGAAAGACTTGTGTAATATGGTCAGAGGCGAATGAGTTTAAATGATCCTCCAGCATCTTCATTAGTTTCTTGTCTCATGTAGTGTGCGTGATATGAATACAGCACAGTGCTTCTGATAATTCAGTGTGGGTTAACCTTAATTAAAGCCTCTGATGACTCTTCAAGATGTGTGGTTTCTTACTGAGGAATCTCAGGACATTATGAGTCATTCACAGTATTGTGTATTGCGTATTGAGTTTTTTGTTTGTTTTTTGAAATAGAAAACTATATATATTATATTGAGTTTGGTGTGGGGATGGGTGGGTGGAGGGAATGAGGATCAGAGTGTTTATGTATTCATGTATTCATGTATGTCATGCTTGTGAGGTTTGTACTGGACTGTATTGACTAGGAAAAATTTCCATGAGGTGGACAATAAAGGCACTTTCTATATACTGCATATACTGACTTTACTGTCCTTCTTCTCTATCTAGAAAACTAAGACAGTCCTTAAAACATGCAAATCTGTTCTGATAGCCTGATGCAAAGGGGTGCATACTCTTGTAATTTTATACATTTTTTTAAATGAACTAAAAATCACTTTAATTTACTGTAATTTGTGTCTCCTTTTGTTTATAATAGCTACTGTTGGCTTGGAAGTTTACACACAAACTCCATTAAAAGCCCATACCAATACAACCTTAAAGTTACACTGGAGATCACTGCTCAACTGAAAATGTGTGAGCATAGGAGGAAAGAGCAGAGAACATAACCTCTACTGCAGATTGCACTCAACGTGAAATAGGCTCCACTTTTACTGTTACTGCAATTACAAACACACCAATGTGAAAGATCATGTCACAGATAATCAGTGGCAATAACTTCACTATTATCTCAAGTTCCTCTTATCTAGATGAAGTAAAAAAAAACTCCACAATTAGGGCTCCACAATATATGGAACACATCTTAATATCGCAAGACCCAGTACTGCAATACAAACACTGTAAAACAAAGCTTAGCTGCAATAAATGGCACATTCTCATAATCCATGCTTCGCCTTCCATGTATCATATACCCCCCATGTATTCAAGTACCCATTCAAGTATTCAAGTAAACATTGAAAATGTTCACCCTCCAGAAATATCTCCAGCAATCGACAATTTACCAAGAGACGGGTTTGACTTGCAGCACCACCTTGGTGGTCCAAGACCAAAAACATTAAAAACAATCAAAAGTAACAAAACAGAAGTAGGGTAAAATGATAATTTCCATGTACCTATAAAAGGTGTCAGACCAACAAATCCGGCAGAGTAAACACAGACTCCTGCTGCGAGAGTCCCTGTCTGCACCTGGAGGAAGTCACTTTTTCTCACTAATAACCAAATGTGTCAACAAAACCCCAGGTGGCTTCAGGACGGCGCATGAAGAAAAAAATGTAGATACACATTGGATTCTTGATTGAAGCTCAGTGTAGCACTGCAATTAGGGATTGAGGCTTGCATAAGTGCGCTGTGCATGTGTCTCTGCTATGTGAGTGTCTGTGTGTGCGTAAACACGGGCCCATTTATGGCTTTGTTTTGACCTATCTGAAGCCGTTGACACTGTGCAGAGAGATCTTTTATGGGACATCCTCCTCCAGATCGGATGCCCCAACACATTTGTTAAGATACTGTGTCAATTTCATGATGAAATGACCTCTAGGGTTACAATAGGAGGACAAGAGTCTTCCCCTTGTCCATGTGCGAACAGGGGTTAGGCATTGGTGTGTACTAGCATCTGTACTCTTTAACATCTTTATAATATGTGTCACCCTGCTTCTCTACAAGAAGATTGAGAGCAACAGTGGGGTGACAGTAGCCTGCAGGTGAGTTAAAAAACCTCCTCAACATCAGAAGGCTGCAAGCAATCACCAAGCTCCACAGGGTGAGGTTCCTTCAGCTACAGTATGCAGATGATTGTGCTCTTGTATCTCATACCCCACAGCACCTCCACACTGTTCTTGATGCAGCAATGAGGGCATACAGCAGGTTGGGGCTGACCATCAATACTGCCAAAACAGAGGTAGTCTGCCAATGGAGTACCAACATTCCATTCACATTATCTATTTACTCTCTCTGGAAAACAACTGTGTGTAGTTCCATCATTCAGATACCAGATCTCTGATGAGAACAGCATTGACAACGAGGTCCGGAGCCAAATCTGTCAAGCATCAGCTTCCTTTGCCTGTATAAGTATCGAGGCAACCATCACCCAACACTAACTGCAGTGGCTGGGCAGTGGCATGTCATTAGAATGCCCTATAATCGTCTGCCTCACAAAGTGCTACTGCGCCATGTACAAAACAAGTACAACTAGATCATGGCCAGCACTCCACTGGAGGGCAAAAGAAGTGCTATTGAGCTATTAAAACAGCTCTAAAGAGGCGCAACATCAAACCTGGGGACCTGGAGCACATTGCTGCTGACACCTGGCAGCAGCTGTGCTCAGATGGGACCCAAGCACTGGAGGATGAAAAGACAGCTAAGAGACAACAGAGGAGACACCACACCACCACCACATTCACATGTACCACCTGCAATAGGACCTGTGCGTTCAGGATAGAACTATACAGCCATTAGAAAACTCACCGTTACAAAAGTGAACATTATCATTGGACTCGATGGACAACCACAAGCAAGCAAGCGTGTGTGCGTGTTCCTCTGCATTGTGTGTGTGCGTGTGTGTGTGTACATGTTATGTGTGTGTACATGGGAAACACTGACAATAAATAATTGATCTGAGAATAAATAAAATCACAGAGACGTTTGTTTATGAACAGAGAGTTGTTGTTGTTGTGTGTGTGTGTGTGTGAAGTGGGGGTGATAGGATGTCGGTGAGGCTGGTGAGGTGTTTACCTGTGCTTGTGTGCTATTAAGCATCAGGTAGTAGAGCTTGCTCAGGAGGCTCTGCTGGAACTGGTCCCAGGAGAGGCTCCTCTCTTCACGCATGAGAAATGGAGGTCCAAACCTAGGTATAGGGAAAGAACAATTAGGAAAGAGAGAGCGAGAGAGAAAGAGAGAGAGAGAGAGAGAAAAGAGAGAGAGTGAGAGGGAAAGAAAACGAAGACAGAGAGACAAATAGATAGAGACAGAGAGAGAGAAAAGAGAGAGAGAGAGAGAGAGAGAGAAAGAACCATCATTTAAGTGCAAACACAAGATTTGCAACAGCAGTGTAGCTGAGGAGGACAAAATCAATTGGAGAACAGAGCACACGTCTGCTGCTGCATACATGTGTTTCATACATTCCCTGGCTTCTTACAGTTTGAGGTCACATGGTAACAAGGAGGGAGTCTAAGAGGCTCTCCACCATTATTCCTCCTGCGAAGAGTGAATAATGTCAAGTATCCTGGAGGGAAAAATCGTCTTTTAAGAGGGGCAGCGAGCACATTAGTGGCTCTGTAATTATCACTGATGCTCTGGGTAATTGTCAGAGGCTGTGTGCTTGTAGGCAGTGATATGATTTGTGTGATCTGTGTTTGTTGACCTGTAAACACATGCTGGGGGCTGGCGTCCACAAACAGGCCCCAATCTCAGAAGGATTAGAGCTAAGCTGAGGCCTAGGGGCCTGAGCGCTCAATATCGGGCCAGCTTTGCTCATGTTTCTTTCTGCTAAGAAGATAACACAACCCAAACACTGCCCGCTACCTCAACTTTCACCAAGCAGCTGCTTTGACATGGGTTCTTAATCCACTTTAAGTGTGTCATTTCTTATATTTATTTTTAAGTTTGTATTTGACTTGGTCACTTACAACCTCAGATCTCAGAATCAGTATTTATGCTAGCGGTAGGGCAACCTGAATTCAAAAGCAACATACTAGTACCACTTGTTCCAAATCACCTGGTTCTACCTATACACTAAAAACAAGCAATTTAATAATTTAAAAACAAGCAATTTAATAATTTAATAATAATAATTAACTCCTCTACCTGGCTAAAGAGATGTGGCTTTTCATAATGTGTTAATGTATTTTATTATGTTTGGCATTCACATGGACAGCAAAAAAAAGACTTTCACTGTGCAGAACAATGTGTTTTCCCACTGTACATATGACAATAAACTTTAACCTTAAAAAACAATCAGCTGATTTAGTAAATGGTTGTAACAAATATGTGGCACTAGATTGTACCTTCTGAAGCTAGGATGCCCATCATTGCTTAGCCAACAATGACCATAGGCTACCACCGACCAAACAGCCATTTCCTCTAAAAAGTGTCTGTTTCCATGACACGCTGCTTTTCCACCTCTAGCCTTTAAAAGTGTGAGGTTTTGCACATTTTAAAATACGAATGTATTCTACAGCAATGTCAGATTCTAAAATTCTGCATTATATTCTATGGACTCCACAATTCTTTAGAACTTTCATCCTCTCAACATTCCCATTACACCAGTGTGACGGTACACCTTAAAAAGCTGGAAAGCCTTTCTCACTATCTTATGTGGGTGAAGTGGTTTTGACATCTGCCAGTCAGATGAAGTAAACAAACCCCCTACTTTCCCTGCGAAGGGGGACAGCTCTCTGTCTGCAGGTACTCAAGTGCCATCCTGACATTCCAAGAAACATCCTTGGGAATACCAGTCATCTGTTCCTGCCTAAGCCACTCAAGCAGGGACCAAACTCGAAGCACCACTCCGAGCTCTCACTGACTGACAGGCACAAGGCACGGCTGGCACTCGTCTGGGCACAAAATGTGCAGTGCCTCGATCAGGCGAATCAGAGGCACTGCAGAAGATCCTTGTTCCCTCGGCACCAATCAAGCACCAGCTCCCCTCTACAAATGACAAGACCACTGAATTATTGAAGTTTGCTCAGCGTTGCTTTCAAAGTCAATGTATGGTCTTCACCCAGGATGAGAGAGCCGTTTCAGTACAGTAGGAGTCTGGTAACAGCTTTCAAAACTCCTTAGTAAATCCCCAGCTTTGACAGGACAACTTTATACATTATGCAGCGCGAAGAACTCTGGTAATGTTAATGGTAATTAATGTTGTGAATATTCATGCTAATGTCAGATCCTTTTTACAATGCTTCCAAAAGCTGCTTTCTTTCAAAATGCCATCTTTAAATAATTTCAGGAACATAGCATTTAAGTATATTTACAAAATATATTGCTGTCACACAAGTTTCACTTAAAATCTCTAACTCTATCACCTTAAAAGGATCAGAGGTAACACTTTATTTTACTGTTTTTTACTTTTTTAGTGTATCTACAGTATGGACAATATGTAATATTATGTACTTACACTGTACATACCTAACACTAAGCCTAATCCTAATCCTAACCCTAAGGTACAGTGTATGGAAGTACATAATGTTGCATGTTATTACAAACTTTGTCACACGGTTCTTCTTTATGATGCAGATACACTTGTAACGGACAGCAAAATAAGGTGTGACCGGATCAGACCAAAGGAAAACAATGGGTCATACCGGACTGCCTGCTGTCCAGAGCCGGCCGTGTTGCAGATGAGCAGAAGGATCTTGCTACTGCCTCCCTGGTTCAGGAACTCGGAGGACAATGTGCCAGAGGGAAGCAGCCTCTGACCCTCAGAACCAGAGGAGTAGGGGGAGGAGGGGAGGCTGTGGTGGTACCCTAAGACAGAGAGAGAGAGAGAGAGATGGGGGGAGAGAGAGAGAGAGAAAGAGCAGACAGACGGATAGAGTTGATGGTTAATAACTATATTATGCGAATCTGAGGAAGACCAACTCAGGTCAAAATGTCATTCTGTGCCAAAAAAAAATAAAACAGTAAAAAAGATTACAATGTGTCGACCCATATTTCTGAGGTCAAACAGTTTGTCCTCTACCTAGACCTGGGATGTACACAATGACATTTTTGTCACTAATGACTTTTTAAAAACCATCCCATTGAACAAAAACAAAGAGTTTACACCCACAATAGGGTGTTCCATGCTCCCTTGGTGGTGGCACTAATGGATTTGTATTTGCATTAAGCAGACCTCTAACATATTTTCTATCTAGTTGGTTAGCAATACAATGCCCATCTGTCTCTTTATTGCCAACTGAAACAAAAAAACGAATGACTAGTTGCTTTGTTTTTCAACCGTGTTGTCCCAAGTGTAACCCGCATTGTGTTGACCTACATGAGCCTGAATTTGGAACTGTAAACTTAACTTGCAGCACCTTGGACTGGAAGAGGAGATGTGCTGCTGAGTCCCAAGCAAATCTCCTTGTGGTGCTGGCAGGAAAGTTTATTGACCACCTTACCAGCAGGCTGCCGTTGCACAACGGTTCATGCCTGGTTGGCTTGATCATGGACTACCCAACAGGAAGAGCACCGTATGTCAGGCTACTCCTGGCACAGGTGAAAGGGCTTTGTTTTGTCTTACGCTTCCATGCCACATTCAGAATCATTCAGTCTCCATAGAGGGTGTTGGTGTATAAATCAATGCTTTTGTGAATTCATGTAATGAGTGTTAGACATTATGGTATGGTACTACATTTAAATATACAGTACACATCACAATAAAGTTAAGGGGTGTGTGTGTGTGTGTGTGTCTGGAAAGGACTGCTTCTATTCCCACCAACTGTACCAGCTATTGAATCACACAGTCAGTCTGGCATATGGTGCCCACACAACAATGCCCCTGTCTCAGGATGCCCTGTCTGGGCAATTAATCATAGACAACAGACATCACCTTAGTGTGTGTGTGTGCCTGAGTCGTTGTGTGTATCCAGGGTGTGTAAGTGTGTTTGTAATAGTGTAGCAGGATATGAACATGATGCAATTACCGAACACAAAGAAGCAGTAGGGTTTAACCCGATGTGATTTCATGGTTCAGTAAAAAGTAGATGTTTTGTGAAAAGACAGATTAGAGACCAATAATTTCCTCTTGTACAGAATTTGAGATTACAAGGGTAAAATTGTTTTCATGACTGCAAGAAAGAGGAATATGTTAACAGAAGCAGAGGGGTGCCGTGTTGAAATGTTTTTTAAGGAAATGGGGACCAGAGAAGACAAATCATCTGAGAAAGTACGAGTCTGAGCCAACATGGCAACCATTCAAAGAAATGATTACACATGGTATTTATCCCTCTCATAAAAACTATGATGAATCATCAGGACCCAGGTTCGAATCCAGCCTGTGGTCATTCCCAACCCTACCCCATCCTTCTCTCTCCCACTCATTTCCTGTCTCGCTCGTCACTGTCCTGTCTGAAATAAAGCCATAAAAAAGCAGAAAAAAAACTATGATAAAGTATGTTCACAGTAATTGTAATTTAAACATTCTGCTGGATAGTATACATAGCTGTTGTGTTTTCCATGTTGCACACAGCATGTGAGGTTTAGCATGTTAGGGCGTTGAGTAACATTTCATGTAATTTTCGACTATTCTACAATGAACATTACAAAATGGTAACAAGACAGAAGTAAGCTATATTTTTTTTCTTATTTTCAGTAAAATGAGGTTTAGAAAGAAGAACAGAATATTTGTGTGTTATCAAAGCCGAAGCAATGTGGAGTAGCTTGTAAAAGAAAACAGATGGCCCTGAAGCAAATCAGAGTAGGACAATATTTCTGTGGTAACATTAAGCTATTGTATGCCATTGTTCCCATTGCAGGTGTTATATTAGTCAGGCAGGCTGTGTTTTCCAACCAAACAAAACTCATTAACTCATCTTAGCAAATTGTAGAGATTAATGTTGAAAATTAGTGGCAAAAGGTAATGTAAGATTAAGTGTTAACATGTACTGGTGCTGTTTCTGTGGATGTGAGGAGAGAAAAAAAGTCACAGAATGGGGGCATGTGTGTGTGTGTTTGTGTGTGTATGTGTGTGATGGGGAGTTCTTGGGGTGTTGGAGATGGATGGATACTGATACTTCTGCCTCTTCACAAGGAAATCTGTGTTGGTGCAACAGTGCTTGGAGAAGGCATGATATCCATCATTGCTACCTGTAGGTACTGGGTTGCTGTTGAGGGCAGCAGATGTTGGCTGCTGCCTGCAGTGAAAGCCTGACGTCAACCTGGCTAATACCTTCGATGGGGAATACCAGAACGTCTAAATAGATAACTTGAAATAATACACAGAATTGAATTACAGATTAATAAGTGCTGGTTGCCTGGACTGTTTGGAATCTTTATCAATAACCAATGAACCCTGACTAAACTTAAGTTTACACATTAAGGAATATGATCACATTTGTAAAAAGTGGAGAAGATACAACATTTACTCTTAGACAAATATCACATCCATGCATTTTTCCAAGTTGTTCAAATAGGGCCGGGTACAATTTCAACCCTGGTTTAAACAAAACATAACTAACAAAGCTCCTCACAATGCTGAAAACATTCTGCTATGATCAGCTGTTGTTCGTGTTAGTAGCACTAGTTTTACATTTATTTTTCAAAATGTTCTACCTGCCTCACCTATTGCTTACAGCCACGTTATGACAGACTATCTTCTGTATATGTATTTATGGGTAGATATATATATATATATATATATATGCATCAAAGCCCCAAGTCTGTGGCATATGGTCTACGAACATAAAAATACATTCACTATTCACTAGTTTAAATTTTCTCAGTGCTGCCCATGTGGTTGGTATTTGCAAAGCACATATGCATATGTGGTGTCTGTTACATTACGAGTATGTTGAGGGGCAAGAATATTTTATTGATTAAAACCTCTTATCAGTTGTCACTGATGTAAAATCAGACTAAAATGTCTAGACTGTAAAATTTAACAAAAAAATGACAAGGAATGTATGACTTACTTATGTATTTGATCAACATGAAAGAAGAAAATGTTTTCATTTTCTTTCCTATACCATATGTATTGGTGTCATAACCTTTAGAATCCTGTACTTCTTCTGAAAACAAAACTTGCATGAAATGATATGACTCTGTGGTAAGCATAGCAGGTTCCCAGTCCCCACCCCCCCTCATACACACACACAAACACACACGCACACGTACACACACACATAGTGAGAGGCAGACAGACACATAGTTTCAATCAGTGTCTCATTCTCCCTGCCAGCTGGAGCAGTGAGGAGGCGAGGCGAGGCGAGGCGAGCCACAGGCCTGTGGCAGCCTTAATTAAACAGCTTGGCCCCTGCGGTGGGAGCGGAGGCTGTCGTGTCTCTCCCCCAAGCCGCCCCCCCACCCCCCATCTCATCTAGTTACACATGCAGTCCCATACCTGCACCTGTACCATTTCCTGCCTATCGGAAACACACAATTTACCCAGTGACTTCACAAAAACAATGTACAGCGTGTCAGCTATTTACAGTAAGGTAACTACAGGCTGACTGCCTCCTATGGCTGGAGGGATTTGGTCACAGTTTATGTTTGGCCTATAGTAAATATATTTTGGACAGAGTTTGGATAAGGCATTGGGCTCTGGAAATAATTAATTACTTCGTATTTTTCTATTTGTTGGTATGTATGTGTTGGCCACTGAACACATTGTGCTGCTCCAAGTTTTTACATTTCACAAAATGTTTGTTTAGCACATCCAGTGTTCTTCATAAATCTTTATTTCCTCAACATTATTGAGACAGAGAGCAGTGTTCTGTTAGTCTTGGCAGTCACAGCTGGCTTGCAGTGTCTGTTGGCAGCAAATCTCCAATCCATCCGTTACTATACTGCATTTTGACCTTCAGGCTAGACTTTAACTAAAGGCAGCTGATCCCACATTAGCAACACCAGCATCAGTGGACCTTGAGGATGTTCATCTCTCCTGTAAATATTCTGGAAATCCATTCTCACTAGTATTAGGAGTTGAAAGAGAAACTCCAAAAAAAGAAAGTGAGAGGGTGTGTTGGAGAATTCTCAGCAGTGATTCACACACCTCTTCCCATGGGACCTGTGGCTATTCCGCAGGAGGTGAGACAGGCGGAGAACGGAAAGACGGGAAGATCACAGTCAGATATGAGGATGCAGACTGTGGCTCTTTCTTTCCCGTACCACAGGCAAGGGCAGGAGAAAGAATGCCCTTATAAGCAAGGCCACTGCGGCACAGAAGAGCAGCATGAGAGGACTGCAATTCTTGACTCAACTCTTCATGGAATTTGTTTTAACCCCAGCAAAAACACATTTTTGACGAAGTCAATAACTTCAAACATATGGCAACCATTATTTTATAATTACTAAAAAGCTGTCCCCATTGAGGATAGTCTGTCCACCGATGTATCCTGTTCACATAACACTAAGTCTGTGCCCCACCATCTACTGTATCTCACATTCCGAAAGCAAAGGTACATATCTGCTACTGTTGTTTATTTGTTTATACATTTGGGCTGTTCTCTGCACTAGGGTACATGGAGGCCAGATTACCTGTCAGATGCAGCATGCTAAAAATACGCGGAGACATGGAAGGGTAGGTGGCACACTGGCCAGGTCACAGGCGCACGGGTGACCTTCCGACACGTCCCACGCGGGAGCTGCTGCCACGGTGGTGGCATCAGATAGCACTGATCTGAGCTGTCACACGTAAATGGCCTGGGTCACGTGGCAGGGATGAGGGGACTTGTTCAGCACCTGCTACCTCAGTGTCTCTGGCTTCAGACGACTTGTGTGTGTGTTAGGCTTTCGACCAGCGAAAGGAAGACAGGTGACCAATTTTTGTAAAGGACAAAAGACTGCCGTCTAAAAAAGCACAATGAACATATTTCAGAAAAAAATTACAACTACTATATAAGCAGTAGTAAGAAATGTAAAGGGTTTCCATATTCTTGTGTAAGGATCAGCTTTAGCATAGTCTTGTAACACCATTTTCCCCTCTTGAACACTGGATTGGAAAAATATTATAGCTATCTCAGCAAATGTCACAGAATATGAAAAACACTAGAACAGCCCAATACACAGTCATTAAATGAAACAGTCCAGACATATTTTCTACCATGCCTATTGAGAATATTGATTTTTCATTCTATTTCATAAAATTGTTAATTTATCATTTTTAGGTGGTACTCAGTGCACAAGCCTTTTACTCTCGGATGGGTATTACCTACAGCTTTGTTCTACAATAACTCCCGAACTATATATATAAATGCAAATGAAAAAAAAAAATCTCACTCATTTTTTAAAAAGTGAATACAGTAGTACCTCCATGGATATATGCATCACCAAGAAGTGGGCATGCTGTGATTTTTGCTTTGAGCACAGCACTACTTTAAATGGTGAATGTTGGTGGTTAAATATGGCCTTTAGGATTCCTTTTAAAACAGCATCATCATTCGCATCACTCCATTCGGTTTTGTGTAATTGATACAACTGCAGTCAGCAATCCAAGTGTGGAGTAAAAACTACCCTGTAAAAAAATCCATTCTTTTTGTTGTGTGGGTGACAGAAAACCCTCTTAATGTGAAACCTCTGAAGCAAAAACTACACATATCTCATTGTGCCGCAGCAGAATAAGCAGGTCACTTGATTACATCCTGTCATACCAGAGCTCACCCTTTCATATTGCTTGTTTACATTTAAAAGATACAAAAGTATTGTGTCTGCTGTTTGAACATATGAACATAAATGATTTTGTTGGTTTGTGTCTTCTTTTGTCAGTCACTTTGGATAAAAGCATATATTAAGTGTATTGTTAGGATTCGATTATTGTAATTGTGTATGTACAGTATGAGTTTGTAATTGTGGTGGCAGATGTGGAGTTATTGTGCTGATGTGTGCATGTGTGTGTGCATGTGTGTGTGCATGTGTGTGTGTGTGTGTGTGTGTGTGTGTGTGTGTGTGTGTGTGTGTGTGTGTGTGTGAGGGAGAGAGAGTGTGTGTGTGTGTGTAGAGAGAAAGGGGTTACGGTCATCACAGAACATCCCCTGCTGCAGACAAGACTACACCACTGGACAGAGGAATGCACTTATGATAAAGATCAGGGTGTTGTACCCTGCTGTAAATACCTCGCGATCACTGTGTTTACATGTTTTCATTGTTTTTGACCTCTTTTAACCTCACATGCTGTCTCTTGGGTGCTGGAGGCTGTAACTTTAGACACACCAGGGGGACATACAGTGAAAGCGTCAGATTGTTACACCTTAACTTGAGACCCAGGCTTATCTTTAGCTGTGAAGACTAAACAATTTTCACTCACAACATCCAAAACCATCTCCTGTGTGTGTATGTTTTAGTAACTTCAGTCCCTTAATGCATTAGGCAGCTTAGGATGCTTTGAAGGGGGACTATTGTATGTTGCATCCAGAGAATGGAAGGATGCCCTTTATCATATTCTGACAGTTTTTTTGCTGTGGATGAGGCTTTTGTGGTTGTTCCACCATCCTCCTTTATCTGTACTATCTGTGGTTTTCCATAGATGTCAGCTTCACAGCCATCTCTGGGGATGCACATTCCCCCAAAAGTTATTCTATTTTGGCTGTCCCCAGACCCAGGTTCTGAGATCACACACACACACACACACACAGACACACACACACACACACACGCACACACACACACACACACACGCACACACACACATACGCACACACACACACACACCACTTCACAGTGCTCTACAATGGACAAACTTGATGGACATTTTGATTAGAACAGAGAGAGAGCACTCTCCCCTCATCTCTCCAGCCTGAGATCCCCACAGGCAAAATAAAAAAATGGAGCCAAGTAGCACCAAAAAAGTAGAGTGGTGGAAGTTCAGTAAGAAAAAACTTTTAAGACCAGATACTGCTATTCACTAAAAATAAAGTGAATCATTTCCTCTCCACCTTCTCTAATATGCTATTGATGAATAATTTAAGCATAGGAACAAAACATCACAAACTTATAGATATATTTTTTTAAATATTTCCTCATAATGTAGAAGAATCGTAGCTATTTTATAAGTCGGTCTACACTGCAGTGTTTTCAGCTGTCTAACAGTTTTTAGAGGACCAAGGCCTAAGGTCTGGCTTGATTCTGGTGGGTTCCTTCAGAAGTGCTTTGGAGCAGCTGCTGTGTTGCTGTGAAGCCAGGCAGTAGGATAGCCTTTCCAGTTAAGGGCTAACCGAATTCTGCGTTCTAATTTTAGCCGTTATTAGCCTAGGTGCTAATTACCTTACGTCACCTGCACTGTGGCTTAACATTACCAGCCACCCCCCACCCCCACAGAACAAGGAAGTAATAAAGGGCAGCCTGTGGTGAGAGATGATACTTCCAGGGCCATCACTCTTCCTATTGTTGGCACGCCAGCCAATGATGCAAGAAGCCATTGGTGTCTGTCTTCTCTCAAGGTCGTACAGAGAAAGAGATTAGTTCTGTCACAGCAAAAAAAACCCTGACAGAGCACTCAGTTGCAAAGTGTGTATGTATCTTCATACACTGGCATAAGCAATAGCTATATTGCATGTTTTTGTTATTCACTAACCAACAGTGGAACATCTTCGATGCATTTGGACTTATTGTCTAAGTGACGTTCTGTATGTCCCTACACTAGTCATTGTTAATTAAACACAGTTGGACTAGCATAAACACACTGTTCATGTATAATCGATTATTAAATGGTTCTCTTCATTGCCCCAGGGAACATTTAAGGTTAAGGTTAGGTAAAATTTGCTGTGGATATTTTAAGTAAAGCAACAACAAAGGCACTCAGTTGTTTTGTAGATGGCATATGCTCTGTTTTGTGTAGCGTGTGTCTCCCTATTTTATAACTCCGGAAACCATCAAATAGGTTTATGCCTTTTTTTGTTAATTTACTCAGTTTAGTTGCCCAGTAACCTCTTAGTAAGTAACTGCTTCTATTTTATGCTAGATATTAATGGAACATAGAAGTCAATTGAAGAGGGAGAGCAATAACACCATATCCTTTCAGCATTTTTCACATTAACTTGGGCCACTGAGAGCAAGCAGATGGTTACTGGCTAAAAGGCAGATTATTTAACTTTTAAAAAAGATAAATGCAGATGCTCTGATCTGGTCTGCAGATGCTCTGCTCTGGCTCTTTCATGGCTTGTCTTGTGATGACCTTTTGAGGTGACTCGGGGGAAAGCGAGAGGAGTTAATTGCTCATTAACTGAATGTGTGTGTGCTCGATGCTGTGTCTTGGGAGATGCCGGAGAAGATGGTTCCTTTTATTGTTATTTATGTTTCATTTGGGAGCCACTATTCCATACGCGGTGTGAATGTGTGATTTTCTCGAAAGGTCACATTTAAAAGGAGGGATGAGGCCGAATTCAAGTCTGCCAAGTATGAACTACCATCTGCAATCAGAAAGGCAAAGTCTGACTATGCAAATAAACTGGAGTATTTACTTTCCACCATCAACTGCAGATTTGTCTGGAAAAGTTTAAAGGAGATGACCAACGACAAAAAGGGGCCTGCTTTACCAGCAGAGGAGGACCCAGATCTTCCCGACAGGCTTAATGAATTCTATGCCTGGTTTGAGAACAGACAGTCATCAGCACACTTCCCCTCTCCCCCTCCTTCTTTCACTCCTCCTTTTGTCATCCAGGAGGCAGAGGTAAAAAGCAGAGTGTAGGAAAAGCAGCAGGATCAGATCAGCTCTCTCCAGCTGTGTTCAGACACTGTGCAGATCAACTGGCACCTGTGTTCACTGAGATCTTCAACTCCTCTCTATGTGAATGTGCCGTTCCACAGTGTTTTAAAGAATCTGTCATCATTCCTGTCCCTAAGTCAGCTAAAACAACAGGTCTCAATGATTTCAGGCCAGTTGCACTCACCTCAGTGGCTATAAAGGTTTTTGAATGTCTGATACTGTCTCATCTACAGGCCTGTGTATCACCACTGATGCATCCTCATCGGTTTGCTTACCAGACTAATAGATCTGTCGAGGATGCCATCAACCTGGCTGTTCACTTCACACTCTGCAACATATGGGATCTAGCAACACCTATGTGTGCATCTTGTTCATGGACTTTAGCTCAGCCTTTAATACAATTGATCCTCTCAAAATATTTGATATGCTCCAAGTCATGGGCATTAAAACAGCCTTATGCCACTGGATATTGGACTTTTTAAGAAACAGAGTAAAAACTGTCAGACTCAACAACGCCACGTCATGCCCTTTGACCCTTAACACTGGAGCTCCACAAGGCTTTGTGTTATCTCCTCTGCTATTCTCCATCTATACTAATGACTTGAGATCTCACCACCACTCAGTCAAGATTTTCAAATATGCAGATGATACCACCATCATTGGCCTAATTAATGACAATGTTGAGTCTCAGTACTGCAAAGTGGTGAACTGGCCTGTAGATTGGCGTAGCAACAAAAACCTTAAACTCAACACATCAAAAACGAAGGAAATAGCTGTGGGCCTGAGAAGGAGTGGCCCTATTAATATACTTGATTGGCCCATATCTTTTGCAGACTTTAAATTTCTTGGCTCTTACATCAGCAACGCTCTGAAATGCGAAGTTTACAGCACTCACATCATTAAAAAACCTCAACAAAGACTATCTTTCTTAAGGCAACTGAAGAAGTTTAATGTCAGTAGACATCTGTTGGTGCATTTTTAAAAAGCCATTATAAAGAGAGTCATGACCTCTTCCATCACTGTCTGGTATGGAAGTGCAGAAAGTCGCACCAGGAAAAAACTGGAGAGAATTGTGACCAAGGCCTCAGACATCATTGGCTGTGACCTTACTCCAGTCCATTCCTAATACTCTGAACACAGCTTAAACAGAGCCTCCAAAATAACCCACCCATGCACTTTATGTTCCAACTTCTGCCCTTTGAAAGACGGTTTACATCCATTCGCACAGAGACGGCACGATTCAGAGACAGCTTTTTCCCTTCAGCCATCAGACTCCTGAACAGTGCTAAACTGATCTGAACTTCTTTTTAATATTTATTTTATTTTTCTTTATCCTTGGACTGAGATACCTTAACTACAATTGCCACCAACTGTGTTGTGTGGCAATAAAGTATTATCTATCTTATCTATCTTAAATCATAGCACCACAAGCACCAGACTAGTTTGCCTTGAGAAAGTCAGAACACAAAGAGCAAGCACTGCAACACAAGTTAATGCTTTGTTAACGCCACAATGCCAACCAGTCACTACAATACTGCCAATACACCTATGCCATCATCAGCTACAGGGTGAATGAAAACATCGCTAAAGCACTGCGGGTGACCTCACTGGCCTCTTCAGCTGTTTCATAATGTACCAGTCAAGTGTGTGAGTCTGCCATTGTTGTCTTTTGTCTTGTGTTAGACACGTCCTTTGCCCCCAGTCGCCCTTCAGTACGTCCATTGCATGACTTCACACTGTGACATCATTTTTTACTCTAAAGCCGATGGGTGAGGGTGGTATCTAGTCAGAGCAGACAGAGATCCCCCTCTCTCTGTCCCTGCCCCCCCCATTCCACCTCTCTCTGTCCCTGCCCCCCCCATTCCACCTCTTTCTGTCCCTGCTCCCCCCTCTCTCTGCCCCTGCCCCCCCCCCTCTCGCCACCTCTCTCTATCCCTGTTCCTCTCTCTCTCTCCACCTCTCTCTGTCCCTGTCTCTCTCTCTGCTCACCTCATTGAGTTCCTCCATGTTTTATTGTCCCCTTTAAGCAGTCAGTGCATTAGAACACCTTTATCTGGCCAAAGCTCTACAAACAAACTTAATATTCTGTCTGTATTGATATATTGTGGACATTCATGCTAAGGGTGGATTAGCTTGGCTTACACTTTGTTGGTGAGGATAATGTAAATGTATTCAGTGAACCTTGGCGCTGTGATACACCTGGTCATTACCATATCTACATTTTGGCACTACTGTGAACCGCTGAGCCTCTGCTTTAATTCCAGTGGGATTAAGCTGGCTCCTAAATCACACACTGGATTTAGGCTCCGAAAACAAACACACACACACACACACACAGAAACATTAATTAGTCAGAACACATATTAGCTGGGTGTTAAAAATAAGTACTTTCTTTGTTTCACTTGTCACCGAAAACTGAAAAAAAAAAACAAAATCACATTTTTGCTAATAATGTGACACAGTGTTAGAGAGCCCAGCCCCTGCTGCTTTCTACTACTCCAGACTGGCCAGACAGCCAGACGAGAGAGAAAGAGAGAGAGAGAGGGCACCATTTGGGCGGCGTTGCCATGGTTACCTGAGATTCGTGCCGAGCCTCCCCGGCTGTAGGAGGGTGGGGCCTGAAAGGCGTAGACGACGTCGCTGTCGGCGATGCTGGTCAGGTCGTCATCATCAGAGAAGGAGCGCTGGAACCCCGTCGGGTAGATCTCCGTCAGGATGACCTGCGTGAGGGAGGAGCAGAGAGGAGAGGGGAGGAGAGGGATGAAGGGAAGGGTGGGATAGGGGAGGGATGGTGGAAGGCAGAGAGAGAGGGGAGCAGGAGGCAGGAAGGGGAGGGGATGGAGGAAGGAGAGGTAAGGGGAGCAGGAGGTAAGGGGAGCAGGAGGAGGGAGAGAGAGGGAGGGCAAAAGAGAAGGAGGGGAGAGGAGGGAGCTGAGTGAGTGATGAGGAAGACACCGCTGTGGTTTGGAGCTCTGCAGTGTGTACGAGTGCAGAACCCAGGCGGTAAAGGACGTAGCAGGCAAGGACTGGAAAAACATGGTGGGCAGATCAAGCATGAAAGTTAAAACAAACACACACACTCATCCGCAGACACACAAACACACACACACCTGGATGATCCAAAAGAGATCAGTGCCTAGACTGCTGTTGGGAAGGCACTCTACTATGCATGCTACTATTTCTCCAGATCTTTTAGCTGCCTTTATCTGACAGTTGCATCAGGATGCACACACACACACACACACACACACACACACACACACACACACACACACACACACACACGTGGCCCGCCTCAATACACACACACGTACACACGTACACACAGACAGACACACAGGGCCTTGTGCTACTCATCAGCCCAGGCACGCCGAGCTTGTACACTCAGAGGCAGCTCTGTGAGGAGAGCTTCCCTCCTTCTTTTGCGCTCTGTCCCCCTCTCTCTGTCCTTGTCCCTCTCTCTCTTTTCATCCCTCTCTCTTTGCCTCCCTCTCTCCTTCTCTCTTATCACACTCTCTAACGCCCCCCCCCACCCCCATCTTTATAACTCTTCATCTCTCTATCTCTTTGTCTGTATTAGCCTCCCCTGTTGCTCCTATCTCTTCCTTAGACCACTCCATGTCTGCCAGTCTCAATGTGGGGGGTGCTGGGGGGAGCGGAGGGTGGGGGGGCTTCAACCTGCAATTCTTGGCGTTGGCCTCTAGAGGGAGAGTTTCTCCTCACAAAAGGCACAGCCGAACCCATTGCCCTCCACTGTCTCGCCTAATGCTTTAGTGTGCCAACCCCGCAGGGCCCACCAGGAGTACCCCACTGAGCCTGGCGCTCACTTCTCTGCAGAGCTCAGGGCTTGAAAAGGTGCTGCCGAGCTCAGTCAGTCAGTCAGTCAGTCAGTCAGTCAGTCAGTCCCCTCTACTGCAAAGAAGCAGTGTGGCATTTTTCAAAGTCAAAACATCAAAGTCAGCTTTATTGTCAAAACCATATGTACAGGTCATACACGGGATTTGAAATTGCAGAGCTCCCTACTCCCTGGCATGATGGCATTTAAGCAGCAGCTGATTCAAAGTGCAGGTGTTAGTCTACTACAGTCCAGTGGCTTGTGTGCTGGTAGACAAATCAGGGGGTTGGGGGTTTAGAGAGGGGAGGTGGCATCTTTGAACATTTAGTAAATTCTGACAACTTTTTGTAAACTTTTTTTATAGATTAGTTTGTATACTCGTGAAACCGAAAGTTTAAGTTAAATTTGTGATTTAGTCATACATTTCCATTGAATTTATGAGCAGACAAGCCTGCAATGCAAAGGAATTAGTGACTCAGTGCATGCAGTGCATTTATCATCATACCTGCGCATGGGCAAACAGAAAGCTGACCACCTGAAGCACGACAGTTAAATAACATCCAGAAAGACAGAGAGCTCAGAATGATGCAGAATCAGCCTTGAGCACTTTAGTCGCCCCCTCTTGCTCTTTTTATTAGAAGCAATTACAAAACCAGTCTCCGATTAGACGTTAGGAGATGTGAGGCAACCGCATACTCAAATTTATAGCCCAGTAAATCTCATCGTGTGGTACCACGGGGTTTCCATGGAAATAACGTCTACGGGGGGCCGACCCCCTCATCCTCTCTCTGCTCTGCAACAAGTCTTCATTAGGACATGACAGAGCAGCGCACCCCAATGTTTTATGGGGTTACAATTTTGTGCAATTGTACCCGACGCTGTACTGTTTCAGAATGATTGGAATCGTCACCCTGGGTCCCATCATATCTGTAACCTCGGAGAGGAAATTAGTAGGATAAGACAAAAAGGATGCCCTGCATTTCGACTTTCTGTCAAAATATATTCACCCCCGTACACAAATGATCATTTACAGCTCAAAGGATATGTTACAGTCTGACTACCCAGACCACATCTCTGTTAAAAACCAAGTAAAATGAAAACCATACTTGGTCTGGTAACATGTAAAATATATCAGAAAACTGTCTGAAAAGATGCAGAAAATACCTGAAGTCATTTTAGTCAACTCCATTAGTTGTGGAGTTATGTAGTTTTAACAGCTTTTCAGCACTTTTTGCAGTGTAAGTAAGAGCGGGACTAAAACCTGCTCATGAGAATATCTTTAATACAATACAGCACTACACGGATGGTGCCTCAACACTTTAAGCCTACACGCCCACAGTGTCTGAGCACAGAAAGTTTTTTTTACCTTGTAATTACCTTCATATTCGCTGAAAATTGACAAGGTGATTATTTGTGACAAGGAACAGTATTATTTTTTAAACCTTAGCCTTAACTAACTGGGCCTTTAAGTGAGTGGAGTTTGCCCAGAGTCCCTGAGTGACTTCTGTGTGAGGCTATGAGGCTGACGTCTGCGTGAGTGAGACTGTAAAACAGCATTTAGAGACGGGAGAGGTGAGGCTGGCTGGCGCGGAGTGAGCCCCCTGGGGCGGAAGAAGCTGCCTACGAGTGGAGCTCTCTATCAGGCAGCCCCGGCTCCTCCACACTTTCAGTCCAGCACTCTCAATAGGCAGAGAGAGAGAGAGAAAGAGAGAGAGAGAGAGAGAGAGAGAGAGAGAGAGAGAGAGAGAGAGAGAGAGAGAGATAGATAGAGAAGAAAGTCCAAGGGGAGGAGATTGGCCAGGCTGAGGGACAAAAAGAGATAATGGAGAGAGAGAGAGATAGAGAGAGAGAGAAAGAGAGAGAGAGAGGAACAGAGAGGGAGAGAGAGAGGGACAGAGAGTGAAGAAAGGCGGTGGAAGGAAAAAAGATCATGATGGGAAAGAGAGAAAGAGAGAGACACAGACAGAGAGGGAGAGAGAAAGAGAAATACAGATAGATTTGCAGATAGAGTGAGAATGTGTAAATAGGGAAAAGTGTTGTGTGTGTGGGAGAGAGTGGAAGGGAAAAGGAGGGTGGAAGAGTGTCTGCGTGTGTGTTTGTGTATGTGTAAGTATAGGTGTATGTGTGTGTGTGTGTGTGTGTGTGTGTGTGTGTGTGTGCATGCGTGCGCGCGCAAGTATGTGTGTGGGCAGTGTGTGTGTGTGTGGGCAGTGTGTGTGCGCCTGTGCTGTAAGTGTCAGAGTCTAAACGGGTATGAGAAAGAGTGCGAGTAATGGTGAAAGTAAACAGAAACCTGCTTGGTAGGGAGGAACAATCGAGTTCACTAAAGGACATCAATTATTCATCAGTCGCTACGACAACACCTTACTACTGTGGTGATTGACATATATCATGGCTATGCAAGACAGTTTAGGAGGGGTTACATAATTTTACATGGAGAACAGTCTGACGTGGTCTTAAGAGGGTATATCTACATAATATATGAAGGTTCCAGTAAATATTAACATAAATAAATACAGTACACACATGTCCAAGTCCAGCATAATGAGCCACAAGGACCTAAAAAGTGTAATATCAATTGAAAGGACAGATAAGCTATAGAATAACCTTCAGGTCAAGGTCATATCTTGTATGGAAAAAGTCATTTGTTGAACAGAGAAAGTTGCAGGAGAGACAGGCAGCAACAGAGATCATGTGAGTGAGAAAGAAATGGCGACACAGGTAATGTGTGAAAAGAAACAGAGCGCTGTCAGGGCTCTGACAGAGGAAACAGAGAGAAGCAGACAATGGTAACACTTTATGTTACGATTCCTTTTTTAGTATCTAATTACAATATGTATTATTATGCACTTACACTGTACATAGATAACACTAACCCTAGTCCTAAGCCTATGGTATAGTGTAAGTACATATTGTGTACTGTTACACTGTACCTAATCGATGTAACAGGGACAGTAAAATAAAGTGTAACCCACACATTTACAAAAAAAAATATGAGAGAAAACAAAAAGGAAAACACAGCTCTTGTGTAAGCTGGCCGAACTCACCTGGTCCGGAGTGATCTTGCCCTCCTCAGCTACAATGGTGCGCAGCGCAGACACGGAGCCAAACAGAGGCACGGCCAGCCCCACTCGCAGGTACCGCTGGCCCTTGGTGTTGAAGACCAGCGTCACATTCAGAGGTCTGGAGAAGGCACAGACAGAGACAGACACATACGTA
Source organism: Setipinna tenuifilis (assembly GCA_030347295.1). Taxonomy (NCBI): domain Eukaryota; kingdom Metazoa; phylum Chordata; class Actinopteri; order Clupeiformes; family Engraulidae; genus Setipinna; species Setipinna tenuifilis. The sequence goes on from CM059281.1 coordinate 5,769,272, forward strand.
TATCAACATGCGCAACAATAAGATATACTGTAAGGTAACACTTCATTTGGATAGTCCACCCCACAGGGACTTTAATTTAATTTTTAATTTAATCTTTATTTGACAGGGACAGTGCACAACATATAATTGAGCCAGATTATAGCCACAAGGCTAATTTTCATCTGACTTTTACAGATGCTTTGTTAAGATTCAGTTAGATTTTGTTTATTATTTACTGACTTATGAACCTTTACCAAACCCAGCCCCACAACCCACGCCTCAACATGACAAAGAGTTTCAACAAGATAGTTTGCTTATAGACTCATCATCTGTAGATAGTCTATCTATAGACTCACCTATCGGACTATGCAAAAAAAAAGGGGTGACCAAACCTATAAGGCAAAGCCATCACAGCAACCAGAGGCTGACAAACCAGCTGGAAAAACTAAAGGCTCTGTCATGTCTGTACTCTTAACCCAGGTCAGGTGATGACACTAATTAGCTCATCTACCTGGCTAAAGACATGAGCTAATTAGGATCAGCTGGTTCAGTGAGTTGGCTGAAACAAAATTATGAAGCAAGACTTTTACTTTCTGAACCCGAGATGTCCACCTCTGACAGGCGATAGAGGCTAGATAACCACACTTGGCTGACCGACAGAGCTTCACAAATAAGAAGCGATCTCCTTTAAATGATTAATGAGGGGACTCGCCTATTAATCAGTTAAGTGGTAAAGCGAGAGGATGAGGCAATCAGTTACACTTTGTCAAGCGCTCATTAGGACATTACACACACCCTTTACAGAAATCATCATGGGGAATAGAGAAGATGGAGAGCAGAGGGGGGGCATTTTTACGTGTGCGTGTGTGTGTGTGTGTGTGTCTGTGTGTGCATCCGTGCGTGGGTGTTTCTTTGGATAATGTCAGAGTGATATAACTAAATCATGTCTGAGAAACTCTTGCAATTGTTAGATTTGTGTCCTTGTGTATATTTATTATTCTGAATCCTGGACACAAATGAAAAGATAAATGTGTGATAGTGTGTGTGTGTGTGTGTGTGTGTGTGTGTGTGTTGGAAGAGTGAAGATTAGGACAGGTGTGGTGAGGTCATTCAGCCCTGTGGTAAAGTCACCTGCTGTTTCGCCCTGAAAGGAAAGGGCAGATCTGGCCGGGGGGAGACGATCTGTTCTTTTTGGTGTCTGTCTGTGTGTATCTATTTGAGAGTGTGTATGTTGTTTTTCTCTGTAACTAACCCGTGTGTAGCTCTGTGTGTGTGTGTGTCTGTTGTTTGGGGTTGTGCCGAGGATAGAGTGGTTGAACAGGACAGACAGCCTTGCATGTGTCAGACAAATAAAGCGAGAAAGAGAGAGAGCGGAAAGGACAGGTGAGTAGAGAGCAAAGAGAGAGAGAGAGAGAGAAAGAGAGAACAAAGAGAAAGAGAAGGGGGGGGGGCTGTGATAGGTGAGTAAGTGAGCGGAAAAAGAACGGGATTGAGAGCCGTGGTGTGGAGAGCACGCTGGCGGATGCACATCTGTGGAGGGGGAAAGAGCTCTTATCTGGCACACAGACTGTGAATATTTGGCTTGTGATGGCTCCTCGCTGCGATCGAGATGGAGCTGCTGGCAGCCTGGTCACCCGGTGGGCGGGAGGGGAACCTCTCTCATCGCCACAGCACCTTCCCACCCACCCACCCTGGCTCCTGCACGTCCAAGTGTGCAGGGGACCAAAACACTAAAGGAGACACACCTCCCAATATATCTGGACATGGGCCAGCCATGACGGCTCTAAACCTTCCAATGTATCTGGACACATGACAGCCATGATGGCTCTAAACCTTCCAGTGTCAGGTGAGCAGAAGAGAGGACAGTGGAGCTAACCAACCTGACCTGACCATTTAGATGGACTTCCATCTTTGTCATAAATAATTCAAGGCCCCCCTTGTCTCCTAAAGGGCTCAACATAAGCCCACGGTAATGAAAACGGAGGTGTTTACTTATTTATTTACGCACTGTTGTCGAGTCATCATATACAGGCTGAAAAATGGAAGCCCTTTTAGTTTTAATGCCTGTTGACAGGCTGAGATGAGGCTTCTCCGTCATGGAAAGGAAGCCGCAGATGGAGCTTGTCATCTGCTTGACAGTCTCTGCTCAAGATTGTTCTGGCCACTTTTAAAAACTGCACGTCGGAGGAGTTTGCTGGAGCGCCCGTCTCTGGCAGGAAGAGTGAAACGCCCACGCGATCACCTCTGTCTGCCTCAGTTTAAGCCTTGAAGAGTGATATAAAAGAGTCTCTCCCTGCTACAGTGTGATTGTTTTAAAGCCTGCCTGACAGCTGGGCAATGGAGGGTGAAGAGGAAGCTGTGGTATTAGTGTCAGTCCGTTTACAACTGATTCTGTGTCATAAATGTGTAACTATGTGTGCAGTCTGGATTAGTATGGATATATACACACCTGGTTGCATTACGTGCATGTAGAAATCTTTACAGATATGTATAGTATGTGAATATCTACTTGTGTCTTTATATGGGGTATGTATAACTCTACACTGCATCCTATGCATTCCTGACAATGTACAGTACTTACAGTAAATGTGTCACAGTTAGCATGGTAAACCAGCCCCTCATACGACACTACATTTTGCACTGTTTTTGAGTCTGACTGTGCTGTATTGAGAAATATTTTCTTCCTAGAGGTGTATACTCTGCTGAAGTGTAAAACAATTCGATGTGCCTTTACCAAATCGCTAATGTCTGGTCATGATTTATGCCTGACTATGCACTACTATTCAAATGTAGCACACAAAGTCGATGTTATCACTTACAAAAACACTCCCTCCCCTGATTGGTCAGGCAGGATGCTGCCTGAGACAATGAGGCAGGCTTGTCTGCAGTGGGATAGTGGGATGTATTTGTGTTTGTAAGTCTCGGATGTATGTGATGTATGCATATACTGTATGTATTTGTGTGTGAACGTGCACATGTGTGCCCGCACGTGTGTGCACATCAGCGCCTGTCTCTCTGTTTATATGCATAGGCTTTCTTTGTGCCTGAGAGCACCAGAGACGGTTGATAAATAAGAGAGATGAGAGACGGCCAGAAGGAGAGAAGAGAAATGAAATGTGACGTGTGAGCAGACTGTGAGCTTATTAGCAGGCTCCTGTGTGTGCGCAGCAGGCTACGTTTCCTGTCTGTCTGTCTTCCTGTCTGTCTGTCTGTCTGTCTGTCTGTCTGCCACAGCGCCCGTGAGCCTTCCAGCTGGCCAACTAATCGGGCACTCTGAGCACCGGCCTCCGGGACGGCAAGGAACCTGGGACCCACCGACCACACCGCACCGAGCCGCACAGGCCTCCACCACTTTGCCACTGGCCATTGTCATCATGGCAGCTGCTCCGCAATCCCAGTAGCCGAGAGAAAGAGAGAGTGAGAGAGAGAGAGAGAAAGAGATAGAGCAAGACAGAGAGAGAAAGCGAGAGCGAGGCAATCGTCCCCAAACAACAGACATGTCTATTCATGGGCGTGACAGTGGCCGGTGTGATTTATAGAGGATGGTAATGGGGAAGCAGATGAATAATGTAAGTCGTAACATGGCCATCAAGGCGCTCTGTTCTCTGCAGCTGTTATGGTTTTTACGACACAGAGACCAATTATCTATTTCATCTCGCTTTTCCGTCTGCTGGATATATCAAGGAGGTAGAAATGCCACACAAGCGGCACATCGCGACACATGGCCACATAATTTGAAGCATTTTTTAAAAAACAAGATGCTAATTTCACGTCATGAACAATGTTTTCTACCCGTGCTGAGAGCCCTGGTTCCCCTCATCCAAATTCAAATGCATTTAGTTTGTAAACTGCACAGGAACATTGTGTTTGTTTTGGGGGAGGGGTGGGGGGGTCAAATGTACTCAACAGAATGTGTTTGCCCCCTGGAGGAGTAGGGCAATGTGCAGGGACACTCAGGGAACATGAGGCTAAGGCTGAGGCAGGGAGGGGTGAGGCCGTGGCAGAGGCAGCGACGAGGCCAGGCGAGGCATCGGGTCGGTAGGAATGAGGTGCCACTCTGGAGCCTCTAATGAAGTGGCCTCTTGAGATTGATTCTGGAGGAGCTGGGTGTGATGGCAACAGCGC
>CM059281.1:5778375-5928375 GCA_030347295.1 Setipinna tenuifilis
ATCTGGACTCATATCAGTCTTCAGACTGGCACTGTGGGAGTTGTCATACTCTAATTGGGCTCATTCAAAGCTGCCTAACTGATGCTGTCAGCATTCGTTCCACTCATGATGGGCTGAAGCTACAGTACCAGTACCATATATTGATTCAAGCCATTCACTAAATCAGTAGAAAAATCAGTTTTAATTACCACAACTCTTTTTAGTCAGGTAGAGAGTTAATTACTGAAAAATCCAGGTGATTTGGAACACATGATAGCCTACTATATTGTAGCATTTGAATCCAGATTGCCTGTCAATGTGTTTCACTTGTGTAAAATGACATTGCCTTAAACAGTGTGTTGTTGACAGCTCTGGATCCACTGTGGACCATCGGCCATCACGAGCAGTCACACTCCCGGAGCAACACATTAGTAGTCTGAGCAGACACTGCATGCCTCTCCACTAGTGCACACAAACCTTTCTGCTAACATTCAGACTTATCTCAAACCTTGCATAAACATCACACATCACAAGGTAAATTTATGTAGCAGGACATGTCGGGGAGAATGCCCCCATGACTGCCTGTTTGTTTTTGTCTCTGTCTCTCTCTTTAACACAACACACACCCTTTTTCTTTGTGTGTGTGTGTGTGTGTGTGTGTGTGTGTGTGTGCGTGCGCGTGTGCGTGTGTGTGTAAGTAGGTATCTTATTTATTTATCATTCTGGATTATTTTTTTGAAAACAGAACCAATGAGCACTCATGATACCGAGACAGCCAGGTATGAGTGGCGTGAAATAATAAAAAAGTACTGTGTCCTCTACACTTACACTGAGTTTCTCAACCTTCACGCACAATTACACATGAATTCACATGAAACTTCCCCAATGGTGTGTAAATGTCTGGGATGATGAAGACTACTCCTAAAGAGACGCCAGGTGAATAACTTCCAGCCTTCCACGTGACACGTGTGGGAACAAGACAGCACAAAACAAAAGAGAAAACCAGACTTAGTGGTTGTCCATCACAATTACAGCTACCAGAAGTGGTACTGAAATATTTACATTTTTTATCAAGTTTGAGCTCCTTGATATTAACTGAGTGAGAGTGCAGATCCACAGAACTGCTTTGTGCTGTAAATGTTTTGAACAAAAGTAGTCGGACTGGACAGCACACCATGTACAACAAGCCTTATGACTAACAGAGGTTGCTAGAAAGAAGTTGGTGGTTAGTTTTAGGTTGACTAAAGTTGACCCTTCTGGATAAATCCTCACAAAGAACAAGAACAAAAGAGGCTAAAATCATAATACATAAAAAAACGACAAACCTCTGAACTTCATAGTTGACCGGAACAGACCACCAAACTGAATGTCTGAAAGCCTTTCGAAGTATAACATGTTCAACTAGCATATAGCCGATACTAGCATATAGCTATACAGCTTTTGACAGTGTGGACTGCACTGTTGTTGTATTAAATTTTATCCTCGCCAACTGTTCCAATATCTCTAGTTTTCCAAGCTCCTATTTCCCTACATACTCACTGTAGAAAATGCATTTGATATGAGCACTACAAATGATCACTGTAGTAAAACTGATAGTATGAAACATCTTTCTCTTACACAACTATACTGTAACAGTTTCAAATTTGCTGCTGTGTGTTGTGTCAGATTTCCCTGTGTGCTGTAGCCTTAAAAGCTGCAATTTAGAAGTCACTAGCTAGTCCTATTTTCCTTCACATTCATCTAATGGCTTAAAATGCTGCATATTAAAGAAGTATTTTACTTTGTACAACTTTGTGCATATGTTTTTTAACAGTCTGTGATTATTCTGTTTGAGCTTTAAACCTGTTGGTACAGCCTTCAATTTCTATTCACTGATTGGTTCCTAAAAATTAAGTCCAGGAAAATCAAAGCCCTAGGAGAGTTCCCTGACAAAGTACTATAGTGAGAAATAACATTGAGCGTGCAGGCACTATGGTGGTGCTAGCCAAGCTATGAGTACACAAGAGTTTGACGATGAGCCCGGCCCTCTGTCAAAGGACAAACACAGGGTAGGGATAATTACACAGGGGCTCCATCCCAGGCTTTTATCCCCCCCTAATTCTTAGTGAAAAATCTGACAACGCACTAAGAGGATGGCAGACCTCCACTCTGCCACTGTGGCTGACACATTCCAGAAGTGTGCATTTGTGTATAGTGCAGTGTGTCTGTCAGAAAATTATGGGACTCAAGGAATTAGTGTAAACAATGCACTACAAAGCTGATTGAAGGCATCTGCACTCTCTTACAGACACCCCTGTCATGGTCTTTTTAACTGGCTTCAAAGAGTGATAGCAAAGGAATATACCAACAGGACTCAATAAAATGGACAAAACACACACACAAAACACAAGGTGCAACATACTAGACTAGGATGGTCAGCTTTTCAGTTCACACAACCATCTATGCTACGTAGACTAAACTCAGGTCAGCAAATCTTGATTCTCCCACAGCGGGAAAAAAGCCTTTTCATTAAACTGAGCACATTTGTATAAGTGTGACCATCTAGGCTATGTTGACTAAACTCAGGTCAGCAAATCTTGATTCTCCCACAGCAGAAAAAAAGGCTTTTCATTAAACGCTGCACATTTGCATCAGTGTGATAGGAAGGCTGCTGTGTGTCGGGTTGCTTGTGGAGAGAAGTTCAGCACAGATGTCCCTCTGAAGTTGTGACTGTGGCTGCTCCACTTCTCAATCTGAGGTCCCTGACAGCCATGACACTGGAGCCATCAAAACCCGTTCCAAAGGTGGAACCAATTTCCCTCAACAAAAGGCAGAGTGTTGAGTTATCATCTAAAGCCATGCGGGTCCACTGTCTATCCCCAGCATGGGGCCTTCAGACCAGGGAATCATTATCTACACAGAGACATAAAAAACAACTTGGTGCAAAAGGGAAAAAAGGTCACCCCTAGTCAAAACAATCTACAGCAAGGGAGTCCTAATCAACAAGGCCAGCCCAGCCAGTGTTGTGTCTGGAGCACAAAAAAGTAGAGCATGTTATAAACAATTCTACTTCAACAACTTTGATGGCTTATGTTCTGGGGTTGCTGGCAGCTTTTTAAATAATGAGCCAGCCCAGGAAGGGGCACAAAGCAAGCTGACCCGACCCACCCAACACCTGCTGATTTCTTTGGTGTGTATACGGCACACTGACATTCTTGACCGTCCGAATCCAGGCAAGCCGGATCAACAGGTGGTGAAAGTGATCTGCGAGACAAATGGAAAGGTCTCCCAATTAGCCTGAACAGTAGTGTGAGTGTAATTGGGCCGCTGTTTGTTTGGCCACGCAGGCGTTCAAGGTTAGATAAACGGAGCTATTAGTGGGGTAATTGCCTGTCCCTGTGAGACCAGGGAGACAGAGGAGGGTTCTAGGGCCTGGCAGAGGCCTGATGGTACTTTAGAGTCTTATGGATTCGCCATGGCCCTGTCAGTGGGCAGTAAATGGAGTAGCACAACCTTTCAATGTGTGTGTGGGGGGGCGCAACACATATGCAAATATAGGTACAGTGATTCTTGGTTACAAAAATGGTTTGGTATGGTTTCAAACCAACCTCTGCATAATCTTTGGGCTGCCCAATCAAAAAAGGTTGTTCTTCCAATCCCCACATTCAAATTTAAAGTGATACAACCACACAAACAACTGCAAATGGCTTATCTCCATTTCACAGAGCGGAAAAAAAGCCAAGGCCGTTTGTCTTTAATCGCTAACAATTTTTCAGAGCAGACAACACAGCCAGCCAGCTAGACTGGGGAGTCTGGGGAAGATATAAAAAGAATAAGTACAGAAAGACAGGAATAAACAGAGAGAGAGAGAGAAAAAAGACAAAGATAGTAAATCCTTGTTGTTGCCGCCTCTGTAATTAGAGAAACATTCCAAGTAGAATAATGAACAAAAACAGTACAGATGAGCATTCCTTTAATGAGTCTGTTTAATTAAACCAAACCATGGACCATTAGCTGTAAATTCAAGTCAACAATGTCTGGTCGGAAAAACGATAATCAGATTCAGTTTGGAAACAAGCACTCTTTGGAGTGAAAATGTGTCGGTAGATGTCATTAAAGCTTGACAGGAAGTCAAACAAGCCAGGACAAGAACAGGAAGTGTCTCACAGTGGCAACTAAATGCGGTTGCATGTGGAAGCAGCATGATATGAAGGGTGACAGTCCATCCTGATTTACACATGTGATTTTCATCTTTACAACTTCAGAAAAAAGAACATGGGGAGAAGATAGTAAGGGAGGAGACAGGGGAGTCACCCTGCAGCGATCAGTCAATCTCAGCTGAACAGCCTGCAATTCATAGACTGCATGTGCTGGGGTGTGTATCTTGTCGAAGAAGTAACCAAAGTACATGGCGCGTTAGCATAGAGACAGCAATTACAGACAGCTGCTGCTCCTTCTGTTGAGGAAAGAAAACGAGGGGAAATTACAAGGAACACAAACAAAGACAACCAAGTGTTCTAATCGCTCTACAGTAGAACGGGCTGATTCCTTGTGATTTCATAGATGTGTACTTATGCACAGAGAGCTGTAATCAGACAGCAGCCGCACTTGTGAAAGTAGCATCAACAACCCGCCCCCCCGCTGCGCATTATTCTGCTCGCGTCGGTTTCAAGTCTGGGGGACATCTGGCTGAGGGAGGCGGGCAGCACGCGTTTGCACACCACACCGCGCCGAGCTGTCAGACATGTCCATGCACCTCGGGATGTTACCTGCATGCACGCACTCATCTGTGCTGTGGGACGCTCTGGAGATGTGGCGCGTCTCACACGTTCAGATGGGAGTCTTACGAGCTACGGTGGGACAAGACCAGACCGAAGAGATGAAAGAATCAGGCGAAACCCAAAGTCACCTTGTGGAAACTTAACAGGCTGTACTCAGCTACCCAGCTACCCACGTAGGGGATGACTTAAAGACACATCTTGATGTGGTTTGTGGCCACAACATTAGCCTTTCATTTTAGGCAACTACACACCAACCTCTATAGATAAGCTTTTGGGTAAACATAGACCCCTTTCCTCTCTTATGTGTCCCCCTATGCTCTCTGTCTTTTTATGTGAGATTAAGTGCTGCCAGTTTGTCTTGTGCTTTTTCCACACACCTGTGTTATTTGTTATGAGGAACTTTTTTTATTAAAGCTTTTAAGAACACAAGCAAACAAGGACACAAGTACACAAAACCATTGACTGTCATCAACATGTAACATGAATGCTTGTGTTAGGTGAATTTTTATGTGCCATGTAAAGCACTTACAGTGCCTGTCACAGCCACTGGTCACAAACAAATTTTACTTCTCACTTTAACTGGCTCAATCATACATAAACCACAGTCTCTTAAAGACACTGCATAGCTTTTAAAAAATAATTCTACAGGGTGCTATACTGCAGAGATACTCACCAACACCTGGACAAAATGTCAGACTGATAATGACAGGGAGCTGGCTTCCTTTTCACCCCATGCTTAATTGTATCCCTTAAACTAAGCTCTGAGAATGTCAAAAGGCTTTTAAACGGTTTCTACCTTGGACTGCACCATTATAAAATTAGCACTTAATGCAGGACAGAGTTTATATTGGGAGGGGTGTTTATTTGCTTGAAAGGGGACCAAGATTGGGAGTCCTGCAGATAGCTATTGATTTTACAGGCTGCTAATTACTAATCATTCACCTGGCTGTTACACTAATGCATGCTTTTCATTCTAAAAGCTATAAAACATGACTAGTACAGAAAATTAGCTCACATTCAAACACCATCATTAATTGTATCAAGGCCACATTCAAAACTGATGGGCACTGAATACATTCTGTGCCCATCAGAGAAAACCAGACAGGTCTCTCAGATGCATTGCATTTGGGTTGGGGAGCTTACCATCACCACACCAAGGAGTTCGCCTTTACAAACTGCAAGGATTATATTTTTGTTTGTGTTGTTCATATTGTACTGTTTTTTCTGGATTTTTATCCTAACCTGTAATTCTATTTAACTACTGTAGTCTACTGTTATGCTGTTACATTCTGTGCGTCTGTTGGCTTGCTCCAAGCAATATATCTCTGTAGTTGTATTGTGACAAAAAGACTTCTATTTATCTATTAACTAGGTGGCCCTGTAGAACATCTCGCCTAAATAGAAGACCTAACTGAAGGACTTAACAGCAAAGTGAATCTTTAAAGCAGATATGTTACTTTGCACGTGGAATGAAAAAACAAAAAAACACAAACACACATGTTCTTCAAAAAAAGAAAAACCACAGAGGTACAGAATATTTTGTATTGACACAGGGAGTCAAATATCAGGACTATTACTTTCTTATTCGCAACAGTGAAGGAACAACCACTGACATATTTGACAGTTGCTAAGATAACAGCTTATGTTTGTGCAGTGGGTAATACTTTATTTTAATAGTTCCTTTTACAGTGTATCTTAACATAACGACATATAATATTATGTACTTACACTGCACATATCTAAAACTACCTCTAATCCTAACCCCTACCCTAACTCTATTCATGTTCATCCACATTCATGATGTAGACATGATGTACATTGCAACAGGGACTGTAAAATAAAAAGTGTGTAACAGTTTCCTTGTGCACCACTGTCCATGTCCTGTTAATGTTATCTCTGAGTTGATGCCTACTGATGACAATTTGCACCTGTCCCAAACATATACATAAATATAATATATATCAGATTTATTGGCCAAGTGTACTTACTGCATGTGCACAACAAATTTGACTTCTGCATTTAATCTGTCACATACATTAGCAGGGTGCAGCCATGAAAACAGCACCTGAGGAGTAGTGTGGGGGGGTGGTACCATGCTCAGGACACCTCAGTGGCATATCTGGCTGGATTTGAACCTGCGGTCATAGGTGGTTAAGAAAACAGACCTGCCACCCTACTGTGGCTGTTCCTACTGCCACTGACCCCACTGCCGGTTACCTTAACTGCCATGCCACCACTGCCCCTATATAAATCTACTGTATAAGTCACCCACGAGGGGGAAAAGTCAAGAGCACAGAGGAGAGCAGAAGGTGCCATATGAGACAACCTGCTGAGAGAGACTAGCCCATAGCCACTTTCAGCCTCACAGCACATGTTTCTGTCTCAGAGAAAAATGCTGCAGGAGTGCAGTTTGGTGATGTTGGGTAAACAGGAGAAATGCTCTCAAAATACATCCTGATCCAGTTTTTAGGTCAACCAATTTGAAACTGAGGCGAAAACACAGTGTTTTTGGTCATTATCCCAGTAATGTGTACCAAATTTAGCTAAGATAGCTCTTAAACTCGACTGGACTCATGAGGCAAAATAACTTAAACTATAAAAGTATGCAGCTTCCATGAGTCAAATAGGTCCATATCAATATATGCCACTTATCGTAGCTGCTGACATTCTGTTTCCATGACAACTGCACCTTTTAGCCACACCGATGCTAAAAACTGAGGATCCCAACCAAACCCAGAGGTATGAACTCATCTTCCCCATATATGATTAGGTTAATAACACTCATCAATAAAAAGACCAGGCAAGCAGGTTTATAATACATTTTAGCCAACCTTACAGCACAGTTACCAAAAAGCCTATATGTCTATTGATAAAAACAGACACTAAATAGCCAGTATGTGTATGGAAAGGACAGGGACCAGAGAGCCTGTACATCTATGGTAAAGACAGAGACTACATAACCTGGATGTCTATGATCAGGGATTAAAATTAACTTTTTTCACCATCGTCCCGGAATCGTCCCGAAAATCATTGTGAATCGTCCCGAATCGTCCCCCCAAAAAAAATCACAGCTCGTCTCTTTAAAACAGCTAAACTGGGCCGCATTCATGTATTAGATGGCGTTATAGCCTAGACGTTGTTACAAAAAAAGAGCCAAATTATGGACAGAGCCGGATTAATACATTCCTAGGCCCTGGCCAACGGGACTCAAAGACCCCCTGTCCCCAAAAAAATATATATCACAAAATCGGCATCATCAAGAGCATAATACCAGGCTTCAGGAAAGATGTATATGTCTATCTTCCTGGCCCTTTCCGTTACGCTAGGTGGGTGCCGCTGTAGTCAACTTCTATCTTTCTATTATCTTTTAATGCAAGGAACGTCTGTTCCACGCATAACTCTCGAACCACTCATCCGCTTGATCTCAAATTTGGAGGGCGTCATCATAATGTTAATGTGCAGTGCCAAGTTTCGTGTTGTTCGGGCAAAAAATGCCAAAGATATCGGTCAAACCGTGCCGACCTAGCCATGACGACCCAGGCTGATAAGATTTACAATGCTAGCTGCTACAATGTTGGACATAACGCGACTAACGACATAACTACAATAATGAACATACCACGAGTAAAAATTTGCCCACAACAAAGCTGCTACGTAGGTAAGATACGCAACAGCAAACTACAGCACTGCACACATATGCTTACAGTGCATACAGACGACACGTAGAGGAGACTGAACCTTTCACCTCTCATTCCGGTTATCCCACATCGCAAAACAGTGGCTAAAGAAAATCTTACAAGTCAGTTAGTGCAAATTTATTTACATAGCCTCCTCCTTTCACCTGATATTATTACCCACTTAAACAATGAGGTGGTCTAAACAAAAACGTAATACTCTGGCACATCTTCTATGGGCTCTGCACTGTTCCTACTAAATAAAGACAATAAACAAACTTTCTGGCGGCATACAAAGATGGTGTTCCAGGAGTTTGACGCATTCGCGTACATGTTGTGCATTCAGCTGTGTTAGGAAGTCCGTATGAAGGAACAAACTGCGTTTTTTTTATTTCATGTGACTCGTGTCCTCTCTCGCAGTGTCAGAGTAGTGCTGGGAAGCGATTACTATACAAACGCCGAAGGAAAATAAGAATTTCGTTCGTAACGTTATATTTTAACATTTCAGTTGATGGTGTCCTGGACCCCTGAGACGTTTTAGGCCTACTAAAGGCTTAAAAAAAAAAACCTCCAAGTTTCCATCGTCCCGACGTCGTCCCGAGTGAGATAGTTGATCGTCCCAATGACAATTTGATACGTCCCCGGGACGACGGGACGTTGTTAATTTGAATCCCTGCTATGATAAAGAGACAGGAACCAGACAGCCTGTATGTCTATGGTAAAGACACTAAGCAAAGACCCTGTATGTCTATGGTAAAAGGGCATGTCTCCTACCTGTACTGGGCCTGAAAGTGCTCCTGTACAAAGCTGTATCGTGTCCCGGGCTGCTGAGCGTTCACTGGGCCACCTACAAGGATTGTTTCTCCACCCGCTTGAACCTATTGGGGAAACACAGAACAGTTTTTTAGACTCAAATACAGTAAAACAATATATTTATCCGGACATAAGGCCACAAAAGTGGGGTCAAACCAAAATGTGCAGCAAGTTGTTGGAAACTGAGTAAAGTGTGTTATCAGTCTGAGTAAAGTGTGTTGTCAGTTCCGAGGTTTCCAGACAACGATATGCTGTGCTGAACAAGATACAATGGAAGAGAGTTAACCTACAGAAACACAACCAGCCAGATGGGGTCCCCTGTTTATAGAGTAATGAATATGTATTCCTGTATTGTGCTCTATCAGTGTTATTGCTAGTCTTACAACCCCAATTTTCCCAAGCAGTCATTCCATCTTCAGTAGGATAAGGAGATAAAAGAGAGAAGAAGGGATTGCATAAACACTCCCCGACTGAATACTGATTAAAAAAATAAGCTAGTCAGGAAAAACAACCTCAGTACAACAGCAGTGCTTTTAATGCAGTCCCAGGGAAGTAGATAGATAATATTCAAACAAACTATAATTAGACAGTAATAGTATTCACTATGGCATTCTTCTGAAATTACCTGTATTAAACCCAATGGTTCCGTAATATTGTTGCCATTGGGTCATAGAGACATCATTATAATACATCCTGACTAGCATAATGATAGCCACTAAGGCAGAACTGACTCAGATACTGTAAGGTTGACTTTGTATCAGCTGTCTGCAAAATCAGACTTAAACGTCTAAATGACATCTGGTTTAATAAGGTGTTCAAAACAGCGATTCTATCTGAGAAGAGAAATGAAATCTCAAATCACAAGGAATGAAAACGATTATGACCCTCAAGTGATACTGTTACTGAAAAGAATTTGAATGTACTGTAGTATCTACCACCAAGGCAAGGGAAGCATGTATATTCTATATACATACTAAAAACCAAGGCATGTGTGCACAGCCTATACAGTAAAACACAGGCATATTTCCAAACAAGACCAAGGCCTGTGGTAGGGTTTTTTATTTTCTTGGCTTAGTCACTGGTGGTTAGCCTTCATATTGGTTTGTATCAGAACTCATAACATAGTGGACATTTGGAAATTGAATGTTGATGCTTAGAATGTGTTAACAATGCTAAGCTATTTTGCAGGAGTTCATATAACAATAATAACAATGGGATGTAAATGCTATGAAATTATAGAAAAAGTGTCCTCAATAGTTTTCCTGAGTGTCTTCCCTCCATAGATACTTTTTCTTCACAAATACAAGCCAAAAACGATTTCCGGTTTTTGCTAGGCAACCTAAACCGGGGCAAATGTTTTGTTCCCATATTGACTGTTGAATTATATCCCCCTCCAAAAGTCTCAGACACGTTTCAGCCCTGACCCACTCCAGGTTCAAACTCAGGTAGTCTGGGCGACAGCCATAGTCCAGAGATGGAAGCAGAAAAAGTCTGAGGCTTCTCCCCAAACTCCAGAGGTTTTTATCTAATAGAAGTAACACACGACTTCTGTTCACTTTGTGGTACTACTGCTGGATTATTTGCTTGGTTAGTGATTCCAGTTTGTAAGCTTGAATCCTTTCCAGTCAATGTGATTGACACATCCACTGTTTTCACCTTACATCGTACGGTGTCATTTCTTCTTGTTCACCAAAGGGCCAGTTACCTGCCTGCTCCATATTTCATGGCTGGGATCAATAGAGGGAGGGCAATCTGACCCACTGGAGCCGTATTTATTTACCCTCCGGAATAATAATACAGTCAGAAGCTGTGAAGTGTCTACTTGGGGAGAGACTTGACAAACCTCTCTTCCTCTATTTCGCTCTCTCTCGCTGCTGGACCAGAAAACATGAAACGTCTCAATCACAAGCTAAAAGACAAAAATACAGACACAAAACGCTGGGTCTTCATAGCATATGTACCGGTACATATATAGCTCTGGGAAAAACATGAAGTGACCACTCAATTAAGAAATTACCATTTGAAGTGGTGTCTTGTTTTTTCCAGACCTGTGTATGATTCCTTCCTGACAACTAAGAGCTGTGCAGCCACTACACATCGTAGAATTGAGTTTGCGGAGCTGACATTTCGTGTGATTTCCCAGCAGGCACCGAGGGCACCACTTGCTTGAAGACAACATGCCAGGCCTATTTGGCAGAGAGGTAACGTGTATAGGTGGAACTCAGTTGCCACATGAGATGCCAGACCCTGCAGCACCACTTCAGTGCATTTGGACTGTGGATATCTTGCAGTCCCAGTGTGACATTTTCAAACTGAGAGCAGGTTCATCATCTGCGGACCAAAGCGCAGACAGCCCAGAAAGTTGCATCTGTCTGTTTGAATTTCTGACTCTGCCGTCTCTTTCACAACTAGCCTGCTAACTGCCAGCCCCTCTAGCATAACTGAACTGTGTATTATTTTGACAGCGAGTAAGAGTAAGTGCATTTCCTCAGCTCGACTTATTGCACTATGTTCTGCACCAAGTGCTATTCTACTGCTGTCATTCCCGATTAAAGCACGTTTTAAATACATATGTCTGTGTGTTTTTAATAACCATGTTTACTTTACAGCATCTCAGCCTGAAGCGGGCTGTATGCCTGAGTGGTGGTGATAAACTGCAAAACATTCTTGTACACAAAAGGAGAATTTCTGAACCTTTATAATACCTTGGTGGCCCCCGTTCAACCCGGCCTCTGATAGTAAATCTTAAAGCTTCTGATGTGCATAATAACCAACAGTTATAAAACATTTATGGGTGGGAAAAGTTCAAATGCCAAACAAAAAGCTCTCTGTGCTTCCTTCAGATGGTGTGACCTGGATTCCCAAAGCTATTTATACTGGCTTTTTACCTCACGCTCTTGTGGCACTGAATGCTTGAAGAGGGAAAGAAATAGTCCATTACTGGACATACAACATGTATGCTTTTTGCCCTGATAGGTACAGGAGCTGAACTTTGAACACTAAGTCAAATGTCTGAGGAAATGCGACGAGACAATTAGGTTAGATGCACAACTGAGTGCTTTATCAGATAAGGCTCAGACAATGAGTATGTGAAAAACTGATTCTAGGTTTGGTGGTCATGAAAAAAGGCAAAAATCATCTCTGCCATTTTAATTTGTTATTTTTAATCAGGACATTTCATCTGTAAAAGCCATTTCAACCTCACTTGTGCTGATAAGAGAAGTATGTTTCTTTTCATTCACCAAGAAAATTCATAAGAATTCCCAACAGTTTCCAACCACACTTAAACAATTCAAGATTAAACAGAGAGTTACTACCTGTAATTTACCTATAAGCAAGAGTGTGCTATAGCTAATACCAAATAGTAGGTGTGGAAAGATAAGAAGAGGAATAAAGGCTGATTTACAGCTGAGAAAGTACAAAGTACACAGATTTCTCGAACAGGGCCCACTCTTGGTCAGTAGTTGAAGCAGATAATTGATTTTGTGAACCTCTTGAGGAACTTACTAGCAAACGGCATCTGGGATTGCAGTGTTTGAAATCCACATGGTCATCAGTACTAAAAATCTATAATGAGACAGAATAAAAAATACTGGCTTTGATTTAATGATTGCCTACAGACTGTGCTGGGATAGGCTTTTCTACTTTATTCCCCTTTGATTTAGGATTTTTATTTAATTTTTTGTATGTACAAAATAGAAAAAAATACAAAGAAAAGAGAGTCTCCATTATAACTCAACACAGCAGCTCTCATTTCCACATGAGTCCTAATAGCTGTTTTTGTCAGGGTAAATGTGTTAATCTACCCTGATGTCTGTGTTTTCTAACTATTAGTAATTCATGGCTCATCCAGCATTAACAGTTATCCCAGGCGCCACTTCAGTAACTGAGTGCTCGCTCCTCAGTGATATCCTGGAATATATGAGCAGGGCCATGTTCTACACCTTTCACAACAAGCATGGGGGATGAGCCACCAATATCCATGAGCTAAAATGACAAATATATCACGAGGGGCTGTCAGAGGGGGTCTTGGCTTTGGGGGAGAAAAGTGAAAGTAAGCGGTAGAATGTTTCCAGCAGAATCTTCACAAAGAAAACTCCTCAGCAAGTTCTGAATTTGTCTCTTTTAAAGATGAGGTTGCCTGGTTCTAATATGGTAGTAGGGAGATGCAGAAGCTACAAAGCAACAAAGTCAGAGATTTAAAAAGTGTACATGTATATACACTCACTGCAAAAAAGTAAAGTGTACAACCAACTTAAAAAAAAAACCAGCAAGTCAATGTGCTGCAAGAATCTTTTTTTTTACAGTGGCCTCACTTTTACTATTTTGCAAGTATCGTGGCATGGCATGCATGGCATTTTTCATGATTCTTGAAAATGTAGACACATTGCCTTAGCTATACTGTAATTGTAATTGTCAGTTGGCTCTATGCTTTACATTTTACAGTAGGAAGCTGACTGTGTTTAGTGACCCAACCGTCTTATGCATGTTCACTTTAGCATCACGTGAAATAAAAAGCTCGTCTGTAAATAAAATGGTTGTTAAAATGGCATAAAATGGCAGCACAGTCCAGCTACTTTGGCTCAGAAAGAAGACCTGCTGCTTTTCCTATTCACAGAAGATCTGTAATAGTGGCCTTTGGCAGCACTCTTGAAAAAAGCACCTTCTCATAACTAGGTCAAAAGGCACTTAGCTGGACCTTAGAACAAAGAACAGATGCCTTCACGGAGTGTGTGAGGCACTGCGCTGTTTTTATCTCTTTTTTTTCTTCATGAAGCCTGGAGAAGAATGAATACAGCTTGATTGTTTTTTCCCCATGTCTTCTGTGCTATTGTCAGCATGCTGGGGCCAAAAATAGAAGTGGCTATCCGGAATAATGTGAATACTGAAATGTGAGAAGCACTGCTAAGCTGTTGAATTGTCACATTGTGTGAGATCCAAAACACGCCAAGATGGTGTTTTGGGTTCCCTGATGCACAGGGGGGCATTAACACCCAACTGCTCTTTGGGCACGGCCACAAAGCCTGCTTCTGGTTAGATAACGTAAACATAGGCACACATTCAGAGACTCTACAGACACAGTAGACAGACAGATCTTACTTGTTCAGAGTTACCTGAGGTGCAGGGACGGAAATTCATACCAGCCACCAACCAAACGCTGGTAAAATATAAAAGTGGCTGGTAGATTTCTGACACAAAATAATAATTTACTGTTAAGTAGCTGGTGAACTTTACCATGAATTTGTCAGTGGCTGGTAAAGGTCCACAATTTGCAAAGTTAATTTCCACCCCTGCTGAGGTGTGGTGGTTATTTTGTCAATAGACAGACTGCAAAAAAGACTTAGTAATGCTTACTACAAATGGCACACTTAGGCTACATACTATGAATGCTCATTATAAATGTAATTTTTTCATAACTAACTTTTATTATTTTTAAGACTTGTCTCACTCTTCCTTTTATCATGATCATCCTCACATTATGGTTGTGTGCCAAGGAGCCAATGTGACTGTCTTCATATCACCAAAGGTTGATTAACAGCTGTAACAGAGTGAGAGTGACCGAGTCACCGCCTTTGAAACATTCCCCCGCCCACCTCAGCAGCCGGCCCTGGCTACAGCCGCAAAAACTGTGAGAGGACAAACAGATACATATCAGTGTGATCAGCAACAAAAGAAAATAGCAGAGGGAGCCCTGGGTGTTGGGTATCGGAACATCCCCTTTCAGAGGATGGCACAGCTCAAGGACACACCCCGGCGCGGCACCAGACGTCCCTGCCTCCACAAAGGAGAACAACCGTTTGTGCAATGCTCAGATAATGCTGTCTGTCTGTCTGTCTGCAGTGTCGCCGACCCAAGGCTGAGCTAGATAACAGACGGTTTCTTAGACTGGGAAGGTCTTCACTCCTAGATAAGATTATTGGAAAAATCTTGATCATATCAGATGATGTTCTGTGTTTTCTCTGTCTGGCCTATGCAGGAGTTCTAATGGGTATTGTCGGTGGACAATCGGTAATCCCAGAACGATCTGTATGCCCGGAGCAACTGTCATTGTGAAGTTGCAACTCTAAAGTAAATACAGCAATTAAGCAAGAGATGCAAAAACAGTTACCTGAACGTTCCATGACCATCACTGACTTTTAATCATTGTTGGCAATGGCTGTTTCAGCATGAAGTTTCAGCAACGACCATGTTGAGGGACAGTGAAATATCCTATCACGCAGACAACGTAAAAAGACTGTTTAACGACAACTTCAAATGACGGCATTTAAAAGACAAAGGTTCTTGCCAATCCATCACTGTCTTTTATAGTGCTCTGTCTCAGCTGAGTTAATCTCACACACTGGAACGTCATGTTCCTCTTAAAGACCCTCCGACCAGTGCCAGCTGATGGGCCTGCAGAGAGTTGCTAGAAATAGCACTTCACTGGTGGGGGAGCCAAGCGAACATCGCCCTGCCAGAGCCCCCAGAAGCCCCAGCGCCTGTGTGCGCGCCCACAGCGACACGCAGGGCCACTGGTCCACCATATGGTCAACGCTGACCTATAAAACTCGGACAGGCTGTTCACAGGCTGCTGCCTGGGGTCTTCTGCTATGGCTAGCACCTCAGTCATGCCTCTGGACCTGCATTAAGCCAAGCTTCTCTGAACTGATGGATGAAAAGGCTGCAATCAATTGAATATTTACTGAATACGCAGCATATATATTTTATATTAAGTCTCTTGTGTGTCAAGCAGCTGTAAGTCAAGTATATGTTTTAGGCCAAACTACAACCATGAAACCTTTAAATATATTTCACAAGAACATAAAAAACAGCAAGTGCATTAGACAGTTTGTTGTATCAAATTCCTAATTATTTTGTTAATCAAGTTCCCAGAAAACACTGGTGGTAATTAAATGTACACTCTAACTCCTCTGTGATTTGCTCTGAATAAAAGTGTGCTAAATTACTGCACACACTGCAAATGGCTGCCACAGGAGAGGTGCCTCGAGCACCTGGGCATGTTGTGCCCTTTTCACCAAATCTAGTTGATTTTCCTAAGTGCGCTGTAACTGGTGTTTCATTATGTTCAGACTCCATTAAGGTCTTATGCAAAGGGGCAAATGAGTAAAAATGTCTCCTAGGTGTATCATTTGTTTAAAAATTTATTGAGGTTTCCAAAAGCTCTGTGAGTTCGTAAAATAATGCCCTCGGGAGGCAACCGACTTCATGGCTCTACTGGTGAATTATGACACGCGATAACCCAGGCTGCTTCTCCTCCATGACTAACTTTTTACAAAGACCTTCACGATCTTCACATTTGAATAAAACAAACCCTGTGGTTATGCTAGGTGGGTTCATCTACATAGGCGATCCTACTGTAATTACCCTGGTCTCTTGTGGGTGGTCAGTGGACCTCTGCCTGAGTTAGGTTACTGATGTAACCACAGTGGCTCTGATGTAATCTACACCACATTACAGTTACTGGCCATCACCACCGACATGTAAATATTTTTTCCAGCTCTCTCTTTCTCTCCAGTTGCCCTCTTCTCACATCCTTGACACTATATGAAATAGAGGAGATCAGATAAAAGATAAACAAAAGACTGAAGAAATTATTTTATAATACACAGTGATATTCAATAACACGTTGTTGGAGGTATCCGTGGGTTCCACATCACCAGCATGACAGGAAAATATTGAAGTGTTTACACAACTTCAATGAAGTCATACATGGTAAAAAATACCACAGCTGACCTGTTCTACAAAAGCTCAGCAAAAGGGTGGGTTTTCTAGAAGTAGGGGAAAAAATGAAAACCATGGCAGATACCACATCATTTTAATTATGAGGAGTCTCCTTTTTATGTTATGGATCATTGTCCTCCCTCCACAAGCAGAGACAAGAAAAAAGGAGTATGAACAGAGAAGAGACACAGAGGTTCAGAGAGGAGCTGGGGCATTACCCAGAGCGCACCAGGAGAATTATGAGGCCTTCAGAGTTGCATTACTAAAAAGGCTTAGGGGGTATTCAAATGGGGTGACCTCAAGACTCTCAGCACTTCTGTGAGCACTCACCAGTGATATGTGAGCTAGCTGCCCCATTTTTTCCCCTCAGCAACCTGCATAGTTCTCTTGCTAATGAACTGGTTTCATGTCTACTCTACTCTGTTTTGCTACCCGGGTGGCAAAAAAATCAACAGGCTTGACACGGCCGTGGCTGGAAGTGAAAGGAAAGGCAGGTCAGCAGGAACTGGGGGGGGTGGGATTGGGGTGGTGTGGGGGGGGGCACTGAAACGCAAGCCCCGCAGTAAACTGGCTGACTCACCCCGATCCTTTCAGAGGAGAATGGTGACTACTAATGCAGCCTATTCAGGGCAGGCTTACAGTATCACAGCGGTCAGGGGTGACTGGGTGGGTTGAGGAGGCTAGGAGGGGGGAAGAGGCGGGTGTTGTCGGGAGTAGGTGGGGAGTGGGAGAGTGGGTCCAGGCATTCTTCTTGGACAGTCGTCTCTCTGTCTTTGTCTCAGTCACAGTGCCACCTCCTATATGCCGGGACCAGCCAGTCTCATCGACTGCTGGTGTGTGTCTCCCCTCACGTAATGCTTACACACACAATAGAGGCCTGGGATCAGGGGAAGCTGTGTGACGTTCTGTGGTGATGTCATGTGTTTGGTTTTGGTAGCATGATCATTCCCTTTTTTACTGGGACTGCAAATGGACTCAAGCGACTGCTTGACTGGTAAAAGCCACCTTTTACCATATAAATGCACTAAGGCTGTGTAATAATTCCTGAGTCTATATTCATACCATGGATATTTATTCTTGGACAAGTACCCATCTTGTTCACTTTTCAGACCATAATAATCTTATTTAGTAAGAACAAGAACTCTATCTACAATGCTGTGAGTTACTGCAAAACTGCAAAGTTATCTGCAGTATCTATTCCGCCCCCCTCTCTCTCCTTCTCTTGATTGGAGTGTCCAGATTGTCAGCTGGAGATCTGCAACCATAAGTGAAACCCCTTGTCTCACACTGTTGTCTCATGCTGCTCGTCTTACCATCTTGAGAAGCGTATGTATGAGCCTTCACTGCTACTGCCAAAAGGGCAAAAAAAACCTCCATGGCCCCTGTTTCTATGACGATTCAGGCTGGACCAATATGAGGTGAGAAGAAAGGAGAAGAGAGAGGAAATGGGCTGACACACACACACACACACACACACACACACACACACACACACACACACACACACACACACACACACACACACAGACAAGTGCTGCTGGCAGCGAGTCCGTTCCACAGATTTTTGTGTTGGCAGTGGAGAGATGGAAGAGAGGATGGCATTCCGTTTGATTGGCCGGCCATGTTTATTTGGAGGCAAATATTAATTTGGAAAATAAATGAGCAGCCTCCAAGCGGAGCCTGGCCTGCAGGATTGGATTCAGAGAGAAGTTCAGAGACAGACAGAAAAAGATCGAGAGGGAGAGAGAGAGAGGAAAAGAAAGCCAGGGAAAGAGGAGGGGGCAGAAAGACAAAGAAAGGCAGAGAGACACACACAGAGAAAGAGAGAAACAGAACAAGAAAGGGAGAGAGATTAAAAAAAGAGAGCGACAGGCAGAGAGAGAGAAAAAGAGATAGAGAGAGAAAGAGAAGAAGAGAAATGGAGGAAGAGAGAGGGAGAGAAGAAGACAGAGGTAGGAGCAGACATGGAGAGAGGTAGGGAGGGAGAGAGAGAGAGAAAGAGAGAGTGAAAATCGATTGTAATCAAAGAAGCGGGTGTCGTGTTCCTCTGATGCTAACATCGAGACGAGGGGTGGAGACTGTTTACCCCGGTAACAATATTCTCTGCACACTCCCTGTGGCCATACAGAAAAGGAAGGAACTAGTATTTAGTGCAGATTACTCCCCAAAAAGCAAACAAACACTTCACAATTGAGGACAACACCAGTTAAAGACCCCGTGGCTATTCCATCCCGTGTGCTCTCTTTGAAACTAGAGAAACAAAACCTTGTAGTGGTAATTCCAGTTAGACTGCCTTCAATAGCCAGGAAGCAGTTGGCCTTTTTGGGGCAGGTGACAATACAGAGGGTGTGTTTGTGTACTGAATGTGTGAGTGTGTGTGTCTGAGGAGGTGGTTAAAAAAAAACAAAAAAACAGATGGACCTTCGCATTTTGAGGGTGTGACACTGATGTTTGCAAGAACACTGACAGTAGTGCAAATACCGGATGGTGCCATTATAAGTTGAGTGTCAAACACTTTTTGCACTCAATGGTGGCCATCCTGACTATGTAACAGAAAGGGGAGGGCAACCAAACAGTTTTCTAACTCCAAACCTGCAAAACGCCCTAGAAATGGAAGTTAAAATATTAGATGTCGATACACAGTGTTTGTATGTCTCCAAGAAGCACTATTGTGTTATTGGGTATTGACCTGTGGTCAAATGTTGTGTTCATCATTTCTGCTAAGTGCACAACCTGTGTGTACAGTGGAAGAAAGAACTAAACCCTCAAACTTTGTGCACTGTACATGCAAGTACTGTACATAGTGCAGACCAGTGCACTATAATAAAGTGTACTGTCGACAGTGCACAATTAAAAAAAAAAGACCATATGTATTTGCCATCTCAAGTCAAATCAGATGATGTGAACAAGTAGCGGTTGTTTTCAGAGATCAGTCATCCATAGTGTAGGTAGGATAGGCCCCATCAAGGGTATCGTCCCCTAAAGTGAGGGGTGAACCTTACACAGCTGCAGTCCAGGTTGCCTGAGCTCTTCTTGAAGCATTCCACCAACACCCTAATCCAACAGTGATTAGAGGCAGACTGGGTCAGGGAGAGTATATGAAGCTCTCCTGTAATGGCTTTTTTGGTGGGGGGCATTATCATTATCCCTTGCAATACAGATAATATTACCTCCAATCCTAGGAGAGGCTAACATAAATCCAGGGTTTACGAGAGCTTTGTGTAAATAAATGTTATGTATTACAATAAACTGTCCTGCTGTCCATAGGGAAAATTCAGGAATTTGGGATAAAAATTTAAAACATAACAGGCAACGGAAATTGTTGTTTAGTGAAATGTGAAACTTGCATAGTTTTAAGACATGTTACAATGAGAATAGAATATAGGGAAAGAATAAACTACACTGGCTACAGACAGCAAACCCCTGATGTTACATTTCCGTTCCTTGACCTGGGAGGGCGACAGCAGTAGAAGTGTTTCAGTGTTTTTCTCCTGAACCAGCTCAAGTTATGCTGCAGGGGGAAGTCTTCATTGATGTGCTTGACTTGTCATTACCCTCAAACTATCCAGAAACATCCTCCTCAATCATCAGAAATCCATCCCCATGCTGTGTACTTGACAGAGAGTTCCTTCTGTGCCTCTAGTATTTACATTTTTTCTTCTCTGAAAGATTCATTGTTCTAATCAAATGTTTCTTTAGGAAAAGTGTTAAATATTTCAAGCTGGAGTGAAATCCATTAGAGGCCTTTTAGTGGTGGTGGGGGAGCATGTTGTCTCTCAGTGAGATATTGATGCAATACCTGCTACCTGCAGGCTCAGTGGAATATGCGGATGCGGGATTCTATTACAGAGACCCAGGCCTGGAGACCCAGTACTGGGAGAAGGAAGAAAAATAAATAGTATTCACAGCCAGTGGTAAGGAAAAGACATGACATTTATGAAATATATTTATATAAAGTAACTTGTTCGCATTAAATTTACAAGCAGACCTCTACCTGAGTAAGTTTACCAATTTAAATTGATAAGACTACATTTGGGACAAAATGATGGGCAGACAAAAAATAGATAGATTATAACGGAAGTTTAAAACTGCGAAGGTGGGTCCCACCTCTGTTTAATGTTTTTACGTTTTGTATTACAATAAAGTATGTCTACCTATAGAAAAGAGTATGGATGGAAGAGAGTGTGGATGGAAAGCACAACTCAAAAACAGTGTACAGTGCTGTAATGCAGTGTTTCCAAATTCTTCATTTTGAGGATCTCAAAAACTCCAGAGTGGCATGGGCGAAAGGTACAAACATACAGTACTAAACATCATAGGCTTTAAAACAAGAACGTGCAAGTGTGACTGTGGCCTCAGAGTTTAACTATAGGTCCACTGTGTGCTGACGATAGGGTGAAGTGCTGGTTGGAGAGAATTTCGCCATCTCAGGCCCATTGATCTGTGGTCTAATGTTCCTGCCTGCCGAGTGCTCTTCCGATATTGAGGTTCCATCCCCTTCTCCCACACTCTGGGAAAAAGCTGTTTAATTATTCACCACTTCCACCACCACCAAGCCCAACACACACACACTTCCACCACCACCAAGCCCAACACACTCTCTCTCTATCTCTGTCTCTCCCTCTACCTCTCTCACTCACTCTTTCCCTCTCCCTCCCTCTTTCTCTCTATCTCTTTCCCCACATGCATCAGCCCTTGCATGTTGAGAGGAATGCATCGGTGGATGTTGGGCTGCTGACCAAAATGAGCACTGAATCACACCCCTACTGCCTCCGAATTTGTTATAAGATTGGCCCAAAATTGGAAAGGGGGCTGAGAAAGAACCTGTTTGATAACGGGTGGCAAAATGGAACTGGATGAAGTGTTAACAAAAAAAGGGAATATTTAAAGAACCAGAGATGCCAGTGTCCTGGATGTGCAGGATGATTCAAATCAGGAGGAGTGTCTGGAATAAAAACCACACAGAAACAATGTTATCCTCTCTTCCCTGAATCCACAGGGGGCTCCATTGCACAGACCGAGTGTGAAGTAACAGTTCTCTGCCTCCCTGAGCTCTGTGCCTAGGGTGCTCGGCCTGCCCCAGGAGCTCTCCCATAGTAGTGAAAAGGCTCCTGGTATCAGCGGGAATCCCTTGAAAGCCTGAGCGAGGGGGGCAGTGCTGTTTGTTCTGCGGTGGCCAGCTTTCATGTCTGCTTACAGCAAGATCTCTCCAGCCGGTCAGAGCTAAAGGAAGGGCTGCTGTCTGTAGATTAGTGTCTGTTGTCCCCACTCATCCCTCCTCACCGATGCTCCTCCAAGCAAACATCGACCACCATCTTTGGCCACTCAACCAGCTCTACAAAAATAAAACTCTTTCGCATTCAGCCTCAAGCAGTATGCTGTGAGTCAGACAGTACACCTACATCTTGCCATCAGGACATAAGATGGGGGACGTGACACAATGTCACGAACTCTTACTGACACCTGTGGGATAGAGACTGCATTTCAATCTCCTTCAGCTATCAAGTTTTTTTCCAAGCTCTGGAGTCGTTGAGGTGCTTTCTGTTTGGAGTGCTCGAAACACACAGAACAAATGCATACTTGACTCCCGACGCGCACCCATCCAACTCAGTGTTCTTGCCACTTGACAGACACATTTTCTTTTGAAAATTCACTTCTCTGGCCACACAGGAACAACTCATATTCATGGAACAGGAAGAGAAACATTTCATGATTTTTTCTCAATAGGAACTGTCCCTATTGCAACATACAAAATAGATGAACAGCTGGCAAATGTTAGGAGTAATAGCAGTGAATCAAATAGATCAAATTCCATTCTATTCCAACGGTTGGCCTCATGCAACACCAAAACTATATGTGTTCATCATGGCTTCGAACCTAAACTGTATTCATATGAGTTATATAGAGTCTTCCAATCAGCCAAAGGCTTATATACGCAACAGGACTGAACACTGATGTCATGATGCAACACCTAATAATGGAAACGTTATCCTCTGGATGACGTGAGCATTGGGGTTGGCATATTCTGATCTCGAGCCTTAGGTTATAAATAATACCCAGACAATCTCCATCAGGATGATACAAATAGCTAATATGAAAATCCTTCATGGTTAAATTGAGTGCTAGAGGATTCTTGACAGACTCAGAAACATACAACACATTAGAAAGATTATGCCAGTGTTTTTCTTGCTGTTCGCTTCTTGCAAGTAAACTGTTCTCTAGTAACCAAAACAAAAATCCAGCCTAACCGCAGTGCAGGTCATCAGGCACCCTATACTGCTCCGTGGTGCAGGCAAAATGCTGCTAAATGAGAAAAACTCCTCAATTTCCCAGGTAGGCCAGACCACTTTGTTACTCGAGAACTTATTAGCTGCAGGTAAGATGGTCAAATTCCATGAGTTGCAAGAAGGAATACAGCCAATTATCTCTGCAACACAGGTTTGTTTTGAAGGACCAAAGATACGCTGCGTCAACAGCCCCCACTCTCACGGCATGCTCTACTACAAAAGCCCCTGGAAACTTGGCTTTATTCAGCAGACTTAGGCTATTTGGGGGAAGGACAGAACTGTTGTGCATTGGTCTGCTCAATCATTTATTCCACAATACGGCTCAGATAAACCCAAAGTGAGCAGAGGGTTCTAAAAAAGACACTTCAACAGATCAGAGTGAATAATGCATGAAGCAGACTTTGAGAAAAAAGGGGGAAAGCATGCCAAGAAATATTTTATAAAGGAGAGATTTGAAAGTTTCTTCTTGCTGTGTAAATCCTATTAAGGGGTTGAGAGCAAGCTGAAGGATTTGTGCCCTAGGTTGCGGGATCTCTCTATTGGGCCTGTGTTCCCACTTTAAGGGGAAAAAGAGTTATGCTGCAACTGTCACAACCACAAGGACTTGTATGTATCTGTGTTACGCACCAGACACGCCAAACCAACACTACACAAATAGTGGCCACCCAGGCCACCTGTTCCTAAACTGAATTGATTTTAATTTGCTCTTTCTATTCAGTTCACCATGTTGAAAGAATTAGTTAGTCCAATCACCCAGGGACATAAGTAAACTACCATGTGTTTGGGGAAATGTAGGGAAACCCCTGATGATTCTTAAAGATGATTCCTGATGACACACTGTGATTCTGGTAAACAGAAAGATTTGTTAAGATTAAGATTAAGAAATGTAGGATTTCATCACAATTTAAATTTTTATATTATGTCTTAAGGTTACAAAAGTGCTTGGATGTAGTGCTTGAAATAGAAATTTATGTTATGCAGCCAATTAGAGTAATCTCTTTCAAAAACAGGCTCTGGCGTCGGTCCGTACACCTGCTTAATTGACCAAAAAAAAGTAGGCAGCAGGCTTCTGACTAGTGCCAATAGACGCTCACAGACATCCTATTACAGGCTCTCTGCCTGTTGCATCACATCCTTTAAGAGTCAGCCAAACACCCATTGTTTCTCTAGTGTGGGGTTTTAATAACGTACATTGGTTACAACACTGACAGAAAGAAGTGGAACATAAAGAGGGCGAGAGGAAAAAAGTTATTTTCTTCCAGCACGTCAGTGCTCCTCTGTCTTCATTCTGTATGTCTTGTTTATTCTCCCTCTTTCTTTTCTTCTATAAACGCCCTGTCTGGTGGAATTTAAAACATTTCAGAAATGTCACTAGGGTACTAATCCGATTGTGAGGGGGTAGATGGTGGGTCTGGTCTGTACCACCTGTAGATGGAACCCCTGAGCCAGAACTAACATTTCTTCTGCTTTTATCCCAGCCCCCCACCTCCAGATTAATCTGTTTTTTTGTGTGTTTATTTCACTGTGCATCAATACATTCATATCTTTGACCTTTTGCCTTACTATTGTATAAGACATTTGACACTGATGCAGATGTTTAGTTATATTTACTAGACATGCAACTTTACAGTATATTAAAATATATATACTACTCAACAGTTGCGGAGGATTTACATATTCAGGCACACAATGTGCTAGAGGTCTGTGACCCTGACTGCATGAGCTAAGCTGACCGGCCTCATGTGGAATGTACTGGAGAAGCAGGTCCAGCAGCTTTCATGGCTTCAGGTCAGTAGAGATCAAACTGGGCAGGGCAGGGTCGACAATACCACTTTAGCACTCATGCTTGTGGAACACGCTCACTCTGATGGGGTACTTAAAGGGAATCATCATGTATCTTGATGCACATCAACTTTATAATGAACTAATCAATTTTCATTCTCTGTTCTCAGTTCTTATTCCCGATTCTAAAGACAAAAAATCTCATCTTTAATGGCACATCGTGAAGTCTTGGCCATACCAATGAGCCGTCTTTTGGAGAGTATCTGACTCTGTGCCACACATGACAGTAGGTTCGACCAACAGCAACCGCACTGCTCTGAGCCCTGGAGATTAAAGTGCCCAAAGAAGAATTCCAGCTTGTGCCGATAAAAGCTCACCAGCATGTTTGGGAGACCGAATTACCAAGTCTAAGCAGTGTGTATCTCAAGTCTTTTCTTTCCCCTGTCAGCAGTGCAGGGTATAAGGGCCAGCTATTATCACAGTTTCAAGCAGAATAATGCATGTGTGATGTTTGGTGGCACTGCTGAAAACCCATGACTTTCCCACTTTGCGTGGGGTGGGATGGATGAGCTTTTAAAATCCCACTCACCAGAGAACAAGGGCCAAATACAACGCTGCCAAACTCCGCAGCTCAATGTGACCTCGACTGATTTATTTTACTTTTCCAACCATATACGGATTGATTTTCCCTGAGAAATCTGCTAACATTGGCAAGCTAACAAGAGTGTACCTTTCAACTTCTCCTGTGGTCTTTGCTAAGTATGTGAGAGAGAGTTGATAGTTCACACCATTGTGCATGTGTCTGAATGCCAGCTCTTGTCAAACCTTCAGACTGCTTACAACCGGCTCCAAAGCCACAACAAATAGTGTCAGAGTACCTAGTCATTGCTCCCTGGTTCATTTATAAACATGTCAGTGGTAGTGCACTTCTCATCAGAGGAAGACGACAGCTCTCTCTCTCTCTCTCTCTCTCATGCTTTGCTTGTAGATCCAAGGGCTTATCTTACATACCTATGCAGCTAAACCTGTTCAACTGGTCTGTTAGACAACTGCAGAATGTAATTGTGGATGCTTGGACAATACCAATGCACTCAGTCTTAGGTACTGACAAACTGCTTACGACTTAAGGCTCAGGTATACTTCCAGAGACACCGTCTCTTCATAACAGGAGTGACGCAAATGTAGTCATCTCCTACGATTGGTACGTGCTTTCTGTGCTGCAGCCAAAACGTCTGTATATGGACCATGCACACTGGCTAAGTGTGCAAGTTTGAAAGCATTGGCTTGCAAGAATATGAAATCTTTTAACAATATTATATTAGTTCTTTTAGCACAAATGTTCATAGTGAAGAACCTGAAGCACAGCTCATATTTTCATCAGTATGTTTGCTCTCTGGAAATAAGCTACTGGAGACATACTGTCAAAAAGTTTTTGCTAATTTCATACTTTATTAAATTAACTGATTAACCTAGTATCAACAGTATTTGACAGTCAATCACCCCTAGATTCTGAAAATAGCTGTTCACATAGAGGAGATACACATTTTGAAAGGAAACTGTAAATTATACACCCCTATTAAAACCACAGAAATGAAACGAAACAACTTTACCTTGGGAACATAATACGAATGTATGTATCCATATTGCAGAAAGCCATGTCTGCGTGATCTCTGAAACATTGCAGGAGCTATAGAAGGTCACTCTCCTTTATTAGATATAGTAGGTTATTAAGGACTAAAAGAAGGTATGGTGTCTCTGACAGTCTGTCTGCCATCTGACACAACTAAGGTTATGCTCTACTTAACATACTTTATGCATCTTACGTATACTGAGTTATTAGAGTAGTTAAATGTTTCAATGTTTGTATGATTTCATAACTTTTGCAGTTCTCTATGGAGGGACGTTAACCAACTCAACATTAGGAGAGCCCACAATAAAGAGACCAGCAGTCCAGTCACTGGAGAAAGAGGTTACAAAAAATGAGAGCGTTCTGTCTTTTATAAGTGTCTCTTATACTCTTTTTGCTGATCAGTTTTACATTTTACGTGTATTTTTATTTTAATAGATTCTTCAAGGCCAAAAAAAAGGTGAACAGGAAGGGCAGCTGACTGCTAGCTGTGGTTGTTATTCAAGGGTATGTTCAAATACTGATAGAGGTTTGAGTATGGTAACTAAGACAATGGGCGAATAGAAAATACAATTCCTCAGTAATGTACAACAAGCAATTAAACACTTGAAAATTAAAACTGGGCAATGGTGATGGTGACCATGCCAGAAACCACATGGTTTTGCAAGAAGTAATTAAAAACAGTAACAACTGTTGTGTTTTTGAAAAAAATATAAATCTATAATCAAACTCCTACTTTCAACAGCCCCCCCCCACCAAAAACCCACACAAACACACTCTTTGATGGGTTTAAAAAATGACCTTAAATATGGATGCCAGTTCTGTCTGTTCTTTACTTTCATTTCCCCACTGCCCAATCTTCCCCTGGCTAAGCCACTCTTCCTTGACCCTGACTGTTTGCTACAAAGGGAGATCATCCTCTTTTCATGATCTGTTTCTTACAGCCTCAGTGCGGCACAAGGAAAGGACGGATGGAGCAAACAAATTCAATTACATCAACATACACAGGTGTGTGTAATGGATAGAGAACACATTTCACTCCTGGTACAGAGAAAAATGAAGTCTTGATTCCACAGCAAATATGACCGTGACTTTAGACTAATGAGCATGAGTGGCTTAAGCCGTTTATGTGTCAGAAAGGGCCAATCTATTAGCGTAACCAAGATGGGAGGGTATTAGCGGCATCAGGGGTGGGCTTTTCATATATAAGCAGTTTAATTTTCTAATTATAGAGATGGGAATGCACAGTGGGAGTGGGAGGTCTGCAGTGAGGCTGTTGAATACCCCCTAACCCCTTGGCTATGAGACACAGGTACTGTGGCCCAGTAAAACAACAAACCTAAAACTGCACCACTACTGCACCTGTGCACAGTGAATGAGCAATTTTTTTGTGTCAGTACAAAGGTGACTGCATCATTTCTCAACCATGGCTTGATTACTATACTGTATGCCTGCATCTATTTTACAGACTTACCAGGCCAAGAAAACTTCTGTTCTTCACAAAGCATCTTCACATTTCTAGCTGTCCTGTTATTATTATTATGTTATATTCATGAAATGTGATATACTCAATACTGCCCAACCTCTCAAGAAATCTGTTGGCTCTCAATCATACATAATTTCACTACAGTACAATACAATAAATCACTAATGGCTGTTGAAAAGTGGATACCATTTGTAGAAAATTGATACCATCATTTTTGATTGTCTTGTATCAGTAGTAAAAAGGAATATGAAATAATGATGGAACATAAGAGTGTCCCTGAGTACGTCATACCGAAGCAGAGGCTTTGGTCTTCATGTTGTTGTTGTTCGTGGTGTCGTTGGCGTCCTCATGCACGCGGTCCAGCAACCAGAGCAGGAACTCCAGGGCGTCGTGCTGCGAGTTCCCCCGGAACTGGGAGCCATACTTGGACACGATGCTCTAAGGACAGACATGTAATGGTGATAAGCAACAAACACAGGGACACAACATGCCACAGTTGCCAGTCAAAATCAATTGTGAGAACAATCTGTAAATGTTGACCCAATAAACGTGCCTACATAGGCAGATTGTCCAAACTCATGTTTTGAGAAATTACATTTGGACATCAGTGACATTCACTCCTGTCTGATGTTGTCAGGGCTCACTATAGTTCTGTGTCCGAGTCATAAAACACCACCAAAAACAGCACCTTGTGCCTGAACTACACATAGTGACATAAAACACACTAACCTTTCCTAAACCAGAAAAGAAAATGTGGTGCTATGCACTCAGATTACTTAGAGAATCTGGTTAGACAATAAGTATTCTCCAAGTTATGACTGTGGATGAACAAAAAATGTAGTAAACAGTTGTTAGAATTGTTATGACTGTGGCATAACAGCCTGTTATTGTAAATGTGCCTACAAACGCAGACTGTCCATATTCATTTTTCGACAAATTGAATTTAAACATTACGGTGACCCAAAACTCCTGTCTGGATGTGTTAAAAGGTACAGGCTTGTCAGGGTTCCCTAACGGTCTGTATTGGAGCCATAAAACACAGTGTTCTTTACCGCAGCACTTCTTTCATGCTCATATGGCAGTGCCCTGTACATGAACTACACATACTGACATAAAACACAACAACCTTTCCCAAACCAGGGAAGAAAATGTGGTGCTATGCACTCAGATTCCTTTATTTAAAATGTGTTTTTGCTTATGGGGGGCACCTATCTTAGAGCTTATTAATTAGCCTAATCACCATTTGGGAGGTGTTGGAGACAACAGGGAAAAAAGAAGGATGTAAGCTCTGCTGCCACTCCAAATCCACCCCTCTCTCTCTCCCTTCCTCGGCTAAGGGCACTTAAGGACATGGTGTTCTAGCAATGGTGGATTTCTTATAAAAAATATGTAGTAGTTGTACTCAAATCGTAGCTCAAATAAACACACTGGTAAGGTGAGAAAGTGAAGGAGAGAAAAAGAGACAGTCAGACATTCCTGTCTGGGACTAAATCTCTGCCTCCAAGGTTATGAAGGGCCCTGGTGACTGAGAAAAGAAATCTAAGGGCATCACTGCTAGGATTAATGTGTTCACAATACTTTATGAGGATTACTGAAAGACAGAAACAATGCAGCTTTTTGGCCTTGAACAGGAAAGTGAAAGTGTGCGAGAAAGGAGAAAAGTACAGAGAAGAATATATATCAATTACATCTCTCTTTAACCTCATCATCGCTCTTTCTCTGTGGCTATTCTTTGGCCAGTTTGTTTTAATGACGTGAACTCTGACCACAATTCCACTTTAATCTACGGCACTAAAATTCAGCTCCACACATCATGTAGTGCTTGAGCTACCTAATGTGTGGTTTTGATCCCAACGGTGGATACATCACTCACTGTGTCAGGTTCAGGTCAACCTTCATATTTCTGTCGGACACAACACACACACTACTGGCAGAATTACTCAGATCAAAAAATAACCACAGAGATCCCCAATTGAAATTAAGCCTCCAATGGAAACTACACCTGGTCAGAGGAATAATCCTCAGATGAAACCCCTTGTCCTTTTACTCAACAGCACTGATCGATCATGGCTGTCAATACATGGCTGTGTTATACAACATACAGAGAATAAAGAAAAAGTCTATGTCGGAAAACAGGATTTTAGGCAGGGAAACAGAGTAGACCTGGCAATGAATTTGTACAGCTAAGATTAAATTAAAAAGTCATTGGTATAAGTCAGTTACTATGTTTCATTTTAATTTTTACCTCACAATGTCACAAAGATATCTTGACAACTCACTGTAATATATAAGGATAGTTTTTCCTAAAAGTCTCAAAACATTCCATTATTTTTACCCTTGGTAACCTTTTCTGACCCTGCTTTTTGGTCTCCATGGCGAGATCACACAAAAGTTGGTCACAGGGGTACATGTAATTTACGGTGCATTACGGTGCCCTTCATTCGGACTGCCGGTCTGACCCGTAAGTCAGTTGGGGAGGAGAGAGAGAGAGAGCGCGAGCCAGGGGGAGGGATTGTTCAGCTCCATCAGAGTAATTACAGCCCTGGGTTCAATTCTGAGTTCTGCCCCTTAACGGCACATTTTACTTTTTTGGGAAATAAGAAAAAATAGAGTTACTAGAGTTCATAGAGTTAACCACTTGAGTTGTATCGTTTTTGAATACATTTAGCAGATCTCCAGATCTGGCAGTAGGATCTACAAATCTTAGCATTTCAGCTATTACCTTAGCATAAATCACTGAATCGGATTAGACCATTAGCATGCTAACTGATCTAATCCGATTTTATGATTTATGCTAAGCTAATCATTGATGCCTGTGAAAGCGATGCCCAGCCAGTAGTTTTTGACAAATTCAACAAAATCAAATGCATTTTGTTGAATTCTGAGTGACAGAGTGAAAGCAATGAAAAATTTACAGAACCACAGACACCGTTTTGTTAACAGATGCTCTTCATTCCAGTAGAGGGGCACTTCAAAAGTGATTACATCTACTTAACTTCCTCTTGTGGCAGCCGCCTAACTCTGTCTACATTCTTAAGCTGTCTTCTGCAGAGCTTCACAAAGCCAAAGAAAGAAGACAAAACCATGGATGAGGAAGAGTGATGAGGAAGCAGAAGCCTATAAAAAGGTGGGGCAGAAAGACAGAAGAGCAAGAGTGCCCACTTTAGCTGGGCACTGGACTCTCATGTATTCCAGCTGAGCACAGGCACCTTGTCTCTCCAGAGGATGCTACTGATCCAGATGAACACATCCAGGATGCCTCCCTGCTCCAACAGACGCCCTTTCCTGCCTCCACACTCCATCAGCACTTTAGACTCCAGAGCACAAAACAACAGCACATCTTCCCCAGTGTAAGCCCAGCAACGAACTCTCCCCAAGCTGTAATTACATTTTGTACAGCCAGCCTTATGTAACAGATGCTAGGTAGCACTGCTTGGCGTGACAACGTTAACAAAATTTCCACCTGATACCTCAAAAGGATACACTATTGACTTAGCTAATGACCCAGCTACGAAGTCTGTCTTGAAACTCTGAGGTAGTGGATTTAAGCCTGGGTGGGGCTGAACTACGCAAGAGGACCTCTGTTACACTCACACATGCATTTGGACCTCAAATACATACATTTCTGCCCAGCTACTGTGCCAGTGTGTCCACAGGATAAAGCCCTTACTTATGCAGCCCGCTTATCTCAGGATTTACCACTATTGAAACACATCCGTCATGATCACCTTAGAGAATTTTTTATAGAGCTGTGAGAGGCTTGATATCCTTATAATTGGCACCTGAATTGTTTATCCCCGATTGACTTTACAGCCGGGGCTGTAAATAAACAGATGTGTTGGGGAGCTTGGGCCCTCAGCCATGTCTTGGTGGTTTTCACTGCCACTGGTTTTTATAAAGATAAATCGACAGACCGGTCGGGTCCCTTCTCCGCAGGACAGTCTTATGGTCGGGTGTGCAATGAAGGATTTATCACACTCCATTCTCTTGCCAAAAGCATAAATCATGTGCAGCATAAATCTGGGGGAAATGCACTCCGATGATGTTGCTTACACAGAGATGTCAGAACCATCTGTCTAAAACTGTGCATGTTAGTATCTGCTCAGCTAACTTAAAATGATGGTTACTAAATTTTGTGGAAAAAAAGACCTGCTGAATATCCTGGTCAGTTGCATGATGTCTGAAGGCATATAAAGGCTACATGTTTTAGGACCTCGTGGTGATGTTTCCTATTACAGCTATCTGAATTGTTTCCTCATCCTTCTTAAGTGTGTAGGTGCACCCACTATGATTGTTGCATGCTATAAATATGTAAAGCTTATCTATGCAGACAATGTTGTAGTATTAATTTTAGGCTACTGTAAAA
This sequence comes from Setipinna tenuifilis, assembly GCA_030347295.1. NCBI lineage: Eukaryota > Metazoa > Chordata > Actinopteri > Clupeiformes > Engraulidae > Setipinna > Setipinna tenuifilis. Next base: position 5,810,872 of record CM059281.1, read on the forward strand.
AGATTCCATGAGGAATCCACTTCTCGTGTAGATACAGATTCTAATGTAACGGAGACATAATAGTGTTACATAATTTGGAGAAAATGTTGACGTTTGAAAAATAGTTAAAGTATTGAACTTCAGTCCAATAGCACTCCAGATTTGGGGCACTTTTAATTGGAAAGCATGCCAAGTGCTTGTAAAGCACACTACCCTTCTCCTGATAGGTGTGCTTTACTGTGCTTCACACAAGGAGGATGGCAAGAATACAAAAAATAACAGATGTGACTAAATTAATCTGCTGCAAGAAAGTTGTAAGGTGCATGAAAAAACTGCAGCCCTTGCAAATTCTGACTTCAACTAACTGATAGCAGATCAGCCTGACTCACACATACTGTGCCTTTAAAGCACAATCTGTGTGTCTATAATAAATACTCCTGCCAGCAAAGGCATTCGATTGTGCTGCCTTACTTAAGAATGGATTACAATGGAACAGTCATCTTTTAGTAATAGCATCTCATGGCATGAGGCATGTTTGTGCTGTATTATATATAAAGTGCATAAAACCTCTTATTACCTTTTAATTGTTTATTTATTAAGCTTATTGCAACATTACACCAAGGCCATATAAAATACAGGTTACACTTGAAAGAAAACTTAAAAGTGCATCCTTTTAAGATTTGAACAGTAGTGTCCTAAGTTTACAGAGACATTAAGGGTAGGATAAAAACTTGAATACGACAGGTAGTGATTAAGACACAATAACCTTACATTATAAAACTCAGAGAGCAGATAAACTGCAAGTGACCGTGGAAACCAAAAGGAGAGACATTTAGGGAAGAAGGAAATAGGCAGATAGTAGTCTGCACAGGTGGACAACGTGAGAATATCATGTGCTGGAAATCTGCCACTGCCAAGGCAAGAAACACAAGAAACCACACTTTTACATGTGCACACACACACTTTTACATAGAATTCAAAAATAACATGTCTGCTAGTGTTTTTGGTGGGGGTGTGTCAATGAAACACAAAGGCTTATACTAACAGTCAGTGTTGTTCAACAATTTGTCTCTCTTGGGGGCAAACCGACCTTTGTCTGACCTCTGACTGTGACACACCATGGAGAGTGCATCGTTTGCATCTAGACTGTATACTTCTGACAGGACACCCTGCTACCTCAGTCAATTCTAATGTGCTTGATATAAACGCATAACTGGTATCACACGGGCAAAAGTAGCCTTAGCTTCCCAAGTCTTGCTCTTGTTAACTGAATGAAATCAATTACGACATGAGAAAAGCAAGAAGACTGAGAGCAAGAGACTAGTGGGCGGTAAGTCTTTCACCACACAGGTCAGTTACTGTGTATGTGTGTTTACAGTAGCCATCGTCCAGTCAACTCAGACCTTCCAAGCGGGAAAGGTAACCCGTAACCAACTAAGCACAAGTTACCCGCTATATGTAATACACCTGTCAGGTAACCCCTCCCACCGAAACCCTACCTGCACCACTCGCGGAAACAAGCCGAAGATCCACTGCTGGCTCTAAAATATTTGACGCTGGTTATTTCGCAACGAAATACAATCACCAAACAAAACAAAGCCGATACATCCACGACAGTAAGGTGTGAAGTAGTCTGCGGTTTGTAGCCTATGTTAAACTTGTTTACGCTTTGTCGTTCACTGTGAAGATGACACAAATATCTAAAGGACAGTGTAGCATACATTATTTAGGTGAGATCACGTGTGTGATTCTTTGTAATAACCTTTTATTAAAGCACCTTCTTAACATACCTTGAATTCGACTGACAGTTGTGGCGTGTATTCCAACGTCCAAAGCGCTCGCACCAAAGCCGCCAGTTGCTCCGTCACCTCACCTCTGACGGAAACCAAATCCCCATTTTTTACTATTCCATTGACGTTTCTTTGACATAAATCCGATTTATACTGTTCCAAACCAAGGTATTCCGCCAAGAGATCCGTGTTACTCAGGCACTGAACCACGGCGTTCATGAAACAAGTGTTGCCATGATTTTTCAAACCCAGTACGCCAGGAGTTTTGTCGCCATAGCACCACGACAATCTCTCTTTCACTGATCCATGGGAAGACAACGTAGCGCTCTTTTTCAAAGCATTTCCCCTGGCGCCCTGAAAATCCTCTTTAAAATTTCCTGAGTTTGCGCTCAAAGTGCCCGCCGTAGTGTCTCGAAACCCACCATCATCATCCTCGGCGTCTACTGGGTCGACGTCGCCAAAGTGTGCTAAAGTGCCCAAAGTTTTCAAAATCCGGTTCATAAAATTTCCAAGTGACTTCAAAGATTTACGTCTAAATACCTTTCCTGATTTGTATTTCTTGTCTTTCCGTTTCGTTCCTTTCGATTTAATAGCTTGTTTCTTCACTTTATCCTTCGGCGTATCCATGGTGGTATGAACACTGGTTGTTATAACCGTGGAATTTAAACTGCAACGGCCCAAAACAAAAACCCTACCTGTTCGTATCAAACAGCTCTTTTTTAAAAACGCACTGTGAAAAACACACAGTGGCACCGTAGCGGTGCGAAGGCACTTGACTAATGTTTCCCAGACATTCCAATTACTTCACCCCGCCTTTGTGAATTCGCCTGTCTAGGACTGTCTCGGGCACCTGCAGTTGCTGGCTGGCCGAGTTGTCCTCAACTCCATGCTTTTTCACAAGGGCACACTTCCTTCTTTCTCTCGACTCGTGCGCACGTTATCAGTGGCAGTCCTCTGCCTACCGACTCGAGACTGGCATTTTTCCCTCTCGTTTAGTAAACCCCCCGTCTAGCTTTCGCTTTATGAATTGTGCTTTCAGTCCTGGCGTGTTCTTTCGGGCTCAGGCAGAAGAACCTAGTTACCTGTGATTTCACCTGCTTCCCAAAACATCCGTTTATGCACGTCGCTTTCACCATTACAGGAATGCAGGCTAATTTCACTGTGATGTTTTTCTGTTTTTGTCAAAAGGCGGGAAGGCAGCTTACACAGCTGTCTTTTGAGTAACACTACTGTATGTTGTTACACTTTTGCTTTCGTCTTACGTGGAGGTTATTTGAGGCGCATCATTCAAATAAGTCAAAGCAGTCTCGTTTCTGAGGTATTTAAGAGCCCCCTACTGTTGGTATTGCGGTTACCACCACAAACGGTGCTGGTTTAAGAATACACTACAAAAAGATCAGTCTTTTGTGAACTGATAGAGCCAGATAATAGCGCAAAATATATAAGCAACGCGCACAAATGCAATGCCAATGTGTATATCACCTCTACTTAAATTAAAATAATTATTTAATGTACTTAAAGACATAGGTGTCCAGGACATTATTACCAAAATTCCACATGATATTACACACAAGTTTCATCATGGAGAGGAGCAGTCTACAGTGTGTTTGTCTGTGAGAATTTCCATTATGAATACTAATACAAAACTGGTCAGTAATCTGTACAAGAATCAGTACGGTAATGGTTTTCAAGCTGACACAGAACCTGTTACCACCATACTCACAAATACAATGTACTGATCACCAGGTTTGTGGCTGAAGTGGTTTCACTAAGCAATCCTGAACCACCCTGACACTGCACTGGGGACATTGGAGATGTAATTTCATAGTCCTTACTGAGGTAGTTACCATAACAGAAAACACACCTGTGAACATGTTTGAGTGGTATTTCAAAGGTTTAGGAGCTTTAATTTAGAACTAAAGAGTAGTAGGTTTCTAACTTCTGTTCACTCGAAAAAAGCTAGTTCACACAGTCTTGATTTGACCACAAAGTCAGGTGATTCATGACCAAACTAAAATTTATTGTCTAGTTTATGGATAATGTAAGAATGGTAATTGTCTGGGTAAGGGTGGAGGGCGTGGGACGAAGAAGATGTTTCAGAGAGGGGTTCAGTGGTCTGGGTATGGCTCTAGCTGGAGGGGTGGGGGAATCTCCAGCGCAGCACAGCTCCGTCGGCGCTGGTGCTGATGATGTGCTTGTTGTTGGGGCAGATCCGCACGCTGGTGATGCTGCCGCTGTGCCCAACGCCCACGTGGGTCACCACGCCGTCGCCATAGTGCCACACCTTAACCATCTTCTCATCACCACCTTAGGGAAGATGGAGAACAAAAGTCGTTTTGCACCTTGTTTAAACATGTGTATGAACAAGTGTATCTTAGTGTGTGTGTGTGTATATTGATAGTGTGTGTGTGCACTGTACTGTATCTGTCTTGTCTCTATTGTGTTTTAACAGTTGCGTATATCATCAATTGTTCCCAGTTAAACATTGTTGTGTTAAAAGCTACTTGACTTGACGAGAAAAAAGAAACACTTCAGATTTAGCTCAATATCTATAACAGAAATAAACCTCTGTCACTTTTAACAGATCTTAAAGCATAACTTAAGATGGTGGCTTTCGTAAGCCAGGCTGCCAGATTTTTACCTCTGTCAAGGAGATTATGTTTTTGTTTTTGTGACTCGAACTGTTTGGCAAAGGTCTATGTTCTTTGAGTGCTTTTCTAGTTACAGTTAATGCTCAGTGTTTTATTAGACCGTCTTAAAAGTTTGTGATTATTTATCATCAGATGGACTTCCCCAGACTAAATGTGTCCTTAGCATTTAACCCAGCCAAGTAAACACAAAGCAATCTATCACACACACACACACACACACACACACACACACACACACACACACACACACACACACACACACACACACACACAGCAATCTTGACACACTTGTGAATACACCCAGTGCAGTGGGCAGCCAACCATGCAGCACTCAGGGAGCAGTGCAGGGTAAGGCACCTTAGTCATTGGATTGATGTGGGGAATTGAACCTGTGGCAAATTTCTTCTAGATAAGCCCCTGCACTGGGCAGCCATATTGGCGACGCCTTCGGGCATCTATTTCGGGTTAATAAGACCAGGCCGTACTTAAATGAATGGCGAGACACGAGTATATGCACTTTCCAATGACTGAGGCACATGAAAAATACATGGTTGAAATCACAACAAAAACTTGATTGTAATAACTGGAATTGTTTGCTGGTTTGTATCAAAATAAAGCTTTAAAAAAGCTTGAAAAGATTTCTGCCCTATGGACTGCCCTATGGACTGTTTCCAGAGGAAGCCAACGTATACCTACCAGTAACAAAGTAGTCACCCTCTTGTGTGATATGCATTCCATTGATAGCCCCTGAGAGGGATCCTTCCAGCTCTCTAATGGCAGCACCATCATACACCTCCCAGTAGCCAATCTGTCAGAGAAAATGTAAACCATCATACAATACAGTGCCTAACATCTACTTCAGTATAACACTTTTGTTTCTGATAGAGCTTTAAGCATGTGTTTGTTGGAGCATTCTAATTTATTGTTACCCCCCTTAAAACTACCACTTTAAATTGTTCTGGTGTTCTGCAGTATAATTAAGATCTCTGGAGTGAATTATATTCATCAGGCCTCCTGTCAGCACATCACTGTAGTAATTCCATCTGGAAGGCTGTGTCTTGAAGGAAATTAAAATGCCATAATTTCTGTGTATCTAATGGTAATCTTCTAGAATTAAATCTGTGTTAGTGGTAAATGCATGCTAATCATCTCTAAGGCTGGCAGCTGTCTTAGGCGATTGGACTGGTGAAGTTATTTTTAGAACACAAAATGAGACTCCTACACGTCACATCAATTCTGGTTATTTTTACAACAACACTGATTACAATTTCAAACTAGCTGAGTGTGTGAGGATGGGGAGAATGCTTCATCATTAAAATGGGGGCCTCTGAGTCATGCTTGTGTATTTGTGTCTCATCTCACTTCAAGGTCCGACACCAACGCAGAGGCAATAAAGCTGATGTTGGCAATAGGTTTTCCAGGTTGACCAGTGCCACACACTCCAATTTGCAATGCTCACACTGCCAATTTGTCTTAATTTTATCATCATGTTGACTGTTGTCAACTCTTTGGAGGATCTCTGATAATTGTAACATCAGAGTTACAATGTTGTAATACATTAAACTCATTCCCTCCTTAGGAGACTGGAATAAAAAGTATATTTGTTATAGTAACAATACATCGACCTGTGATGTAAAATTACCAGCTACAAATGGCAGCATTTTTTTTTCAAGACACTAACCCCATGTGACAAATGTGTATCGCAGATTAAATAAGCAAATTACACACATTATAACCACAAATCCATAATTACATAGCTTAGCCGACAGTCAGCTATATTTGTTCTGTGGATTTTGTTTGTCTTGCCCAAAAAATGAGGAGCTGGACAGAGATCAGGACTGATGATGGATGTTTGCATAATGATCTTGATCACTCATACTGCAGGGGAGATAAACACTGAGAAAAACCAGACAAATATAACATGACCTTCCCATTTCATCCATGCCTGCGAGTGAATGATGACTCGAAGCTGTAGGGATTCGCTGAATTCACAATAGTACTTCTTGTTTCGAAACACTCCTTACTCTTTGCACTTACAATCTTCCTCAGTGTTTACTGTGCTATAGCCCTGGCCGTGAAGCGAAGGTCTGCTTCCTCAGAAGAATGACAGCCTGTCCCTGGGAGGGAGGGAGGGAGGGAGGGAAGGAGGAAGCTCTGCTCTCTCCAAGATAATAATGAAGAGCCTAGTGCTTAGGAGCTGTCATGACCTCATGTGTTAGTATACTTTGCTACTCTGCTGCTGTGCAGGTACGAGTGTGTTTATCAGGAGTGTTTAGCTTTACTAATAAAAGGAATTGATTACTGTTGCTGTAGAATGCGATTTCTATGGTGTCAACATCCATTAAAATAGAATCACTGCTATGTAAATAACCATGAAGATTCCTTTAAAACCTCTTGTTTTTTTCTCCCACAAAACATGCCATACAAAAAAGAGAAAAAGAATCACTCATATCAAGGACAGTGTGTTATTAGCAACTCTGCATGATGCACTTCCTGATATGTTTCAATCTATAATAAACCAAACAATTTCCAGTGACCTTATTTAAACCTTGGGACATGTAAACAAAAGCAGCAGTGTCCTGCTCTTGCTCCTTTGGCACCAGTCTGCTGCACCATTAAGCCCTGGGGACTGGCCATAGTCTTGGACTGTCTTAGGGTGGGTGGTACAGCACAGGAAGTGGACCATGATGATCTTCCTCCAACAAACTGTCAACAAACACTTGGGCCTACAGACAAGCTAGCCCACCCTCTAAATCCTAAATCAGATATGGTCCCCGACCCACCCATCCACCCTCCCCCCTGATGCAGCAGGGAGGTGCGGATTGCCAAAGCCCTGTCCTTCTCACATCTATTCGGCTCCATTTGGGGTCTCATGAATGGAGGACTGGGTGCAGGGGAGGTTGATGACTAACCCAAGCACAGTGGCAGCGCGTTGGAACTAGCAGATGGTGTGGCTGGCAAAGTGTCGAGCGCGGATGGCGTGGGCACACCAAAATCCACATGGGGGCTGGACTGCCAGAGACTGTACTACTCTCTTTCTCACTGTTTCTCACTCTCTCTCTATCTCTCTCACTTAGTCCCATTCTCTCTCTCTGTATCGCTATCTCTTTATCCATTCCTCTGTTCCTACCCCACCCTCTTATACTCTCTCTGTTTCTTTCTTTCTTTCTCTCTCTCTCTCTCTTTCTCTCTTACTGTAATACTGCCTAATCTCTGACCCTCATTCCTTAAGACCCAGGGAATGAGACATGCATTCTTTCTTCTTTCTATTGCGCTCCAGAGACGAGGGCCATGAGAGGCCTTTTCCGGCTGAATAATTGTTTTTTTTTTTTTTCAGAATGAACACAATCTAATCCTGGACCACGCTCAGATGGCCCTGCCATCTGTACGGCGAACTGTTTGCTGTCGCGGAAGTTCCATTACCTTTCTGTCTGTGCCACTGGTGATGATCTGATACTCCTCAGGGTGGTAGCAGACGCTCCTGAAAAGAGTGTTGGCCAGAACCATCTGATTCCTCACATAGCGCCTGAGGACAGAGGGCCAAAAAAGGAAGGCTGTCATGAAGTCACTGAATCATAAACAGCTACCAGACGTCCCAAAAGAATGACTGTATCAATACAATGCAATACAAGTGTAGCTCCGGCAAATAAAATTTCTGTCACTTAATGTTTTTTTTTCTTTCTATGCTATGTTATGTTAGATGAGCTAATGGAACAGCCAAATTCACAACCAAAGTTACAAAACTGTCCAGAGTGCAAATATTGTAAATGAACAGTGATGGGCAACCTGGCTTCAGAATCTACAATCCAGTACCACGCATTTGTTCCGGCCAATTATTAAATGTTTTAAATGTTATGGCATGGGATTATAGCTTTTAAATCCACAAATGAAAGAGTAAAATTGTCCTCTAAATCAGTTACTATTTAAATGCATAAAGGTGACTAATTAGCTGTACATACACAAGGTCCCATATGATACAGGCCCCATCTGAGCTGGCACTGACACACTCTTTATCATTGCTCTTGATCTTAATGCAGTTCACCGATGCTTTGTGTTCTTTCATGGTCTCCACAAGCTTGTAGGAATCTTTGAGAATCTCCCACACACGGATCTGAACAAAAGACAAAAGAACAGCACTCCTGTGATGTATAACCAGGAATTTCACTGCGTATTTTGGCCCTGCGTTGCAATTAGTCAAGTTAGGCCTGGAGTTGAAGGGGCTATATGTAGGATTGTGGTCAAAACTGGTACTGCAGTCAAATTCACAATACTGTAAAGCGTTGGTCGCCCCCATTAGGGAAAAGAGTCAAAGGACAAAAATCGAAAACATAAACAGAATTTGCAAGCTGTAAATTAGGTTTTAAAAATGTATTTGATGAAAGCGTACCTGTCCCTCTCCTCCGCCACTGATGATTCTCTGGCAGTCGCTGGTGCAGGCAATGGCCGTCACCCCCATGTGGTGGGCGTTGTGGACCACCAGCATCAGACGACCGGTCTCGGGGGTGAAGATGCGAATCTTCCCATCATTCCAGGCTAGGACAGACCATAATTTGTCAGATCTATAGATGGCCATGGTCATGTCAGAAATGTTTACCCATATACTATATCATATGTTATATAGTGTGTGAGTTACATTGTTTTGTTCCCTACATAGTGCATTAATAAGGGGTGTGAGTTACATTCTTTTGTTTCCTATATAGTGCACTATATAGTGATTGAGTGAACATGTTGGATTCAACCCAAGTGTCTGGTGGCCATTTGTGTTGTACCATATTACATGACAAGTAGGGTGCAAGTAGGAACAAAGCTACAACAAAGAAAAACGAACAGCGAAACAGTTCGTTTAAGAAAAAAGTATAAGCTTAAACGTCATGAAAAAAGCACAGGCCTTGATTGGTCTTAGGTTAGTCAGACCCACCACTGACAATGCTCCTGCCATCCTGCATGAAGTCCACTGCATTGCAGGTCATGTTGGGCACAGAGATGCGCAGCACCTCCTTGGACGTATCGGCGTGCCATACCCTAATGTTCTCCTGCGAGCAGGTGGCAAAGAGCTCCGACGACCCACTAACAGAGTGGCATATAGACACAGAGATGAAACTTGGAAAATGCTGCCCTCTACTGTTCTTAACTAGTACATAAGCAAGAGGGGCCTTAGAAAAGGGAACACATTAGAAAAGTGTTATTTTAAACACATCTGATGTACACAAATGAATATTTGTGTTTTGGATTTGGGAGATTTTCTTCCTGGGTGTGTTTACTCACAAAGGAAAAGCCACGTCCTTCACGGCACTGTTGTGATTGGTGGAGAAGAGCTCGGGTTTGAAATCGGTGTAGCCAAAGCGGTAGATCTGCGCTGCATCAGTACCAACGAAGAACTGGTGTCCCTCTCCACGCAGGGTAACAGATGTCACACCTCCCTCCAGCTGCACGCTCCTGGGAGGAGGATCAGCGTGAGATGCATGCCAATGAGGACACCGTCAACGCCGCCTCAGACTGAATCAGGCTCCTTTTGTCAGCCTGACTAGGAGAACGTGGGTGCTACACAACAGCTCCACCAATATTCTGCTCTGTCATATAACTGATGTGTTTTTTAAATATGTTTCTTTTTTTTGTTGTAAAATATGCCTCTGCTGCAGTCTGACTACTAGATATGAATACAAATAGTCCCTTTTTCAGTGTATATACATGTAACAACATGTACTTAAACAATAGATACCTAATACTAACCCTACCTTAACCCTTACCATAACTCTATGGTACAGTGTAGGTACATAATGTAACATGTTGTTACATACGTTGTTACACTGTACTTCTTGATGTAAATACATTGTAACAGCGACCGTTAAATAAAGTGTAACCATAAAATTGTTTGACACGAGTGTGTAGTGATAAAAAGAAAAATAGGTAAAGCCAACACACAGCACTGAAATAAAAGGTGGGTAAACTTTGCACATCAGTAACTATATCAATCATTAAAAGCAAGTAAAGTCCTCATTTGTAATTTAAAGAGGTGCATAAATGTTATTTATGCATGTTTATGATCATTAATTTACTACAGATTTTGGAGACTCTGTCAGCGTGGCGGAGAAGCAGGAACAAGGCTTTATTCTTGCATTGAGGCATCAATGGAGAGACAGAATTTCAGGTGTTCAGCGGTATCTCTAAATTATCCAAAGATTTGCAACCAGGAAATAGTAGGTCAACAGGGGGTGTAACCCCTTAGACCCACCCTAAATTAATATACATTAGACAACTGTATGTGGCAAGGCTCTTTGTTATCCTACAATTTGGCGGGAATGAGTGAGAGGCTCCTTCCAGGTGTGACACAGGGATGTGTCCCACAATACACTAAGCTTACACCTCACCTCTAGAGGCAGACACGCCTTTTGGCAGGAAAGTGTCACACAAAGCTCTGATTGTAAGAGTTATAAGAATACAAAATAATAGGAATATAAAATAATAATAAAGAAATGTGTCATTAAAATGTAACATAAAAAAATGTTATGTACAATGTCCTTATTATTATTCAGATTCCTTCATTTACCCTCCACTACATCTATTGGTTTCACAGATGTAATACTGAATGGCTGTGAAACACACTGTGCATTTCTCACTCACTTGATTATCTTAAAATTGGTCCCGGAGCACATGGTCAGCATGCTGTTCCCTGAGCCAACCAGAAGATCTCCAGTCTTTAGTATCTTCATAGCATTCACCCCCTGATGACACAGGGCACAAACAAACCAACAATACATACAGCGTAAGTAGCAAACAAACCAGGATAGTGTATAGAGAAGAGTAGGCTTGCTCAATAAGTCAAATTTTAATCATTATTACAATCTATGTATCCATGCATGACATTAACCATGTACACAGCTAGTATTAATTCTCTCAAAAGGCAATTTGTTTGGAAGACATAAAAAAATAAATGGTCTAGACATTACATGAGGACACAAACAAACCACAGGTGTGTACATACGCAAGATAATATCCTGCACCCATGCATGACATTAACCATGTACAAATATAGAAAAAAGGGCTGAAAGCATACTGTATGTTGTATGTAACTGTATGCCTCGGTTTCTCAGATACTTTACAAAGCTTTACAAAATCATAAGCCAGCACAGCCACCACTCTGTGTGCACAGACTTCACTATTGCTATATAAGTATGAAATAAGGGGTTTCATACTAAGATGTCTATTAAAAGCTGGCTGATAGGAATAAATTTCAATTAGAGCTTGCCGTATGCATCGCACCCAGAGATATGACTGGTGTAATTGGAACGGGCAGGTGAAAGAGCCCGTAAAAACTCAATCACCATTCTAATGGATCCCCGCCTGCCTGTCTGCCCCGCCCACCTGACTGAACTTGTGCTTGACAGGCCCACAGCCGTTCAGGAGCCGGGTGGTGAAGTTGACTTTGAGGATGTCTCCACTGGTCGTTCCGCAGTAGAAGAAGCTGTCATCCTCGGGGATCTAGCATACAACAGAACAGACACACACATGTGTGCACAGACACACACATGCACATTCCAGCAGGAAAAAACGTGGGTGAGGGAGTGATTAACCAGGAGTCCTGTACCCTCATCCACTGTAAGTCGCTCGGGATAAGAGCGTTACCTAAATACTATGTAATATAATGTTACTCATTACCTCCACACATTTGACGACCCGCTTCAGCTGGCCAATTTGGCATTCCGTGGGACGAATCTTTCTGTTGGGCCGATCCAGCTCCCAAACTCGGATGGTGCCACTGCCAGGAATGAGGGAAAGGTGATTACATGGAAGAGAGCTTCTTGTAATTTACATTTTCAACAACAGTTCCATGTACCAGCCAAAAAAAAAAACATGTTTTGGTTTTTGTTTACACAAAAGAAGGTTTTAGAAGGACATGGTCATGGTCAATTAGAAAACACAGAGGACAGACATACTTTCCAGCCGAGACGAACACGTTTTCATTCTGGTTGGAGTACTGGACGGTCAGGCAGTGGCCTACACTGTGGGCTGAGGCTGGGCTTCCACAGATGGCCTCCCCACTCTCAACGTTCCACACAACAACACTGCAATGTCAACAGCAGTTATTCAAGGTACAAGCAGCAAGGCATTAGCAATGTATTGTAACTGTTGTAAATATGTGAAACAGTCAATTCTTGTATTTCATACAGAGGCACTTTGACCTTGCATTCTGGTGTCCTTTAAAGGTGCTGCAAGACATTTATGGCAAGAAATCTTCTGTCAAATAGCCAGAATACTATTAATACTAATAAAATGAATTTAAGGACTCCATTTACAGCCCACAAATACTGTTTATGTTTTTAATTTTGTGATGTCCCTCATCTCTAGAGGGGGAGCAATACTTTGCAGTAATTTAAATTAAACTTTGTTGGCCTACAGCACCTTTAATGTACAATTCATTATTGGTGTGATGTTTACAAGAGAAATTAATGACAGATCACCTTCCATCATCTTGGCCACCAAGAGTCACGAGATATTTGTCATTTGGGGAGAATGCGAGGGCCTCCACTTTGGCTTTGTGGAGCTGAAGCCTCGCATGCATCTCTTTCTTGGTAAAATCCCAGATTATGGCATCAGCCTAAAGTTCATATTCACTGAGGTCAGTCACTTCGCGTTATTTTCACTTCATTTAATTGTAAGTATTGAGGCCACTCAGCCTGATGATTTAACACTCTAAACAACACATTGAGCTGAATTAAATGACACTGAACTGAATTGAATTTGATCTCTCAAATGAAGGTAATAATGTTTGTCATGGGACACATATGGATAAATTAGACCATAATCTCTTCACAATCAGCGTGGTCTTGTCAGCTCTTGAGACTGGAATAAGTGTAAATAGAATGGTGGTCCGCCTCTGGGCCAGACCAACTCTGCTGTAAGTGGTAGACTATTAATATGGCAGGATTGCTGTCTGCCATTGGGCATAATCAAGCTGGGGTTGAACAGGTAATCATAATTGTGCCCTCATTATAGGATAGGTATACGATCTAGGCCTACACTCAGAATCCATACACAGTTTACTGTAATATGACATTAATGACACAGCCTAGCCATTTACCTTAAAGCCCATGAAGGTGACTTGACCAGATGCGATGAAATTTCCACTTTTAGACACGCTGAGACAGGAAACATTGTTGGTGTGCCCATGAAAAAAGGTTTGCTTGTGGTTTTTTAAACTTTTTAAAACGACGGTACATCCAAGGGGGTATATCAAATGTTCTCTATCGGGGTGCACCCGTAACCCGGAGAAAACATGTCCTGTGAAAATAAAATCAATATGGATGAGCAAGAAGCCCATGCAATTTACGAATTCATAGGCATATATAACTACAAATAGCCTACTAATATAGACTAATTAACGAAGATATGGAATTCGAACCCTTGCTTACCATTGAAGCCAATGACCGCCTCTAGCTCAAGACGAGAAACGTCTTGGGAGTCGGTTCCCATCTTTGTGTCCCGCAAAAGTTTATCTTTTTTTTCCCCTTGCACCAAACAACCCCCGTTTAACCAGGCAGGACTAAATAGACTGCTAGAATTTTATATCGGTCATTCCAGCGACTGCTCATGTGTTGCTTTCAGTTTGTTTGAAGTCGTTGCTTGGAGACCTTTTATGATGTCACCCCCCGTCACAGTACAATACAATCCAAATGCGAGCGTAACAGCAACGCATAGCCCACTATTTCAGTAACATGTGTCCACAGTGAAATTATTGTGTTAAGAGATCAAAGAAATGTGCAAAATGTATTTACAGGAATGTCGTCGTGAAAATATACACACACACTCGCCACACAGCAGAAAAAAAGGAAAAAAGTAGTCTTTATGCAATGATAAATATCGCACCCTGATTCGGAATCACAATGAAATATACTGTGCTGCAAACATGGCACATAGGTTATTGTACTGTTTTTTTAACAAATTTGCAAACATCCTGGTAAATCACATACAACTGGCATTGTTAAAAACTATTTTAGACACCGGCTCACCCATATTTAGTAAATAGGCTAATGGATATGAAAATACAAAATTGAAGTGGTTAATTATGGTAACGTTTACTGTTTAGTGAGTGTGAATGTGTGGTCAGCAAGTCTGCAGCACTGAAATCATCACTGTGCATGTTAAGCAAGAATTCAGTTCCTTAACCATCCCTCCTTTTCTCCCTCCTTTTATGTCTTGAGGGCTGCGACAACAACAACAACAAATAATAACAATAATAATAATAATAAGGCTACATTTAATTTGTAATGTCATTTACATTTGTAAAAAAAAAAAAAAAGAAAAGCAGTAACTGGTACGGAAAACAGAAATGTCTTGAATCCTTTCTTTAAAAACTTAATAATAGATTGTGGCGCCCTCAGATGGTCAGGGAGGTCGTCCCAGAGATGAGGCAGGCCAGTAGAACAAAAGGCCTGGGCGATCAGTCACTCATTCACTCTTGATGCCCCACACCTCCAGCGACTGGATCCTGAAGTGACCCCTGCAGAGTGGAGGACTCTCAAAGGTGTCACAGCGCTCTGAGTAGCCCTCCGTCAGAGCTGCTTGCAGACACAGCGCTGACCCACCGTTGCCACCTGCAGGTGTAAGCAGACACACTGACGTCAGTCTGGATGTAGAGTGTAAATAACACACTGCATGCTATTGCACATGGAGTGGTAATTCCCCGAATTGTTGACTTCAGGATTTTTTTTCCCCTTTGTGTACCCTCATGGTGGACAGACATGTAATTCAACACTAGTGTAGACATTTCAGCTGTAGAGGTAAAGAGAGAAAAACCTGCAGGGATGTAAGGGAAATGTTTGGCTGTCTACATAATCATAACTCATTGTGTCTGAGGTCCTTGGGTGTTTTGAAAGGCACCTATAAATAAAATGTACTATTTCTAATGTTTAATGATATTTTCAGGATTGGGATCAGGGATCGGAGATAACAAAATGGACCTTGAGTCAGATTTGAATCTGGGTGCCTAAATATATGGGCACCTTAGCCTACTGCACTACAGCACCTCCCATAATGCATTGTTTTAGACCAAACAGGGTAGTAAGTAAGGGTAGAAAACTGAATATCTCACCGATGATAAATTGCTTCTCGTCCCCAGCCATGAACAGTGATGTTGCCTTTCGTGTGTCAGGATTTTCTGCTGGACTTTTGAGACTTTGCTGAGACTGCAGATGACAGTTTGCAGATGGGATATCTACCATGCTGTCTCTAAATACAGTAGATTTGGGAGATGGTGGTTGGTGTATGGGTTGTTGTGTCTTGAGGGACTCATTCTTGTCCAGAGTCCCTGAGATCTGGGTCACAGTACGCTGGTAGCGCTCCATGGCAGGCCTAAGCTGAAAAGTAAGCTCACGTTATGAAGGGACTTATTTCTCCTTCAGACTTTAGCAGTCCAACAAACACTGGACAAGTACATAAAGAAATTGTTACAATACTGTGTATTGGTTAAGCTTCAAAATCTTAAGGTGATTGACACAGGGCAACTTTTGAGCAATGTTGCCAGGCAACAATATGATAGGCTCCTAATGTTCTGAGTGGATGACCATGAGAAGTTGCCTACTGAAGACATAGATTCTCCTGATAGAAATGTACAGCCTGATATCAGTGGGAAAGTGTCCAAAGAAAATCTGTTAGTAATAATGCTGGACAACACTGCTGAAAAAAGTTACTCTGTGTATCATCACCTTTATGGTTTTACTTAAGTGCATGACTAGGTAAAGTACCTACTGTGAAAACAAAACATTCCCCAGTTCCATAGAAGGAGAGTTCCTCTCCACTGTCCCTCTTCTGTCCCATCCACTCACATGATAAGTAGGCGCCACAGACCTTAAGAGTTCCAAAGGTTATAAAATGACATATGTGCAGTGCATGACTGAAATAATATAACTATAACTGACTGCAGGAATCACAAACACACATGTGGTTTGATATTAATGCTCTTACCTCTTCATCTGCAGTTCTAAGAAGTAACACAGTTGGCTTGAAGCCCATAACCTTGGAATATAACCTTCACAAAAGAAAAGATACATGTAATGTCAGACAAATAATGGAGGGCTGTGTTACAATAGTTGGTTGTTTATATGAGCAATGATATTTCTGAAACAAACACAGGTATCCACCTGTTTCATTACATCCATGACCTGTCTATGAACCTTTGTACTTATTGTAAGCGTTTCAAAGAACTGGTTTAAACTGTAATGCAGGTTCACATAACAACATAGGAAAACAAGTTGACACCCACAACACTTACGTTATGCAACTGTGCTCTTATTCTGACTGCATTTATTATGGAAAACAATGATATGTGGTTCAGTTTTAGTCTATCTCCATACAGTTTTGAATTAATAGATACATTTTAATAAATAGGGCAAACTTACGAAGAGAGGCTTCTGTCATGTTCCTTAATGCAGTACAGCTTAGTTGGATTGAAGAGGGCAAAGCGTTCAGGTATCCAAGCCCAGACTACCCTCATCTCTGTCTCAGTCACCACGTTAGAGTTGACCTTACCCAAGTCCATGGTCTGATAGGTCTGCCTGTGAGTTCAAGAGCGATGAAGTTTATTTGCAGTAAATGGTCTTATAGTATGTCATGATTGCAGTTGCATGTGAGGTAGGTTCTTTATTTGTATGTTGGAACAACTAGTAGTAACAACTTGTAAAAGGTGAGCCAAAAAGCAATGCCTCAAGCACAGATAGTTCCCTTACCTCTGATGGATGCCTCTGCAGATCAGAGCATCTTTGTTTGCATTGAAGAGATAGTTCAGTTCCTTTCGTGGGGGAAGCTGAATTCTGAACGCCTTCTTTAGCAGGTTCTCAGCAGTAACGTGCCTGGAGACGTTCTGCACGAAGCTTTTCATGTCCCTCTTAAAATCGTCCACGTGGGCCACGCGAGATGCCACAGAGACCTTGTACAGGCAGAGCAAAGCCAAGGCCACCCTGTACAGAACCTTGTAACCTTCTAGTAGGTACACGTCCAGCACCCTGATGGCATAGGTGAAGGGCAGGTCGGCAAAAATCCACATGATCCAGTCAGAGTAAAACTCGAAAAGGTTTTGGTGGGAGCTGGCGATGAGCTTACGGATTCCTCTGCAATACTTGTTAGCCAGGTCGCCAAAGGTCATGCATGAGGCCCTGGACGTGTGGAAGGTCTGGTCGATGTAGCGCTTCGTTGGGTCGGTGTAGTTCACCAGGCTGCAGATGCTGTGGAAGCACTGGGCCTCGTCCTCACTGAAGTGGAGCAGCAGAGAGACTAGGGCCGGGAGGATGGGGCAGAAAGTGACCTCGGGAAGGTGCTTGTTGATGCAGACCAGGATCTTCTTGACTGAGTTTAAGCCGGCCTTGTTGAGGCAATACAGGGGGATCTCCCCGTCTTCCATGAACACTGGAAACGGGTGTGTGCTGATCTTCTGCTCTTCAAAAAGCTGGTTAGTTAAACAGTGGTAGAGGTCAGCATCTAGAGCAGTGCTGTTACTGGCGATGCTGTTGATGATGTGGTCATAAGCTTTAGCCCTTAGGGTGTGTGGCATGGCCCAGAATCCAGTGCGGCCCATAGATTTGAGCTTGTCATGGTTGCTGTCCAAGATCTTCCTGTAACGTGTGGCAGCTTCGGGATCAATTTTCTCCCACTCCACATATTGGCCATACTTCATGCCTGAACATGAGCTAATTTCCCAGTTGTCTGGCTCTGTAATGGTCATCATTAGCACACTTTTCAGACTGCTTCTGCTCCCTGTAAATGAAAAATAGGAGAGACTGTACCACTGGTGCAAACTGGGATTGTTGAAATAAATGTTACATAAAATGCTTATTTTGAATAGGATTCATTTATTATAAATATATGTTATACAAAAAAATATTTTATTATAAATATATGCCTGCAATCTTGGCAATTTACTTTTATACTAAAAAAAACGGACAACTAACTTTAAAAAATAACCTACCATGCATGTCTTTATTCAAATTTCCCTTTGACCTTTTGGACGGAGGTCTGGAGGCACTTTCCCCATGCTTGTCTTTTTGTCCCATTTCATTTTGTAACAAGAACCTTGCCCTTAGTCTCAAGGCATCGGGCGTGGTAAAGGTCTCCTCTGTATAGTCCTGAGAAGTCTCAAAGCTGTAAAAGGATCTTGAGCGAGGTCTTCCACGGTTGTTGGCTGGAGGAACCTCCTGAGAAGCATGCTTGATCTCTTCTGCATCGTAGAGAGAGTGAGATCGTCTTCTGCAATTCAACAGTGGCACTTTGACAGCCAAACTTGGATGGCCCAAATTGGCAAAATCTGATTGAGAAGAAACATTGATCATAACTTTTTTTAGTCCACTTTAAAATTTAGCATCAGAAGGTTTTTTTTCCTATCATCTGGCAGCAGTGGTGTGTCTGAACAGGAGAAGCCCATGGCAGATGGTTTTGTTCAATCAGGGATATTCAAAGTCATGTGATACATTTTGAGTGATGGTGGTGTGGCATCTGTTTACGTGTTCACCTGTCCTGGAAATTTCCTTTGCTCAGCTGTAGCCAGCATACACACCATACATATACTGTTTCCCAAATACACTATTCTTCAACCTCAAACAACAGTCTTGAGTAACATTTAACCCACAACCTAGTAGTAAAATAACTTTGATTCGATTAACTTTGATTTAATTAACTTTGATTTGCATTTACTGAAAGTTTGCCTTATTATTGATGTTATTATAAATATAAGGCAATAAAACAAACAAACAAAAGTGAGTGATGTTTTCTTCTTGTCTTGAAAAAGAGACATTATACTTATTCTCGGGGCAATCAATCTTTTGTCAGTCATGTTGTATGCGACGAAGTTCACATACTGGGTTAACTTGTCTTCTCATTTTACAGACCTTGCTAGGATGCTTGTTAGAGTATATTCAATTTACATAATAAAGAGTCTGGTTTAATCACAGAAATTATTGCAAATGTAACGTTTTTTCAAATGTGCATATTTTTCTGTTCTGAAATTTGTGATGAAAACAATTAACAACACCATAATTCAAACTCATAGTGTTTACTGCAAAACACTGAAATGTCAGTGCCGCCTTCAAGTTCCACGAACTACTCAGAGTTATGGATTTGCTGTTTTTATCTAAACAGAAATTGTTTGATTAGAAAACATCAATATTCACTCAAGCAAAGAAAAAAAAGAAGAAAACTAAGAGGGTAATGAAAAATAGGAAAGTCCCAGAGTAAAAGGTCATGGTTGAAAACAGAATGGTAAATGAATTAATACATCTTTACAAAAATAGCTCTCTGTTGTCCAGGACTATAGCATTTGCCTTAAAAAAATGGGTTGACCTCATTACAATTACAATTGTTTGCAGTTCTGTTGTTTTCCAAACATTTTGTACAAGTGAAGTGTGACTCAGTAATAGGCTGACTCAGAAGGACGGCCCGTGATGCTGCTGCTGTAGATGTGTTGGGCTATTCTCTGAACTATTACAAGCAGACATCAATTAACCAATCATTCAATCAATCAATCAATCAATGTATTGTTTAAGGTACAAAATCAACATATGAAATGGTCTCAATACACTCACAATAAAATAATAAAAACGAATGAAGACCATATAAGACCAAATAAATGAAACAGCCAGCAAGTATAATAAAACAAAAATAAATAAAAGTTGATTGTGTTATTAGCATTAATAATGTCATGTTGACATGAACTCAATCAACTGCCAGTTGTCAATACACTTTGCTTTTGAGAGAAAAGAGGACCAAATGGTGCATTGTCTCTTTAAGACAATTTTGTCCCTTACCACCGAACATTCTGACGTATTACCTAAACAGGAAGTAGCTGACCCGTCGGTACTCTGATTTTTGTAAGACTGGAAACCAGCGGAAAAGGAAAAAAGAAATATCGGTTCCAGCTCTATATCTTAAATATATTAACCAATAATGTCTCACGATCCTTGGTAAGCAAGCAAAAGCAAAGAGTTTCTCTCACACAAATATTCCCCCTGTATCATTTACCGGTCAAGTCCATTTTGGTTATCCTTGCGGTTAATTAGCAAGGCATCTTGCTAGGCTATATTTGGAATTAACGTTTTAAATAGCTAGGTGACTCAAAAATATACTGTTGTATTTAGGTTATGTGTCGTCCACTAAATACTCATTACAAATATGTTATGACGTTATTTCACCCGTCATGCTTGTGTGTGTCAGTGGAGCTAACATTACTTAGCGTGCTAACGAGCTAGGTTTTTCGCCCAATTCTCGGAGATTCCCTTATGTTCTTGAAAACCTTTCTATGGCTAAAATGAAACCAAAGAGTGCGGACTTATGAGGACATATACAATGGTTTTAGACGTTAAATATGACAACGATTATGAAGTTTTGAAACAACTGTTATCACATGACCATGGTTACAGCATGACAGCCTTGTGATCTTGATTGAGTTGAATTGTGCAAGGAACATGGCAATGTTATTAACCTACCCTTCCAGTCCACGCTGGGGGTTAGCGCCTTACATGGTGATACCAATATACTGAGCTAGTAGTTTTAGGCCTGACAAAAACCTATGCACAAGAAGGTTAAGCAAATAACTGTACATATTTTACAGGATACAGAACTATGACGCGACATGCCGACTGGCTCAAGAAATTGCTGAAAATATTCATGAACGCAACAGACAACAGAGGACTGGGGGGAATACGGCGAAGGTGTGCATCTCAAACTAACGTGTCATTCTGTTCTTTGTTGGACAGTTGGATAGAGATATCATTTAATTCCATGGTGTCTTATTTAACGATTAAAAGTGTTAATTTCACTTCTTTTTGGTCCAGATTAACATGACGTTGCGAGCCTCCCTACAAAAGTTGAAGCAGAACATAACACAACTGAGGGAGACTCTCATCCGAGCCTCATCCCAACGTCGCATGTATCCTTTTGCCAGTCTAGTGTCTTGTCTTGGCAGAGGTGGAGATTAAAGCTTCAGAATATATAGAAACCCTGTCATATATGAGCCAACTATTTCCTGAATCAGCGGATCCTAATGTGCAGAGAAATCATCAGACAAGTAGATTAGCTAACCTGTCATATCACCAGTGTTATGTGCACAGGCAGAAGAAATTCATGGCAGACTTTATGAAGCAGGGATGTCCACCTCTGTGTCTTGGGTTATTTCTTGATTTTCCTCAGACTGTAGTGGCTTTTCTGCTCATGGTGATGTTAAAACACATTGTTTTTAAACCTAAGTTATTATACATATTTGTAGATGTATTGATAGGCAAGCCAGTTTCAGGCACTCTCACTCAGAGTCAAGGGGAAAAAATAAAAACCCATTCATATACCATTTACCTCATGCATCAAATGAAGGGTTTTAATGTTTTCCTTAACTGTGTGAGAGTGCCTAAAGTTGGCTTGTCTATCAATACATTTCCGAAATGTCGAGTAGAATCTACTTCAAGAGCACCTCAGATTTGTACCAGGGTGTATTTCAAAACAACTGAACGCTTGGCTTTTCTTCTTTTTATGGTTAACATGACATATTTGTAGATGTCCAGACGTTTTTGCACAAACAGTCCGTTTTGGGTTGCTCTGCTTATCTCACAGTTTACAAATAACATAATTGTGTACTTTGGAACAGGCATGTTTAGGGCTTGGAGCTGAAGAGAATGTCAGACAAAGGAGCTCAGCACAAGTATAGGTCTGCAATTAATCGATGACAGGTCAGCCTGTTGGTTTTGAAGACCAGTAGAGGGCACTACAATGCCATAAATTCTGCTAAGTTGTACTGGCTGTGACGTCAGTTGATCTTTTCCCATAGGTGAATTTAAGTTTTAGTTTAAAAATCATTAGAAGCTACATCAAAGAAATGATGTTTCTATGCTTGTTTGCATGTATGAGATTGAGTTGGGTTTTGAAGCATGCAACACCCAGCATCTGTTCAAATAATGGGCACGGAGCAGTGTCTTGCACATGAAGTAAAGCTACGATATGGCATGTGGTAGCATTGCACTGGCCTGCCCCTGTTTGTTCTTAGAACCTTGTGCATGATATTAAGAATTTTAAGAATGAACTTTAGTTTATTCGTTTTTCTCCTTTATCATCTTTCCATCTTGATTGATGGAGGTCTTAGGTCTCTCCCTGCTTAATATATTGTTATTGTGCCTTATGCTTAGGAAAAGTCATGGCCAGCTATGATTGGTTGAAATAGAGGGCTAGTAATAACAGTGTCTAATCTCTCATAGCCTACAGTACATTAGGAAAATATAGGCTACTGACTGACCCTTTGGAACTTAAGTATTCTTCTTTTTGGGTTTGTGATGCACCTAAGCTTGCCTTGAGTCAAGTATTGTTTTGGACATGATACTCAGAGTGAAGAAAATTGAGCATGTAGATGGCCTGTTTATAAATGATTGGTTTGTTATAAAATTAGGAAATGAAGTAGCACATATGTTATGAATGCAAGACATCAGGAACAAATAATCAGAATGAAATGGGTTATCATGCATGATTATAAAATATATTTGTCAATCAGTCAAAGCACTGCTGTGGTAATATCTAATCTTGTTAATTTGTAGAAGTCACAAGTCCGTTTAGTTCAAGTTAAGGCTGTGCAGTTCATCTAATTTTTGGTTCCAACAATCAGGGAGACAGTGCAATTGATAATTACTATTTTTCCCTTTGTGTTACGAAATAATAATAATAATTATTATTATTAGCATTTTTTTTTCTTTTTCTTATGAAATAAGTTCCATTTCCATTACCAATTTCGTATCTAAGTCCACTTTCCTTTCTGATCTGTCATCCATCAAAATGTTTAAAGTGAAATGTTAGCAAGTTTATTCACCCTATATTGCAAAGCAAAGAAGGTATTGTTTAAGCAGGCATGGCAACGCATCTGGGTTCAGTTTAGTGCATTTCAAGTTATTTTTGCTTTGGATAAAAGCTTTAGCTAAATCCCACAAAGTTTTCTGTAAGTGACATTGTTAAATTTCGATTAAGTCAGAGAGAAAATACTAGTGAATCAAAGCAATGGCGAAAGCAGATCTTAAATTGGTCAAATGAGTCATGCATGAGTTCCCAAAGGCCCATCAGCTTCTCTTTGGGAAGCTTTGTGGTCCGTTCGAGTTAAGTTGGCCAGTTAGCAGAGTATTACGTTTTAACTGCGCAATTAGAACCTGATTACTGGTGTGCACACATAAGCTTTAGCATGGTCTGCCCTACAGTTGGTGTTTTTGTTTTCTTTTTATGTGTAGTTGATTGTTGTATTATTATGTATAGTTTGAATCACACATATAGGCCGGTAAAAAGTGTGAAAGACTACATTTAAAAATATAAGTAAAACTATTTGTTGAAAACATGTAATAATATACACCTATACACATTCAAAACAAATCTATGAATTAAAAATGTCCCTCTGTAGCTTAGGCTAAAGACAAACCCTGACACCCACACCAAAGTCTGCTGCTAAAACAGCATGAGACCACTAAGTTGAAGAACTGTTCAATAACCTGAAATTTGTAACGCTTTGTTTTAGTAACATTATTTTTTAACAAGTTAATCTGTCAACTATAAAAAGCTTTTGCAGTTTGTAGCTGCATGTTGGTAGGTTTAGTTTATTTGTCTGGAAACAGCGCTGGTTGCAGTAGAGAACATAGAGTGTATCTTAGTCACTTGATCAGGGATCATTCAGTAGGGTGTTGCAAACAGCTGGAGCTGGTGAGTTCTGTCAACCAAAGTAAATTGAGTTTAAACTCAAAAACTGAGATATTTGTCCAGATTGCACAGATCCCACATGTGTTTGAAATACTTAAACGTTTGTGGCTATGAGGGGGGAAAAAGTCAAGGTTCGGAAAGTTTAAAAATAGAATGCGTTTACTTTTTTAATAAAAAAAATCAAGTTTAACTGTTACTTCTTTTAGAACTTGATCGGTAACGCTATACTGTATGGTTCCTTTTTTAGTGTATCAACATGTAACAACATGTTATATTATGTACTTACATTGTACATACCTAGCACTAACCCTAACATAATGGTACAGTGTAAGTAGTACATAACATTGTTACACTTGTGCCTAATTAATATAACAGGGATAGTAAAATAACATGTAACCAACTTAGTGTTAGTAAATTTGCTAAGTTCTGCTGTCAGCATGCATGTCTCCCACCAGCTGTGTGTCCTTGTTTCACGCCTGGCTGGTCTTCAGACACAGCGATGGTCACATATGTGCATGAGTGATTGGAGTCAAATGATGCTGGTTAAACAGCGGCAAGCGAACTGAGAAAGCTAACGTTAAGCAATCCCTCAGCTATGCCTGGAAAATGAGGATGTAAATTCCAGGACTCGTGGCTTACCAAAGACATCCACTAAGACTGTGAAAGATTTCTGGAGCTTTGTGTCTCAAACTGTACTGTGTCGGGTTTCTTGGGTTTGTGGCAGTTGAGCCAAAAAACACTGACAAAAAAAGCTCTTTGAACTGCTGTGAAAGGAGGTTTAGGAACCTTGAAAGTAATTAGCTGCCCTTGTTGGTGTCTGTAATCCTTGACACGCGCCCTCTCAGAATTCAGGTGGAGGCGGACAGAAGACAGAACCTGCTGGACAGCCTGGTGACACGGGAGAGGCAGCTCCTTGCCACCTTCAAAGGAGACATCTCCGAGTCGGAGCCCGCCAGGTGGGTAGGACCCTCCCTGACCTGTGCCTCCCGCTGACCTGTGCCTCCACAGGACAACATGACTTGCTGACTTGTTTTCTGTTGCAGTATGTGCCAACTGGTGTCCCGTTGGACAGCTATAAAAATTGTTTTTCACTAAATAAGTCAGGAGGAGGTGATGGGTTTTCCACTGGACCCCCTGCTCAGGCGGGCAGTGCTGTCCAACCCCTGCGGAGTTTATCGGAATTCTTACTCTCTGGCCTTTCCAGGCGGCTGCCTCCATAAACACAGGCTTGATTAGGAGTGCCGGGGCACTGATCACACGCTTGGCACCTTCTGAAAAGAGCATAGGGATTCTGCCGCGTTTGAGACACACACACACACACACACACACACACACACACACTTTCAAACACGCAGACACACACTCACTCACACACACGCACACACGCGTGGACACACTCCTTCACATACTCACACACACACACACACACACACACTCCTTCACACTCACACACACACGGACACTCACTCACATACACCTGTCACACATGGTCAGATCAGTTTACAGTTTATCACTCTCCATTGAGCCCACTTCCTCTTCCAGAAAGAAGAGGGGAAATCAAAGAGCGGTGGTGCCACCGGCTATATCCTGGGTGCGTTTATTCTTCCTAATCTAAGTGACAGCTCGGCGCAGGCTCTAGAAGCACAACACACTCATTCTCGAGCGTCAAGCTTGACCTGCCCACCTCAGGTGCTGTGTGTTTGGACACCAAAGCGGGGAAATTGCCGGCCTCCCGCCAGCGATGTGGACTTCCTGTGCCTAGTCTAGTTCCTGTCTTCCCTTTTCTTAATTTAAACTGGGGTGAGGATCTTAACCCGAGCAATCCTGCAGGATTGTGCTCTGTTAATAATTCCCAGGGCCGAGAGGTTAATGCCAGTGCTTTTTACACAGAGAGGGAAGGCCAATTCGTGCTCTGTGATCCAGCTGCTTTGTTTTTTTTTAATGCAGTACAGAAAATGGGGATCAATCACTTGTTGATCAAATAGGGGAATTCAAAGGCATCCTCCTTTGACTGGGTTGATCCACACTCCTTTTGTATGGGTTTTTTTTCTTTACACAAAAGACAACCTGCTCTCTACTGCTTCATTCATCCATCTAGTGCTTTAAAGTGTGTGTGTGTGTGTGTGTGTGTGTGTTAATGTGTGTGGGGTGGGTGCTTTAATCTTTTTATGGATGGCATACCAGTTGTGGCGGGAGTTTTGTAACTGAATCAGATGGCAGCTAATGACTTACATAGCCAAGCTTCATCATGTGATCCAACTGTTAGACATCGGTGCGAAGGGGCAGAAAGGAAAAAAAAACTTTCAACTGACTGTTTAAAAAAAAAAGAAAAAAAAAACTTGTGTTTGATTTTGAAGGGGTTTTGGGGGGGATGGTAAGGAAGTTCAGAGATGGGGCTCAGTGTGTGGTCTTTGTCTGGGAGTTTGGGGGGTATTAGCCTTGCTTGAGTAACCTGAACTATTTCTGCCCTCCTCTCCTTCTCAGGGTGAATGCTGGAAAGGTGTGTGTGTGTGTATGTGTGTGTGTAGGGGGTTTATCACATTCATGAAGCAATGCATTTGTGACAGATCAGCCACTAATCAAGCACAAAAACACACAGCGCCAGTGTTTGAGGTCTCTGGACAGCCCTGGCCTGGCCGACCCCTCTCCCCGGCATCCTCTCTTTCATATTTGATCCTGATGCGAGAAGTGGTAATTAGTTAAATCGCGGGGCGCCCCCCTCGGAAACCGCGGGCCCCCCTCTTGGCCGGCCACGCTCTGGTGTGACGCCTCGCGGTCGATCTGCCTGATTAACTTGGCGGACGCAGTGGGAGGTTAATTGGATAAAACTTTAATCTTCACGCCGGCCCCGACCTGGCCGAGGGAGGAAGTGGAGCGCCGCCGCACAGCGCGAGAGTTACCAAACATGTCAGGGAGATTAGTGCCAACGGGGACGACCTTGCCATCCCACCCGGACCGGCCCTCCTGGGATTAGCAGCACCTTGGAGCGGGAGAGAGACAAGGCCTCAAATAGCCTGGAATTGCCCCAGAGCCCCACATGAGCCAGAAAGAGATAGGGAGAGGAGAGGGGAAGGGAGGGGAGGGGAGGGGCGGGCAGAAGAGAGGAGAGGAGAGGAGAGGAGAGGAGAGGAGAGGAGGACCCTTGAATTTCTTTGTGGATGAACATGTCTCAAAAATGAATTGCAGAGATTTGAGGTTGATTTATGATCAGATTGTTTTGTTTATGTCTTCACTGCACTGTAAAACCACACATAATTTTAGGTGGGTGCAGGAACGGATCATAAAGTGTATCATTTTTTAAAAAAGTTAGATAGGATCCATACACCATATCAAAATCTTTTAATGTGACATTTTGAGGCTGTTCCTCGGACTCTACTTACTTCAGATTGATTTCTTTACCTGAATATTTGATGTAATGCTTAGAAACTTATACTTGATGTTACAAGTCAAAATAAAATAATTGTGTCGATTTAGTACCTTCAAGAAAATGGGGGATTTCCTATAACTTGTCCCAGGACGAGAAGAATGTCTATTTTGTATTTGTAGCTTAAATGAGATGTGTGGAAGAAAGAGGAAATGTCAAAAGTTGACTTGTTTGTATTCTTGACCCCAACAGTTGCCACGGCACCGCTAACCCCCAAGCTTCGACTTACAACTGTTGAACACTTATCCCATTTGAAACGACAACCTTTCCCTCCATGTCTGCGGCGGGCGACTTCTCGAGTCTGACCAGCAGATGACACTGCTCAGACGGTCGCCGCTGATGGAGGCTGGCTGCGAGGGGACCCGGAGCCCTCGCCGCAGCGTGGCCTTGGGGTCCGACGGCACAGCTTGTCTTCGTTAGAACAAGAATAGCGCAAAACCGCATAACAGTCTTTTTACTGCCGCGAGACTTGTCAGACGAGAGCCGGGGCCTAAAGCCATTCTGGGGCCTGAGGGTAATTAGGCGAGCTTTCTCTCGTACATGCAGCGAGCCCCCTCCGCTTGTTTGGTTGCGCATCACAGCGTCGTTGCCCCAGCATTGCAGTGTGAATGATCATAGCCCCCAGACGCCTAAATAAACACGCTTGCCTTGATCATGAACACATTTGGACAACTGTGTGCACGTTCGTTTGGGAGATGGTGGAAATGTGCTTGGGATATAAATTCTACAGCACATACGTGATACAGATGGGGATTACTTGACGATTGCCAAGCGGCACACAGATATGTTATATGTGATTGATTGCTCAAGTTTATGATCAGTGTCAGTTCTGCTGTTTGTGTCTGATAATCTGTTTATGAGGCCTGTCATTACCCTCATGCACTTCCTCTGTGTGTGTCCGCAGGTCCACTCTAATGGGTAGCGGGGGCGGGCAGGGCGGAGCGGTAAACCCCTGGCTGGTGGACGAGTCGGATGAAACGCGTGGCCTCAACTTTGGGGAGATCAAACATCAGCAGCAGCAGATCATCGAAGGTCTGTTTGGACACAAACACATCACTGTCTGTCTACAATGTTCCTCGGATGTAGCATCACTGTCTACAATGTTCCTCGGATGTAGTTGTTTAGGCTACCAGCAACATCTGCAACACTTAACGAAATATTTCTTTCACTTACAGTAGTGATATATCTATAGGCTTAACCAAAGGCCCAGTGCAGAAACATGATTTAGCTCATTCATGTCACTTGAGTTTAAGTCCAAGAGAGTTTAATGTGTAAAAAGTACATTTGTTTACATTGTAGTTAAATTCTGGCCGAAGTCTGTCAAAGCCTTAAGTTTCAGACTTTTGGGTGTGCTCACTAAGTCTGTGTTTTAGTCTGAGCCTAATGTGGATTCATTTGAGTTTGACACTAGCAGTATATGAAGGTCAATAGCTCAGTAATGTACTAAAAGTCTTCAGATGGCTGTAATGTTTTAAATGCATGCATATTAGGCCTTTCGACGCACACACAGACACACAGACACACACACACACACACACACACACACACACACACACACACATGCAGACACACGCAGACACAGACACACACACACGCAGACACACACACGCAGACACACACAGACACACACACACACACGCAGACACACACACACACACACACACACACACACACACACACACACGCACGCACAGTTAGAATAATTACCACGGTTGCCATCATGGGGGGTAGAGTATGAATGACTCAGTGGTAGGCTGCTCCATGGTGTCACAGTTCCAGTCCAGCGCCCTGTCATCCCCAAATGGTTTCCTTGTGAAATCACACAAATTGCTTCCTCCTTGCAAATGGCTTATTTAAGCAGGAATTTGTATATTTCTGTAGTGTTTTTCTAGCCCCCTTCGCATAGACTCCACATTTTTCAGTGCTTGTGTGTGGGTAGATTTGCATGCTGATACAATAGTGCCCTGTCCCAACTAAATGTATAACCGCATCTTATTAATATCATAAATCTATGTTTTGTCAAGCGAAGACACATTTTTTTAAATCGTTCTGTTCTGAGAAGTGATCATGTAAGATGCTTGTCGGAGGTGGACAAACTGCCTTGAGAAAGTTAAAATCCTACCACATATTTCTTCTGCCTGTGCTCTTAACACAGGTGATGTCACCAATTAGCTCATCTACGTGGCCAGAGAGTTATGCTAATTAGGATCAGCAGATTCCGTGAATTAGCTGGGACAAATATGGGGCAGGATTTTTACATTCTGAAACTGGGATGTCTGCTTCTGTTTCTGGTGTTAAGGCCTTCTTCTAGGTCCGAGATTTTTGTAAATAAGTGACCTCATTTTGTAGTAGGACTTGATTGGTTCTTTCTTCCAAAAGCTTGTGTTGAGTTTTGCACCTGAAAAATGACCGAAACATTCGAGTCCGAAACATTGTGTGTTAAATAAGTTGCTTGCGGAATGGATAGTGTGTGAGCTTTTATAGTTTATAGTAAGGCCTTCTCTCTCATGTGTTTTCTCTCTACAGCCCAAACGACAGGTCATAGATGCCATAAAGGCAGCACACTATATATTTTTTATGTATATAGCATAAAGATAAAACAATATATGTGTTACCTTTATTTTAGATGTCAGAAGGGTTTGTTTTCTTTTCTGTGGGAAACGGGTCCAAATGGCTCTTTGAGTGTCTTAGGTTGCCAACCCCTGTAGTAGACTCTAATGGTGAGAATACATGGGCAACTTTTTGAGCAATCTTGATTGGTGTATATTTTTAAAATGTAATTATTGTGAAAAGTTGTCTGCCGCTGAAAAGTTCTCCTAGTGATAAAGTGTCTAAACAACATTTGTTGGTATTGTTGCCTGGCAATATTGCTCAAAAAGTAAAGTCATTTCTCCCATGTGTTTCTCTCCATAGCCCAAGACGCAGGTTTGGATGCCCTGGCCGCCGTCATCAGCAGGCAGAAGCAGATGGGTCAAGAGATCGGCAATGAGCTGGATGAGCACAACGGTAAGGACATCACATGTTCCTCAACTGTGCAATTCGTTGACCCCTTCCCCTTCACACGCAAAGAATGGAAAGTAAAAAAAATACATTTTAAGCAGTGATCTATCAATGAGGAAGAGAAAGTCATGTGGGTGTATTACTCACAAGATGCCAGAAGCAATCTGAAGTTTCTGTATCTGCAGGCCTGTGAGTGTCAGCAAAGTGGGCAGAGGGCCAAGTGCAAACTCAAGCTACAAATATGGCTGAATCCAAAATGTTTATTCATTCTTCATTTGTTAACTTATCTGGAAAGTTTTGTGTCTGCAAATGACATAGTATTAGAAACTTTGGCTGGTCCATTAAACAGAGTGTTATGCTCAATTGCATAACAAAGCCAAAGGGGTATTAAAAAGAAATTGATGTTGAATCAAATTGAATTGAATCAAGCCTCAAATCCTCAAATCGTGCCCTTGTGAAATTAAATTGATTGATTCAGGAAATCAGCAATGACATCTAGCAATAATGTAGTGCATTAAAGAGTGAACGAGTGAACGAGCATTTTTGACATGGCCCATGCGTCTATAAGAGGAAGAGAAATAAGAAAAGAGTGAACAGAGAGGCACAGAGATGGTCGGTGGTGTCCTCGAGTGTGTCATCTTCCCTCCACATACTGGCCTAATTCCCATAAATACCGCATCGTCACAGGACGCTGGCTCTGCTGCTGCTCCCAGGCTGCTCACCTGTCTGCTGACACAGTTACAGCTCCGACCCCCCACAGTGTCACCCCTGCATCCAGGACGGCCACACCACAGATATACATATAATAATAGAATATATACATAGAATTCTTTTCCTTACCTCAAGGTGTGTTTGAAATTTAGCCCTGGCTATAATGTTATTGAAGTGTTTATGGAAAATAAAAGCTTTAATGAATTTTAGTGAATAGTGTTCTATAACCAAGGAGTCAACAGTGATTAGTTCCTTAGTGTGATGTGATGATCAAGGTGTCATGTAAGACTAAAGACGTTGGTGCAATAGTTTAGGATCTAGACACACCGCAAGTATGAATGTAGCCTCAGAAAGCCTCCAGGATCAGGCAGCCTCTGGGCCTTTCTCGAGCACTGCTTCGTTTGGCCGTTGATGGAGCCTGGTGATCAGCATGCAGGGCCCTGTGTTTGACTCTGTCCTTCCATTCCTCCTGCTGTTTCCATCAAGCAGTGGCTGTGCTGTTCTGTAGGAATGTGTGTTTTGTTTTTTTTCCTCATGAATTCTCTTTAGCAGTAAATAGTTTAATTGGTTTGCCATAAACTCCCGATGCATTTTTATGAACACGTTTGAAGTTCTTGTCTGAGGAGACAAGAAAACATATAATTTGAACCCAAAATTAGCAGTGTTAATAGTTTTATTTTTTTAAGTTCAAATAGTCTTTTTAACACTTAATGGTCATCATTTCTTATTCTATGAATTAATAGTAGATTGTGTGACGATTTGGAGGGAGGTACATTTATTTTGGGCTGACTCTGTGCTCCCCCTCCCAACAAAAAAACCTTCCTACAGGACAATTATTCATTGCAGCATGGACCTAAAATCACTTCAATTCCTCGAGGATATAAGAACTCTATTTTCAGCAACAATGGCCAGTGAGTCAGTGATTTCACATTGAACCTCCATGGCAAAGTTAGCTAACAGAACAAATCATGAAGCGACACAAGAAACTTTCACTTTGCTTGGAGTCATTACAACACACACATACACGCACACATCTACACACACAGACGCACATTCACATACCTACACACACACACACATGCTCACACACACACACACACACACACACATGTTCACACACGCACATCTACACACACACGCGCACACACACACACACACACACACACACACACACACACACACACACAGGCAAAGAAAAATAGGAATTAGGCAGCAAAGAACAGGACAGCCGATGAGAGAATACAGTGCGGAGTTCATAAGTTCTTTGTTGCTTTTCTTGGCATTGCGCAGGTGCACTACAATGCCACAGCCCTGGGGACCAGCATAATTACAGTGGCCTATTCATCTAAATGGTGCTATTCTTTCTCCTCCGAGCGCAGAAGTGATGACATGATCGGTGTTCTCCCTAAAGAGCTCGGACTCGGGCCCAGCGGAGGTCCTCTCCCCCACAACTGGGCAGAAGGAAGGGGCCGCTGCGGGCGTCTCTCTGCTACATCAATTGCACAAATCGAAATCCTTTAAAAAGTCTCCTCGAATGTTACGGCACCACTAGGCAGTGATTGAAACCGATTGCCATTCGAATTTTGGGTCTCTTTAAGGCAAAAAGTTGTCACTCGTCCCAGCCATCAAATCAAATCTTGTGTTCTGAAATCGTGACCTTGGGAATAGAAATAAAATGCGTCGCTCTGCTGCTGGGAAAAGGAGAGGCTTTCAGCTCCCATAAGCAGCCACTGATCCACCTCTGCGACTGAAAAAAAAAAACGGTACTCAGGGATTGTTTTAGCTGGCTCTCCTTTTACCCATATTGAGCGAGGAGGGGAGGGGAGGGAAGGGAGTCATGTGCTTTAATGCTCCAACGCGCCTCTCTCCTCTCCTCTCCGCAGCAGCAGCAGCAGTGCATGGCGTCAGTGTTTCCAATAACAAGAACGTCAGAGAGAACAGGACGATGGGAGTGCTGTAACTGAGAACGCATCGGTCGCCGCCGCAAATGAACACTTCAAGCTTGATCGAAAGTGGCTTCGCTGTTCTGGTGCGCAGTCCCACAAGTGCCCTTTGGGCTCGTTATGGGTTTCAGAAGGCAGGTGCCTTTTTCGAAAAAGCGCCGCCCTTGGTATATCACAATCCTACCGGAGCTATGAAAACTTATACCCCAAAATATTTTCAGTCAGGGCTTTTGGAAATACTTTTTTTGTTGTTTTGTTTTTGATGATACCATTTCCAGAACTGTTGACCTTATCTGCGTAATTGGGAAAGTAAGAGACACCGAGCACTGTTTTGTTGGTTAGCTCATAGCACCTTGCCTTCCTCAACCCCCACCTGCCACCCTGCCCCTCCCCTCCCTTGCCACCACAGCTTAAAATTTACATGGCAGCATAGAGTTCACAAGGTGCAGCGATG
Source organism: Setipinna tenuifilis (assembly GCA_030347295.1). Taxonomy (NCBI): domain Eukaryota; kingdom Metazoa; phylum Chordata; class Actinopteri; order Clupeiformes; family Engraulidae; genus Setipinna; species Setipinna tenuifilis. The sequence goes on from CM059281.1 coordinate 5,844,516, forward strand.
CAAAGCCCATTACTCACCAGGATCAGAGTTCGCCCACCACCCCCCTGACACACACACACACACACACACACACACACACACACACACACACACACAACCACACACACACACACACACACACACACACACACACCACCCCACCCCACCACACATCCCTACTTCCCCATGTTCCCTGTGAATTATGGGAAAGATGTTGGCTCCTTGAAGCCTGGACACAGTTTGAAACGGCGGGGGATATATCACTGCTGTGGCTGCGACGAGTTCAAACGCCATCCTGCTGAACACTGCTGACTGCGAGGAGTGATTTAGAGATGGGGTGGCCCACTGCCCCTGGACGGACTGGGGGTGGGTTGGATTGGGGGGACCCTGAAAAGGGGTGCCTGTGTCTGTCACTGTACCAGTTGTAGGACCAGCTCATCCTGTTGTTCGAGCTTTGTGAGTGAGTTGGGCAAACCTGTGAAAAGGTTAGCCTGTATTTGTGAAAAGAATTTACTGTAAGTTATTGGCCACAGATATTTCAATTGGCATTTAACTGTTTAATCATTAGTGCAGCTCCTGATTGATTTGATGAAGTGGTTTGAAGTTATAAACTCCATGCTCTTGCTTTGTTAGTGTAGTGTTTTTAAGGACAAGTTTCAGATGCAACCTGAAACAATATTCTTCCCTTTTCTTGGGTAATAGCTTCAGACAGCTTTGGCATTTGCTGTGTTTCAGACATTGTATTAAGTGACGGAGTCAACAATGTAAAAAAGAAACTGGATAGCATAATGCTTCTGGAGAGAGGAGGAAAATGGATTTAAGTTATATAAAGATGGAATGGCTAGACTCTGGTTTTAATTTGACAGTTGTATGTAACCTCTTTGTCCTTTTACCGCCTCCACATCCAATCCACCCAGCCATCCCATCTTGCACAATTTTTTTTTTCCTCTTTCTCTGTTTTCTGAGATTTCAGTACTGCTGCTGCTGCTGCTGTGTTTCCTATAAATAGATTAAGCTCTTTGCAGATGCCCCTGACCTGAGCAGAGGCTGGCTATACTTTCACTCCTGTTTTGGGAAGGGAGGCAAGCTGAGGTGGGAGGTTAAGGTAACCAACCAAGCAAGGAACAGAGAGGGAGAGAGAAAGATAGAGGGAGAGAGATAAAGGGAGAGTGCTGCCTTGCTCTGTGGTTCATCGTGTACAACTGGAATGTTTCTAATTTTATTTGTAATTTTATTGGCTGTAAAATGTGCATTTTAATTGCATCTGTACTATGAATAGCAGTGTGCATTGTTTAAAAGCAAGACAGTTTGAGGTACAAATCCTTTAGTATAAGGTATGTATATGGTAACAGTGGCAAAGAGAGAAGCTTCCTTTGAGGTGGAAGACAACTTTTGCAGCATTGAAGTAGCGATCCCTGTGCCTAGGACTGGATGGGGAGAGGATGGGGAAGGTGTGAGGGTGAAAAGCAAAGAAAGGAAACAACATGGGGGTGTAACTTAAGCAGAATTTTTCGTATTGGTTTCTTTTTTGCCTTTGTGATAAAACAATGTTCTTTGTCAAATGGAGAATAAGTTTAAAAGAATAGGTTTATCCATACACAAGAAAAAGAACCGGTTTATCCAAACACATGAAACAGTATTGGATTTGTCTAAACATACTTCACCTGAGCTTGGAGATATTTCTGCCAAGCCGGTCGAGTTTACAGCTGCAATGAAATCATTCAAAACTGTTCCCTGAAAATAATAATGACTCACTATCTATGGCTTTACTTGTGTTGCATAACGACGCTATTTTGTTTTCATTTCCAAATTCAGTGTGGCAGAAAATAGTCCTCTGTGTATAACTAAAATGTCTTCTATCAACTTGGTGTGGCTTTTTAGCTGCTAAGATCAACATAGTTTCACTTTATTAGTGTTGATGTTTCTCAGATTTTGGCCTGGAACAATGACATCAGCCTGTGTCAGCACAGGGTGAAGTCCTCGAATTATTAGTGACTGACGGCCTTGTAAAAGCTCTGCTCGTGGACGGAGGAGAGGGAGACGTGTAGAGCTTAGGTAAGCTAGGTCATCGGAAGGTACCACAACTTTTCCATGTCACTGGCAGTATTAGGATGAAAGGTTACTTTCTGGGTAATCGCTAATGCACACTTACATGCTGCTCTTTAGATGCATGGCCAGGTTTGGGGGACTATATGGCAGATCATTTAACCATGGTCGGGAAGGACCTTTAAGGCGGTTACTGGCCATATTAAAACAGACGTCTTGGTGGATGTTACACTTCTTTTAGATTGGTCTCTCTGGCTATTACAGGCCTCACCGGTGGCCTTTCATGGTGGATTTGGACCAATCAAACGGACAGATGAGTTCATGTATTTTCCGCACACTCTCTAAGGCTGTTTGATGTTATTTAATCAACATGCGTTTCCATCTTAGCCAGCTCCTCAGACTTCCCCCACACATAAACCTTTCGCAAGAATTAGTCACCGTCCTCTGGTCCGCTTTTCCCCCCTCTACTTCTTTTTCATATTTTTATAAATAGACGGCGCTCCTATGACCGTTCCAGAAAGTGTGATCACGCGTAAGGTATGCTGGTGATGATGACCTTAGTATTTTCTGACACCCTCTCTGTCTGGTTAATGGAACGGATGTTCCCGCTGCCAGGCAGTGGTACGTCCTCATCACTTTTTACGGGCAGAGATGTGTTGTTTCCAGTGTTTAGATGGAACAGGCTGATTTCATAATGTAAAGAACAGCAACACCTCATGCTCCTTCAGACCTTCTGCTTTTTCTCTTTAAGTGTCAACATGAAAAGATGACTGAAAAGTGTGGTGCTGGTGCCGTCAGAAGGTGTCCGTTAGGGCTGTTTATGTGGGACAGACACTTTAGCTGGATAACTCTAATGTTCCTCAGCTTCACGCATGAATAGAAAGTGTATGTTTTTCCTAACAGCTGCTTTCTGTGTTAATATTCAGCCCTGGATCAGCATGTTTAGAGTCCTAATGAGCTTGCAAATAAACAGTTTCCCGAATGAAGGGTTCATGTCGCTGAAAGTCAGTGACATCATGAGGGGGCGGTCCCAGAAAAAGGTGCTCTTGTTCAAAGTTTCAGAAACCGTCACCCGAACAAATAAACCATTCTAATGGTCGTGTTTAGCAGTCACATAAAGCCGCAGCATAGTCCAAAATTGATTTATTGGCGGCCCTTTTCACTCCAGCTGTGGCTAATGCATTATTGCTTCTCCTTCATTCAAAGCATGGAGGCGGAGAGAGGGAGTTACAGAGGGTGCTGTGTGCTTGAAACAAAAATGGGAAGTCATCAGATTGCACAGATCAACAAAATTACTAGTGCTTGTCTGTCTTGTTGTACTACCTAATCCATTAATGATTTTGCCCAGCCGTTGTCAAGCATGTCCTGAGATTTATTAGTGGTAGTTTTGGTAACTAGCCAGCGATATGCCTAACAAAGAATATCATTGTCTTCTTTTGTATTAAAAAGATGTACACAGAAGTTGATGAAACCAATGTAGCAAAATTTTATCAGAGGTATTCTTATAGTTGGATTTGCTTAAATTTTTAAAATGGATCAAGAAAGACGTTACTTATAAGTTCTATTGTTCTGACATTTGTAATTAGGGCTAGATTACATTTTCTATGCAACTTAGGTGGTAGTAAAACCTGTGGGCTGCTCATTTTAAGACCTGAACACCTCACTTGATTGCACCTATATCAGACTCATCAGTAGTAGTGTAGGATGTGTAAAACAGCATGCAGTGAACCTCTGTACCCTGCCTCAAGTCCCCAGCCTAAACGTTACTTCCTCAAGTCAGACCATGAAGTACCGGCTCATTTGAGCAGCGCCGAGACCAGGAACCACCAGGGCCCTCATCCGTCCCTTTGAAAAGCCTTAAACCTTGTGTGCGCATATTTAGTAAGTCAAGTCGTCCTGGGTCAGAGGTAGTGCCGCGGTTCCGTCTTGGCAACCATGGCAGAGTTGATGCCTGACTTGAAATGGAAAAACAACAGACGGCAGCACTGGGCCGTATCCAGTGTCTCGTGGCCATGATGCAAGGCTGTGTGGTGGAGGGAGGCACGTCGGCAGTAGTGGGAACAGATCTTTCCACAAATTTTCCCTTTTTTTGTATTGAAATATTGCCCTCGTGCTCCTCCATCTTAATCGGGCATGAAAAGTCTTAAAATGAGCGGTCTGATCTCTTCTTATGAATTTAGTGGAAACACTTTGGCCATTTTAAAAGTTCTTTGTATCTCAGCTGAAACCAAATTGTTGTTTTGCCATCTTATTAAAGCATTTACTTTCTTGGAGCAGAAAAGATGCAGTAAGCCCTAAACAAAAGACCTTGTTCCACTGCTGGGGCTTGCTGTGAGATGAGTTAATAGAGTTTTGGGAGGATTTGACCGCTGTGCCACTCCCCACTGACACCTTCTTGTGATGGAGTAACAAAAAACAAGCAGTGCGTGCAACAGGGAGGGATTCCCTGTTGTCATTCCAGAGGGGAGAGACACACCATTCATCAAGCCCCGGTTCCCAGTCGTTGTCTGTGCTGGCCCTGGTATCTGTCTGGGTGAGGCAGCGTGTCACTTGGCGACGCCTGGAGCCAGCAGTGTCACTGTGGGACCTCCACTCTTTCAGCTACAGGAGGTGATGAATGGACAGAGAAGGACACACAGGCAGACACATGTGAATAGGCCAATTCAAAAGATCGGTGCGAAGGTGGCACCATCAATCACTTTCCCCTAGTCACCCAGCAGATGGACACTGCCTTTATTTTTGGCTGTGGCATTCCTTGACAATCATTCAGACTAGGGACAAGAAAGGAAAACTATGACACTTGAGAGTCGTTTGTGATTCAGAGGCACAGTCACGCATAGTCGGTTTCTGAGGCTATTTGAACAGAGATGTGCAGAGGTCAGGATCAGACAACAATGAGTCGTTGCAGCTGTAAAGAACCAGCCATGTTGGCACTGGATTCATGTGCAAAAGAGTTTTTATAAAAAACCTAATTTGATAAGTCACGATTGATTAAGTCATGCTTTTTTCATTGTCTTCCAAGCACCGAAAAGGTCTTTCATACATATGCAGTCGTACCTCAACAAGTGAGCCATGTCCATTAAGGAGATATTAAGATTACAGCGTGGTGGGCGCTGCCAATAGTGGTTTCTGGACAAAAAAAGCAACATACCAAAATGACTGTCTAAATGTTTCCGCATGTGGTCGGTCTGGCTGAATGCCTACTGACTGATTTTAGCTGCTCTGATTTGGCAGCACTGGCTATTTCAGATAGTGGAGCAAACCTGTTCATGCCTGGCACCGCCTCTGAGCATTGTGACTGGCTGGAGACCTTTTTTTTTGTGTGCAGTGATTTCAATCCACAATGAGATGATCTCCGCCAGGAAGCCTCAAAACACCTTTTACTCAGATCATAAATCAAGTTCTTTAATCCCACGTAATATAGGCCCAGTGCTCCTCCTAAAGGCCGTCCTGCCTTCAGAACAGAAATGATAGTTTGGGGGAGCTGGACCACAGACATATTTTTGTTCCTTTGAGGTGGGAAGAAAGTTAACTCGCTGGATAGCTAATCGAGTTCCCATTGTGACCACAGAGTGGGGGCTTGATATGTTTGTTAAAGTGAGGTGGGGGTGAGGCCTATGCACAGATTTCTGAATATCTTCTTTTATTTTATTTTTATGGATGCCATAAAGCTTCTAGGAGGTATTCCCGCCGTCCAGGCCACAGTCTGCCTCGGTGGATCTTGGCTTTGATTTCGCTGGCTGCATCTGGAATGAATGTGGGCTTGTGACAGTTGTTAGCAGCTAGGCCCACATTAAAAGCCAGTGGCAGGAATTCCCAGACGCCAGGAACCGAGTGATCTACAGCTCCGCAAACTATGTGGCCATGGAGGCAGAGCGTGGCAACAAAAACGAGAGAGACCCCTTTCACACCTTCCTCTCTCCCTCTCTCTCTCTCTTGCTCGCATTCCTCTCGCATGTCGGGACAAATTTCAGAAAATGGCTGAAAGGAAACAATCTTTTGCCATGTTACCTTTTTTGGCACTGGATGCCAGAAGTTTGAGACTGCAGATGCAGGCAGGTGCTGGCACATTCATGGGTGTGAGCAGTGGAGGGATTCGCACATAAAAGCTGTGTAATTTGCTGCGCAATATGAAGTTGATGACAGATTAAAAATTCGGTTGTTTTCACAACACACGGAGGAATTAAACGCGCAAAATTGCTGGCTAACTTAATCAAACCTTAATGGTAATTTACTGTTCCTAAACAACACACCTCATTTCACTTTAACCCTGTTAAAAACTCCCCTGCCACCCGATGTGTGTATGAAATGACAGCAGGTAGTAAGACGAGAAGGAGGATGGAGTGGGTTAACTGGTTGGTTTTGCAGAAAAACTTTCTTTTTCAATTCTCTTTAATTTTTCCGCTACAGTGAAAACATTGGCAGGATATTTTAAAAACCACAAAGAGAATTTTGGAAGTGAAAGACCCCAAGTCTTCATGGTATTTTCTGGTTTGGGCTCGTTCGGCTCTTTAGTGTCTCCCTCTGCTCAAAATGGTGAAATTCAAAGCTCTCTTTAGTTACTGACCAACATGGTTATTGAGAAACCACAAGCACAAATAGCCTAGATATCTCACTAAACAGAGCCAACGTTTTTGTCATCAAACCAGCACTCAGCAGAGGCCCAGTGCCCAGATCTAATTTTTTGTCTGTGTGTGACAGCAGAACAACAATGCTGAGCTACCTGCACTACCCCCAAGTGATTTTTGTCTTGTGAGACTTGCATACCTCTGTTTTTGCCATCAATCCGTTTTGTGTCAGTCCAGAATAACAGAGGATAGTCTGGTGTGCCAAGTACTTGTCTTTTGTTTAAGAGTAACCCAGAGTTAAGCGATGAAGAACATTTTGGTTTGGATTTTTGTATTTGTACTTTTGTTAAATTGTGTGCCATTATTCGCTTATTTTTGACCGGAGCTGAAATTCGGACTCGCCTTACATCAAAAAAAAAAAAAAACACAATTAGCCAGTGGTGCCCTCACAGTGTTTCACATCCACAATGTGTTTTCCTTCGCTCAAACTGTTCATCCCTCTCTCCTTTCCCCATCCCTCCTTTCCTGCCCCCCTTTCCCCCCCCCCATCTATTGTGCGGAGCAGATGCCGGAGCTCGGCCAGCACTGGATGTGGCGCTAAGCTGGGCGTTGGGGCCGAGGTGTCGCACTGCCTCAGCTCATCTGCACCTCGTCTCAAGGTTTTTTTTTTTTCCCTCCCCTCTTCTCTCTCTGCTGGGCCTCCAGATCACATCCAGATGTCCCCATGCAGGCCTGGAGAGTGGGAGAGGCTCTCTCTCTCTTTCCCTCCCTCCCCAACCAAACAACCACATCCAGATTGCCTGGCAATGACGCGCTCTTTCGCAAACGATCAATTGTGCATTTTATCCAAGGGAAAGCACAAACTAATAAGCGTAGAGGGGGGATAAAATGGAAAAAGAGGAAAATTGAAGCAGAACTGTAATTTCACCCTGTCACCGCCCCCTTCAGTTTTTGTCCACAACATATAGCCAGCAAAGAGGTGCAACTTAATGTCTTTAACAAATGTTGTGACAAGATAAAACACTGTTGTCTGAAGTGACAATTTACTATTAGTAATGCAGTAGTTAATGTTGACGTATTGACTGTAAATTAACACATACTTTGTGGAGAACATACAGATATTACTGGATTACTGGGTGGATCATAAAATGGTGCATTGTCTTATTCTGAAAGAACAGAGGACAAACTGTATCCTGTCTACTCTCCAGTTGCTTAACTTTTTTTGCAGAGCACTTCAAAAAACACACAGCTTACAGATCTTAGTTCCCCTTGTGTCTTACTTTAATAAAAGCATCAATCAAGTTCACATTAAATTGATCCTCACAAAACAGATTAATGTGACACATACAACACAGTGGCAAATACTAGTTGATCTCATGACGTTTACTGAAAAACAGTGTGCACAATGTGGCAAATACACACAAGTATGCTCTCTGCCACATATGCAGTCCTCCTTAGGGATTTGATTACGATCTGATTATGGTTACAATCATGCTGAACTCATCTATGTTCAACTTCAGAAAATATACAATCAGTGTTGTGCAGCAACAGCAGTCAGACATGTGACTTAGAAACTCCACACTGAATCACTCCACACACACACACACACATGGTTGCCCACACAGAGGGTGCGTATGTACGACTGTGTCAGAGTTATGTCTTTTTTCTTTAGAAAAAAAAAGGCTTGCCTAACCTTCAAAGTATGTGCGTGCTTGAGCCATAAACTCGCCTTAACGTCTTAATATAGGTTCGGTAATATTTCCCTGGAGGTCGCCCCAGATTGCACGGGGGTGGGGCGGGGGGTGGGGGACCGAGTTTGCCATGTGGTGAGGTTGCAATTTCAGCTGGCAGGTCCCTCCTCAAGCGAGCGAGTGAGAGAGAGAGAGAGAGTGAGTGCTGGGTGGGTGGAAAGGATTCCCCCACGGCTATGCACCACCTTGGCCCACTCCAGCTTGGCTCGGGGAGCTGACATGAGTGACAGCGGGCACAAACCCCCCACCTCTGTTTACTCAGTGCTAACCACTCTGGTTTGGAAGCCCACATCCAGCGTGCCCAGGGAGAGAGAGAGCTGAGGAAAGACTAGGTTCACTCTCACCAGGGCTAGTAGGGGTCATCCCACGAAATGAGTGTATAACCACTCGCCTGTCTCAGTCTGCGGTTCCCGTTGGTCTCTTGGGAGCGTTTCTGTAAAAAGACCCGTCCCGCCCCATATGCATCTTCTATGGGATGTTGATACCTCAAATGTGTGGTAATGCCTGAATTATGTTATGTGATGCACGCCTTAGTGTGATTGCTGAAGGCATCCATTTGATTAAAACCAGAGTGGCTTGTGAACAGGCTAGACTAAGAGGCTAGGAACAGGCAAAGAGGAGAAGAGCCAAATCCTAAATTTGGCCCATTAACCAATCATTGAGATTTAATTGTCTCAGTTTAATTCAGATTGATGCGGTAGATTGAATGTGCTCTATCAGTATTAAGAGCTCACTGAAAGGCTGCGGAAAACAGAAGGATGAAGTGTGCACGCCATTTATCTCTTAATTTATCTTGTTCTGGCCTCTTAATAGACACAATGTTGTAAAGCCAAACACACCGTTTTTTTTTTTTTTTGTAATTATGCCGGTGCCATTAAAAGTTTTTGAGATAGTCATTTTCCACTGATTTCATAGCCATTACGAGGAGGGTTAGACAACAGGACAGGCTTAGTGAACATTTGTGCGGATGGTGGCAGCCCTTGCGCTCACAGCAGGGAGTCATTACTGGCCATTCATCAGGCCTGACAGAGCAAGAGGGAGAGCGGAGAGTGCACCAGAGAGTCTCTTAACGTTTCAATTGAGTAATGCCCCATTAGCACTTGTGTCTTTGGTGAGTTCTTGAAGGGCGTTGCACCGCCGTGCGAGAGGAAGTGATGAAGGGATCCCGTCCGCCAGCTTGTTTGCCATCTCCCCCGACGGGATTCCCAGACTTTCTCTGGCAGACCACAAGGCATGCACATGTTCTCTTAGCCTGGTTGTAGTCATTTGTTTGTCAGGATCTGTTAATTTGGACATTTGTATTTGTTGTAAAACAGGCAAAAAGGGAACATATTGAGATTTACAGAGAATGGTAGCAGGAGTTAGTGCTACTTTTTGTTGGTGTCATTGAACTCTGTGAGTTAAACCGTGCTGTAGCACAGTTCATTTAAGCTGTACAAGAACCTGTCTGGGCAATCAGTGCAGCTACAAATTGCCTTATTCTTTTTCGCCTAAGATATGACAGACTGTGATTATTTTTACTTTCTGAGAATGGGGGTGCCCCACAAAGTTCTGCCAAAGTCAAGCAGTAAATCCTTTTCATCTCCCATTAAGATGACTCATATCAGCAGTCAGGTGATGCGCCGCTTACACAGCTGAGAAAACCTGCAGCGTTGGCCAACGGCAACAGTGTTACCCACCAGCTCGCAAGTCACGGCTGATGTTAATCGCCCACAGAGTGCAGGGGGCCCATGAGGGCTTTTTACTGCAGTTGGAGAGCGTACAGAACCACCGTCTCCTATCAAGCCGGCCCTTTCTGAAAGAGTGCTTCAAGGCAGAGGAAGGTCTTTGTCTCTCAGGCTATTTGATCTATCATTTGATGTGGCCGCCACATGCGTAAATCCATCAAGTAAACAGCGCAAGCCCAGAGCCCCACCAGCACGCACGGCAACAGCCAGCCGTCCTGCATCAAAAAGACATCTTTGCCTCACAAATGAGCCTCTTTGCCATTAACATGGAGAACACACGGGCCGGCTAAGCAGGCAGCCCTTCTTAGATCGGTTAAGCCCACACCGGCACTCTTTGATCTGCAGCACCATCCGAACAGCAGTGTGCTGCTGGTTCGCCATCTCTAGACAGGCAGATTGGTGTGGGCACAATGCTGATGAAGGATTATTATTAACATCTACCCAGGTTCAGAGTGAGAGTGTGTTCAAATCACGCATTGAGTATGATATGGAATCTACTCTAAAAAATCTTTTCTTAAAAGAAATAGAAGGGATATAAAGCACTTTCTTGTAGGCACGACAAAGTGTCATTCTTAGCCTGTTGTTCTGAATCAGTCAAGAGATGCAGGTAAAAGGTTGCTGTGGTGCTGTTATGCTGTTAGGGTACAGAGTCTGCTTAATCTCTGACACTGTTTTTTTGTGTGTACGTGTTCAGTCTGTAAAAGAGTGCGAGGTCATTATCACCTGGTCCACAAAACTGCCCGGTGTCTGATTGTGGTCCGGCGCCTGCCTTGGAAGACCTTGGTTGATGTTTGTCTGCTGTGGTGGTTCAGGCCTTGGCGTACAGTAGCGTGAAACTGGTATCATCCAGGGCAGAGAACAGAGTTCAGGGAGATGGATATCTCATTTCTCGTTCTATCTTACCGCCCTTACACGCGCCTATATGACTTTGCCTACCCATATTCGGTTTCATATCTGCAAGTGCAAAGATAAAAAAAGAATGTGCCAACTTTTGGAGTTTAACTCCTTGTCATCACACTGATTCATACCAGTTATTAAATAACAAACTTAACAAACAAGTAAGGTTTTCTTCCTTTTAATATAACTTTTATTATTTTTGTTATATTCTAGATGTTTCTTCCAAAAATCAGGCAATTTTGTGAAGGCTTCAGCTGAGACCCCTTTTCTCCCTGTGAGAGAGAAGTTTGATTTAAATGGCCACTAGTGGGCACTAGTGCAAACAGCAGCAAGCCTGGTCTGCACTGGAGGCAGTTTGCTCAATAGACTGTTGTTGCTCTGGATTGTGAGTTGCGGCTTGATGATGGTATGGGTGGTTGGGGATTGTGTGGATAGTCATATAATGTCATTTAGATTTTGTTAATTTGTTTTACACCTCAGAGGAGGTTCCTCTTTCAGTAAACGATCACGGTCCCCCTCATTTTCCTCATCACAGCGCAATCATACCACATCTGCGCTTACAGCTGCGCAGGCTCCCGCATATTCCCACCTCATCTTTGCACATACTCACATGTTGTAAATACTCACCAGTTGCGTGCCATGAAAACGAGCCTGTGCGTGCATGTGTATATGCGTGTGCGCTTGTATATACTTCTTTTCTAACAGATATCCCCAATCAAGTCATTGTTTGAGAATTCCTGAAGTTGGACAAGAATAGAGGTTATTTACCTTACAAGCAAGATCCAAGATAATTTTTCACATGTAATCCGTGTCAAGATAGATGTTACCAGGCACAAAAGAAATACATTAGCATGATTATTTTATTTGGTAAAGAATGGTACACTCTAGAGAATGCCGTAACTCCTTACTCATAGACTCCTTGTAAATAGTGCCATTAACATTTTTTGGGGCTTCAAGCAGGGCCTTAGTCTTATGAAATATCATTGTCAATACTAGTAAAATTCCTCTCTAAACACGACTCTGACGCAGTGACTCATGGCTTTGGGGGTCATGAGGGGCCTGGATGGAGGTGAGCGATGGTCAAGTCTCTGACATGCAGGATGGTTGTTCCTTGCTGGAGGTCAAGAGAGCCTGACCAGAGATGAAAGTAATCCCCCATAACTCAGTGAAACGTCTGCATCATACCAGGGTGTCTGATTGCACTCAGTTGGGGGGAAGACGGATGTGCTTACATTTGTTTGGTTTGCCAGGAATCCAGAGCCCGTCATGTGTGGTGTGGTGTGAGCATCACACGGTTCCAACACCTCAAGGCTTTGAAAATCCCCTCTGGGGTAAAAGATAAACATTTTTATCTAAACACTAGAGGGTAACACTGACAGAAACTAAAAACTAAATAAGTTAAAATAAGTAAAGAAGAAGAAAGCACAGAATCTGAATATGCAGGTTTCGTTTTAGTGGCAACTGAAGTTTCTGAAGCAGCGTATTAATAAAGTGTCGGTGGCTGGTGGTGGGTCGTGTGGGTTCTTGGTAACTTCTCAGGCTCGCCCATAAAAACCCATTCTGCGTTCTGAGACAAGGCCATGCATGCCTAACCACTCTGCTGGCACCCTCATCTCAATCACAGCCTCATTGTTCAGTGGCACCTGGCCATGTGGAGCTGAACCTGGCTTTTCCCATGTCCCCTTACATACAGTGTCAGAGAGAAAGAGAGAGGGGCTGGGGAGGCAGGGTGGTGGTTAGAAGGAGACGTGTCTTTGGTCTGTGTTTCAGGAAGAAACTGGTTGCTGTTTCCATCCCTCTCTGCCTCCTACCCCCCCTTCCTTTTCCCCCAAGTTCTGGGCTTTTTGGACCTTATCCTTCCTCGTTTAAGAGGGGTCGTTTTCTTTTTATTACATGTCGTGAGATTTGGGGGTTATTGTTTTAAATTATATCAGGTGTTCCCCGGCACCTCCCTCTTATTCACCCATAGCAACAAAATATGCAAAAGCAAGACACTCAAAAGGAGTCCTTGGGGAGCAAAGTGCTTTAGGTCCAGTTTTATAGTATTTCATTGGATCGTGATTTTTTTCATTGGATTTTCTCATCGAAGTCAAGGCGAGGTGGAGCAAGTTCGGCTCAAGGCAGGCGTGACGGACGGATCACACAGAGCCCAAGCAGACAGAGACAGATCAATCTCACGAAGAGGCTCTAAGCTGCCCTGCGCAGTTCGCAGCACCCCTGACCCCTCCTACCGTACGTCTTAGCTCCTCTGACTCACTTCCTGTCCTACCGTGACAACCATCAAGAACTGCAGTACCTAAGGTACGGTTTCGATTTGCGAATCGACTTTGAAGTAGGGACTTTAAAGGCGAAGGTCCCCCTCCTCAAAGCTAAAAAGATGCTAAATCAGCAACCAGCCATCCGTTATGTAGGCACCTCCGCAACAGTGAATCTTGCGATCCAGAGACATGAGCACTCACACCAGAGATGGTTTCCCAGAGATGACGCCGATAGATTACGCCCAGAGCGCATGCCAGTTTACATCATAGAAGCGAGTTAAAGGGCAACGGTCTGTTAATTCGTGAGAAAGAGCAATTGGTACTGGAGGAGTGACTGCTGATTATTCAGCAGTGAGGGGGAAATCGTTTACTGTGCAGATGTGAGAAGAACCACACCGCTCTTCCAGAAACACAGGATGCCCTGGCTAAAACCGTGTTCTTTGAGTGTGCTATTACTCACCAGTATTGCCGAGTGGAGAGGCGCACACAAACGCCTACTCTCTCAACCAGCTTAAGCAAGAGAGATACAGGCACATAGTTCTTGGATGCGTTTTTTTCCATCGCCTCACTTTCAGAGGAAGTCCATGTTGTCATCGTTGTATCACTTATATGAGTGTTTTCCCCGTTTTTTCCTCATGTGCACAGCATCTGTCTTCAGTCGGCCTAATGTTTTCAGTTAACCACCGCTATGTTTTTTAAGTCTTCATTTCTCATGTTCCTGTTTCCTTAGTGGCTCTCACCTGTTGTTTAGCTGCACGAGGTACACAACCAGCAGGGCCTGTTTAGAGGCCTAAACTGTGAGACAGACAGTCTGGCGAAGTGAGTGATGGTGGTTATTTCTGCTTGTGCTGGCAGTGGCCATGTCTCCCGTCACACATCCTCTGATGCATGGGGGTCTAATGAACAGCAAATGTGGTCCGTGGTCCACACACGTGTGTCACACATGTCGCAGGAGTTTGATGCAACCCGCCAAAGCAGACATGTACAGTTCCCAAGCACAACATTATGTCAGCTTACATATTCGGTCGAGATTCAGTCAAGTTAGGTCCTGGAATGTTCAATAAAGTTGTACATGGTTTTTTTTTTCAGTGCACTGTGTTACTTGACCTCAGAATAGTTTGTGATAGTTTAGTGTGCATGATTCTCACATCTTACATGAATATTCCAAGTATTCAAAATTGTTCTCACATAGATCTGAAAAGTAAGGCTGTCAAAGATGTGCTCATTTTACAGGCAGATGTTTTATGTAAGAGAAGTGAATTTATGCGCCCTTTATTGTCAGAGTGCCAGTCACTCTGCTTCATTGGGCTGGCTGTGAGCCTCAGTCTGACACTTAGACAATGACTGGCACGAGTGAAGCTGATCTACACTCAAAGGCCTATCCCATATCTGTTGATAAAAATAAACGCGTAGATGTGATTCTGACCATGTTGTGTTTTTTTTCCTGCCATTATAAACCATTACACCTAAATAAATAACCGCTGATCTTCCATTCCTTTGTTATCATTGCTTTGCGGAGTTGCTCGAGCAGAGCGAGCTCTTGTGTGTTGTTTTTCTTTCACTCTCCTCAGCCCTGCTCATACAAACAATCCCCGCTCCGAAACGGTTTCTCCCCGCACTGGGCAGGGCCCTCGTGTTGTTCCAGGGTATTGGCAGTGGATCATGGAGGCTCTCGAGGCTTACTGTCAGTTTACAAACTCATAAACTCTTGACAGAAAGTACAGGCCTACTAATCCTCATTCAGCAGGGCCCTCAGGGCGAGTTTGTTTACAGCATGCGCTTGGGATAAAGCACTGATTTTAAAGGGGGCAGGGGGTGAGGATTGGGGTTTGAAAACTTCAACAGCAAAGCAGGACTTCTTGTAAATGTAGTAATTGCCCTGAATTATATCATCGCGTCAAGAGTGCGTCCATCGTACGCGGTCCAAATGAAGTTCCAGGAACGGCAGAGAGCCAGTGTGTTTTGGTTGGCATGGGCACCCTCTCCGCCTCCCCCCTCCCCAGTCTCTGAGCCAATTGGTAACATTTGTGTGAGTCGTAGAGCTCTTTCTCTCTCTCTCTCTTTCTCTTGTTGCCTTTCCTCAGGCAAAATCCTTTGAATAAGTGCAACGGAATTAACGCTGGGCTAGTTTGTGTTTGATTCGGCAAAAAACAACAAGCGGTGGCCCAGGGGTCGGCATGGGAAGACGTCCTGTAATAATATGCGTGGTTAATATGGCATGTCCTGAAGCCAGTGGGGGTGTTACTGTTTAGAAAAGTCCCTAAACCGCAGTCGCCCCTGCAGAACTGACTCAACCACCCTGCTAATTAGCGGTGTGTTCAAGCCGATGTGATTTAGGCAAGATTTGGTGGTGGTGAATAATTCACCTCATAGTGAATAACCCTTCAGTGTTTTGAGCTATAGAGGTTTATTTTCTTAAAGCTTAATTAAGTGCTGCCTGACTTTTGTAAAATCTCTCTATCAGACTGACAGACAAGAAAGGGAGAACACTTAATTGCTACCTGCCCACTCACCTACATGTCTGGGCTTCAACTTGTGCCATGCCTTGTTGAAGTCACTGACAGCTGCTTATGTGAGACTAACAATGTGTAAACTTGTGGGTATGTCAGAGGCAACTAAATGCAATAAATCTTTTTCAGTAATTGTGGAAAGTGGGGAAATTTAGTAAAAAGAAATGACGTGATACGTGATGATACAATATTATACATAATTGTATTATATAATATATAAATTGAATATTTTATTTGTTTTCCCACTGGTTTAATGGAGGGTGGGGTACTAATCTTGATTCATTGAGTATGATGACACTGCAGGCAGTCTCTTCAGTGGATAAAGGATCAGCAATGAATTTTCACGCTTACAGAGTGGACACATTTTACAACCATTAAACTGCTGTAAGTTCCAAACTGTAGTGCTTGCTTTCTTGCTAACACCGCTCCCTAACATCCACTAAACACTTGCAGAAGGTCTTCCACCCTGCTTTGCTGAGCTCCACCACTTCTGTGTAAAATCCAGTGCTGGAAGCAAAGGGATGTTGCCTTCAGTGCAGCCCTGGTGATACAGCCTGTGTGACACCCACAGTGGCATGCTGCCTGACACCACATCCACAGGCTGTAAAGAGAGAGAGACAGACAGAGAGAGAGAGAGAGAGAGAGAGAGAGAGAGAGAGAAAGTGAGTTAGTGAGTGAGTAAGTAAGTGAGGGGAAAGAAAAAGAGGAGAAAAAGAGAGGAGGAAATCCTTCCCAGGGCGCCGTGACAGATCCCAGCACCTGAACCAGCTGCTCCCCAGCGCTTCACTCAGTCACACTTCCTTCCCCTGACATGAACCACTCCCCTGCTCTCATTCACACCGGGGTGTGAGCCATTGGCCTGGACACAGATGCACGTCCACTCCCCAGCTAGGTCCACTCTCTGGCACCCAGACCTGTTTTGATGGTGTCAGGAAATATGTAATTAAAGACTGAGCTGTAGTCAGGGCTGTGCCGAATGTGTTTCATCAATGTGTGGACACTGTGTGTACTGTCGTGGACAGATATCAGTTTACAGTGTTTTACAGTCATGTCCAACTTTGTACCTGAATGATCTGAAATCTGATTGATTTAATCATCCCTCGGTCATCTTTAGTCACAACTTTTGATGTCTGCGAAGCATCCTTGAAGTCACACTCAACCCATTATGACTTGTCATAAGCCAGACGGATGACTTCATTATTTGGGGAAAAATGTGTTGACTTTTTCAGGCACAAACTTCAGACAATGTTTCTGGACCATCCCTTGCACCTTTCCTGCAAACACGTTAAGCTGGAGATAACCATCATGTGTGACATAGCACCAGATAGCTCTAGCCAGCTAATAGAAAACAGCGGTATGAGAGAGTGGAGTGAGTCACGGTTGTTTGGGGAGCAGCGTGGAATGGGAAACCCTTAGGATTTGAGAGCTCAAAGAGAGAAAGAGGGAGAAACAGGACCTGGCAAGGATGGACAGGACACGGATAGTCAGCACCACCCTTCCCCTTTTGTGTGGCGTGCCGTTCCCTCTCCACAGGGTTGAAAGCGGGTTTCCCCAAAACGACTGGCAGCCTATAATCCTGTGGAAAGAAAAAAAAACAAGCCAGCCATGCTCCAGACAGCCTTGCAGCTCTCTGGTTATTCCCAGTGCGGCAACAGCAGGAAGAGTCTGTGTCCAGATCACAGGCCCCGGCTACGGAAACGGACCTGTTTAGCCAGCTCATCCTCCAAAGAAAGGGGCTGAGGTCCAACGAAAGACCGTCAGTCAGTCAAAGAGCCAGCGTTTTTGAAGCGAGCGAGAGCAGGGATGGGCGCACTTGAGAGAGTTGAAGGCATTGGGTGATGTCATG
The DNA here is from genome assembly GCA_030347295.1 of Setipinna tenuifilis. NCBI lineage: Eukaryota > Metazoa > Chordata > Actinopteri > Clupeiformes > Engraulidae > Setipinna > Setipinna tenuifilis. The sequence goes on from CM059281.1 coordinate 5,862,098, forward strand.
TTTGCTCGAACATCTGTGTCCCATTGATGTCTTCCTGAACGCTCACGTTTCTTCAGGGTCACATGGCATGGAAGGCGCACTCAGGCGTGTGAGGTGCAACCTGCACTGCACATCGGTCTTGTGTTTGGGTCTCCATAATGACATTTAAGTCACAGAGACATGTGTGCTGCTCCTAGGCTGTTGATTTTCACTTGCTTGTTGACAGGGTGGATGTCATAAGGCGTAGAACACAGAACATTCCATAGACCCCCACCCACCCCCCCACCCCCCCTTGCTCCAGACCAAGGCCATCAGGAAGGAAGCAAGGATGCCATGACGTCGTCAATGGGGAAAGGCTGTCCCTGCATGTGGCTGTTTTCATGGAGAAAGAAGGTCCTCTGGCAATTGATGCGTCTGCCTTTCCCCTCTCTCTCTCACTTGGTCTGTCTGTTCCCTGTCTCTTTTGTGATGACTAACAGCGCTGGCTCACTCAACATGACCATTTTCAGGGGTTATTTGTGCCCTTTAATTGTGCCTTGAAAGAAAGTTTTAAGACAGTAAAATACATGTCAAGATTAGCCACCTTCGGCATATGATCCCGAATGTCAGGCTATTTAGAGAGAGGGACACAAGGGAAGAGAGAGAGGGAGAGAGAGACCCTAGAGTCTAGACAGTATCTATTAAGATGCTGATTGATTCACAGCTCCAGTCCTGTTCTGAATGCAGTGCATAATCCACAGGGCAACGGGGGAATCAGTCTTGTTTGTTTTCATTTGAAAGATCTTCGTGCTTCGTGCACGTACTTGTTTAACAATTAGAAGTTTATAGTTGGTTACCTGTCTTTCGTGAGTGTTTTTGTGTTCAGTCAGCAGACCTCCTCCACAACCCCACCAGCACCAGCAACACCACCACCACCCCCCACCCCCTCCATTCGCAGAGAATGATGGAAAGGAGCCGTAGGTTGCAGGGATGTGTCAGTTGAGGAATCCATTCATTATGTGCGGATTTGTCGAGTACAGTAGACACAGCTTTCTCTCTCTCAGCTCAATTACCATATTTATTGTCGGCTTCATCTTTCCCTCCTTGGTACCTCTGGGCTTTTAGCACCATATTTCGAGCAGTTCCTGACTCTGTTGTTGGACGCTGTCAGAGCTCTCATTTGTCAATGCCTTGCCTTGACCGAGGGCTGCTCTGCTCCATGTCAGCGTTTGCAAGATGGCCTGCACGCTGACAGCAAGACAAAAGACACGGTTTCCCCCATGCGTGTTGATGAAGCTTTGTTCCCAGTGACAAAAAGAGGGTGTGGGGGATCTGGTTGAGGGGCAGGGATGTGACGGTAACCTTTAGCACACGTCTTGTTTTTCCTTGCAGCTCCTAACACGACGAGCTGCCCGTGTCTGGAAGCAGATAGGCCCGCCATTGTGCCCCGTCCTTTTGGAAAAGTGCAGAGGAGGGATCCAGGGCCTCCTGGATTGTCCTCCCCTGTCACTTAACGCTGCAAGGGCTAGCTAAACTCAGATTAATGAGATCATTGTGTGTGTGTCTATGTGTGTAATGTATTTGTGTGAACAAGCAATTGGTTCTGTGTGGGACTGGTGTGCTGTTGTGTGCAGGATGGTTGGTGTTTGTGTACTTGGATGAATTTAGAATAGTTGATTGTGTGTGTGTGTGTGTGTGTGTGTGTGTGTGTGTACGTGTGCATGTGTGCGTGTGAAAGTGAGTGAGTTTGTGTGTCTGTGATCTCCATGCTCTCTCCCACACTGTGGGTTTGGAGGTTTACGCAGCATAATAGCATTTAAAATAAACAACCTTTTTGGCCTGGAACAAACTCCGCTCCACTCCATGCTGCTCGGCTCGGCACTGTGGTGTGTGCTGATGGCTCAGGTCGGAGCCAGAAGAGGCAGCTGTCGTGTATCTGAGCAAGTGCTGTGGCAGGAAATTAGGAGTTATGTCCCTGGAACCGCCAACGCTGGAGTGTGGAGAGGTGGCTGAGGCGTCGGGCCGACAGGGAGTGCAGTTTGTGCAAGAGGAGAGAAAGCGAGAGAGAGAGAGAGCAGAGTTTGTGAGAGGAGAGCAAGAGAGAGAGAGGGAGCAGAGTTTGTAAGAGAGGAGAGAAACAGAAAGAGATGGAGCAGGGTTTGTAAGAGGAGAGAAAACAAGAGAGATGGAGTAGAGTTTGTGAAAGAAAGAAACAACGAGAGAGGGAGCAGACTTTGTGAGAGAGGAAAGAAACAGCAAGAGATGGAGCAGGGTTTGTAAGAGGAGAGAAACCGAGAGAGATGGAGTAGAGTTTGTGAAAGAAAGAAACAGCGAGAGGGGGAGCAGACTTTGTTAGAGAGGAGAGCAAGAGAGAGATGGAGCAGTTTGTGACAGAGGAGAGCAAGAGGGAGAGAGAGAAGAGGGCTGCCTCGGGAGTAACCACTTCGACACCCCCACATCTCACTTCCCAGCAGCAACTGTCTTCTCCCTCACACTCCTCTCTTCCTTTTCCTCTGCTCTCATCTCCTCTTGTCTTCTCTTTCCTCTCCTTCTCATCCCCTCTGCTCTGCTCTGCTCCTGTCCTGTTCTTCTTCATGGACTCTGGTTTCCTGTTACTATGTCTCTCTTCTTCTTTCTCACTGTCGCTGGTGCTTTGGCTGTCATTGCTGCCCAGGGCTGAGACAGATGTGTGCTGTGCATTAGGCTTTTTTTATATATATATATTTCTTTGTCTCTTTAGTCCCATTTCCATGTGTTTCTTAACCACCCTTCTCCTTCATCCTGTCTTTCTCGTTGCAACACATTGCGCCCAACATCTGCAATATGTGATGCAACATGTTTGTTCAGCTTCAGAATGGCCTCCCGGAGCGTGGAGAGGAAAAGGTTAATTGCCCAAGTGTTTCTCTCTGGCTGTCCGGCTGACACCTTGACGGCAGTCCTCCACTGGGTGACACAACAGCCTTGGTGCAATTACATTTCAGCTAACTACATTTTCAGCATTAGTATGCTTGCAGTTGTTCTCTCCCCTACCAATCAACCGCAGCAGATTGTTTCTTAGCAGACCCGAAAGAAGCTTGTTTGAGTTGGCATTGACTAGGGCCACAGCAGAAGAAAGCCATGCTTCCCGTTGCTGTTGAAAAGGCTCCAGCGAGCTGGTGGTAGATACCGAGATTCTGTCAGTAGAGCGTCTTTTTTTATTTGTTTTGTGGTCCACCTCATTGTTCATGCTACCAGCAGTGAAACTTTCCCCCTTCCCCCTTGTGAAAGAAACTTTCAACGAGGTTAGTGTCAAAAGACGAAAAAAAGTAAAGGAAAGAACATAACATGGCGCAGTCGGCAGAATTATGAAGGCTCCACACGATATTGCCAACTAAAATGCTGCTTAGCGATAAATATCCTTGTGTGTGTCACAGAGAAATGAGGCTTGCTATTTTTTGCTCAGCGTTGTCCATTTGTTCTGCATGTCTCTTGTGCTAGCTCTCCAGTTCAGGACATGGTCGTGTCCAAGTGAAGGAGGGAGGCTTCTCTCTCCAGAATTGTCAAATAGCCGTGTTAGTCACTGTCTAGTGAGTGTGAGGTGAACGTGAAGAAGAGTAAAATTGGTGCGCCCCACTGACCATTCCATTTATCCACCTGCCTTTAATGTACCTCAGGAGTGGATTCACTCGTCTACAGAGAGATGGACATTACTCTATATCAAGATAATCACCACAAAGTCAATTGCCTTTTCAAGGGCACAAGAGAGCAGCAAGAGTAAAACCCCCCTTTTCCCATCCAGGGGTTTTAAACCAGGAAGCCTCCACTAATTTGGCCTTCACAAGCAACGAGGCTGGTCTTTGTGGCCAAATTATTACAGGCTTTCCCTTGTTAACTTGTTGATGTTCATGCAGGACAGTAACGATGGTTAATTATTGCTCCAGTTTGCCCCTGGATGTGGTCGAAACCATTCTTTTTTTTTATTCCACTTGTTTCATCTGCTGTGCTCTATAAAGTGGGGCACGTTTTCCCCTTATACTCGATGTGTACGGAATATATTCAGCATTTGAGATTGTTAACCGTGTTTATCAGATTACACTTCCACGGTCTTGTGAATGAGTGCGGTTAGCTGCCACAGTCTCTGTGCCTTCCTGAACACCCCATATGCGGCCGGGGCCGGGGCCTGTGCCACATGCTGTGGCCCCCGCGTGTGTGTGTTCCTCCTCTCCAGGCAGCCGCTGGCGCTGGCGCTCTGCCCGGGCCCCGCTGCTCCTGTGGGCGGGAAGGATGGCTCTCGGTGGCTTGTGGCAGCACCAACGTGGTACATGGTAGCTTCAGCAGCCAGCCAATCAAGCGCTGCAGGCAAGCTGGTTGTTGAGTCAGAGTTGAAACCACCATAAGGTCCCACCGTCTCTGCACGCTTTGACACATGACACATACACTCACTATGACACACACACACACACACACACACACAGTCGCACATGTAGACACACACAGACAGCTCACACGCAGTTCCACAGGATGGTTTGAGGCTGGTCTCTGCACACTCACTGACACCCACCCACACACACACACACACACAGATAGAGTCTCACATGTAGACACACGCAGACAGCTCACACGCACGCTTCCACAGGCTGGCTTGATTAAAGCCAGAGTGGGCTCAGGAAGCAGTGAGAGATTCTGGGGGTGGGCGAGTGCTTTCACACATCGCCATTCATGTCTTTTGTCAGCCTGCGCTTGGCCTTTGAGGCTGCCAGCAACTCCAATGTCATTTCCTGCCAGAGTCGGCTGTGTTTCTATTAGGGCTGACTTTATAGCACTCACGGGCCGCAAAGGTTCTTAAACAGTGACAAAAAAGAAAGGAAAGAATAAAGAGAGAGAGAGAGAGAGAGAGAGAGAAAAAAAACAAAGCTAGTAAAGTTAACTGTGGGGGAGGGAAAGATAAGATGTTTGAATCCATGACAGATACTGAGTGCTCAGAGTATTCCAGAACTTGACAATAAAAGCGAGCTTAAATTGAGCTCTGTTTCTGTCTCCTGTTACAGAGATCATCGATGACATCACGAACCTGGTGGACAAGACCGACAGCAGGATCCGCGGAGAGACACGGAGGGTTAAGCTGGTGGAGACCAAGTCTGCTTCCTGCGGTGAGCCAGAAACACACCACTCTAACCCCAACACACACAGACACACACACACACACACACACTCATACACACACTCATACACACCAACCCCACACCCACCTCGAGGGGCCCGTGTGCTCCCCCAGGCTTGTTTGATGTGCCCCCGCTTTCAGCTATAAGAAGTCTGTCTCTGGTCCAGATTTACGAGGGTTCCCGTTTACCTATTTTTCCTCTGTGCAGATCTCACGGCCGTGTGCCGTGCACGGGGAGGTTTATAGGCAGCATTCCGCCCCGAACACGGTAATGGCAAACGCAGGCCCAAGCTCTAAATCCGCCGCGCCGTTCGCGAGTGTCCCAGGGCAGCCGTACCTACACCCCCCGCCCCCCCCCCCCCAAAAAAAATATATTCATGCCCTTACTGCTCTGCCTTTAGACAAAGCCATCTGTAAGCTCCCTGCTCACACTCCCTGGTAATAGCCAGAAGTCAGAAATCAAAAGACGCCTCTGAATTACAGCAGCATCATTATTGCGCATCCTGTTTTTCGCATTGCTAGCAGATGGTATAATGGACTACAGCACGATAAACGGCCCAGGGCCCGGTTTGTGCTTCTCGGTGCTGTTTGCTACGCATCAGGCTGCCACCTGCTAATGGGGAGCGAGGTGAGATCCCGCAGGTGGCTCATGGCTGCGTAAGGGGCAAGACAGGGAGGACCGTCGTCTGCCAGATACGATTCATCACGTCCCCGCTCCCACGGTGGCTCCGAGCCTCCTGCTTCACGAGAAGCATATTGAGTGCTACTTAATCGTCCAGAAAGCCTGACGCTGATGTAGACAAGCACATTTGGCAAGGGAACAACATTAAGATTAATGGGCGAGCGCTGGCACAGATGCTGCTGCTGCTGCTCCTGAAGCAGCCAGCTCTCGGAGTTTGTGACCGGCCAGAGCAGGAAGCCTCTCTGTGTTACCAAAGGTGGAGATCCCGGCCTCAGAAAGTTAAAAAAAAAAAAAAAACTGCTGAATACATGATCTAACCATTTATTTTCAATTGAACCTAATGAGCACACAAATCATCAGACTAGTACATCGGCTAATTAGTGAAATTATCTGTGTTAAGCACACAGGCAAGATGGAATACGTGGCAGGGGGTGCGCTTTCTGAAGCCAGGACTGACACCTCTGTTCTTTAGACGACAAACATTCCACCCCACCCCTTCAAACACCAAACCAGGCCCCTAATTTTTGGAATGCTACTGTGTCCAAACAAGGACCTCTGTGACAATTAGTTTAACCAGCCCCAGCTATTTACCTCAATGATTTGACCTTCTGAAGCAAAAGTGGTTGTGGTCGGGGGTTTGTTTGTGTGGTGGTGGAGGCAGCTGCAGGTGGTGGGTCCCTCAGAGAGCAGGACGTCCCTCAGAGGGTGACAGCGGGGTTGGCAGGGCTCTGTTTGTCCACCATAAAAAAACACCAAGACCTGCATCGCCACGGAGATGACCGCACTTTCACTCCAGGAAGGTCCCACTAACACAGCAGTCATATAGTTAGCGTATATCAAGGGGGTTTTGGTGTGAAGAGGGCTGTTTACGAAAGCTCCTGGTAACACAACAGTCCATGCCTAGTGTATGACCAGGGTGGAAATGGGAGGGTTGGTGTGGAGAGGGGTTGTTTAAGAACTGTAGCGTCGTCGTAAAAGGTCAGCTAATTGAACAGATAATTCCATTTGCTTGTCCCTGCAATTCCCCACTGTGAAAGTTTGTTTGAGGATCCCAGACCGAAGTCACTGTTCAGACCACCCCCCCTCGTCTTATTTACACACACAGACACACTGTTGTTCTCTTTTTTTTCTTCAACTCAAACATATGTGTGTGTGTGTGTTTTTGTGTGTGAGAGAGTGAATGTGAACAGGGAGAAAAAATTCCCCCTTGCTTTCCCAGACACTGCCCCACCTTTGCAGCTTTCTCTCCTTTGCTGATTTCTCTTCCCTGCTCTTCTCAGTTTGTTTGACACTTGTCTTTGTTTAGCGGAGGCGCAGGAATTGAAAATATAACATGCCACAAATCTCTCTGAGAGGTTCCTTCTTTTTTTCGTGCCGTATGTTTATGATTCCTGAAATGTGAAAGCCTATTCATCCCTAAAACTTAAGCAGTGTGGAGCTGTTGCTTGATTTCTTCTATCACACCAAAAGGTTGTGAAAAACTTGACATCTTTTTTTCCCCACACAAGTGGTTTAAGTTACATTTTAGAATCGCCAACGTAATGTGAGTCACTACAAGACAAGAGCGGTCCCAATGTTTACTCCGGGCAAATTTAAACCGCCGACTCTAAACTGGAGTTAATGATGGGGAAAGAATGCTGAACATACGGAGCCCACGAAGGCTAAGGAGATGCACAAGTCTTTCCCCCCAACTGTCCTGCTGGGTTACATTCATCTGCGTCTTAATGGTTTTAGTGTGCCTAAAAACACTTATTTCACGGCGCTGTCTTCGGCAATCTCCGAAAAGCGATGGCACAGCAGTCCACTCCACTTTTGTCATCAGTGTTTTCTCCTAAGGGGAAACCCGTGACCACAGTTTCGACGTTTTTTTGCCTTCATTCACAGTAAACTTGCACTCACTTCATCAAGTAAATGAGCGTCTCGAGGGGGGTGGGGGAGGGGATGGATGAGACTGTACCGTTTCATCTTGAGTTGGGGAGGTCTGAATGAGCCACCACCACACACACACACACACACACACACACACCCCAACCCAACCCCCCTTTAAGAATGCAAGAGGATTGTGAGACGAATCTCAATCTTTCAGAGTGAGACATTCAATGAGACACACTCTGATGGCTGTTATCAGGGAGGAATAAAAAGAACACTACTTAATGAAAAAAAGCGAGAAAGATGGGCGCACTAAAACAGCATATTTAAATGATCTTGTTTTGCCAACATTTTTCTATGTACTGGGCATTCCCATTGTACACTATGTGAAACTCTTGGGAAACTGCTTGGGAATCTGACATCTCAGTCGCTCACTCCCTTAGTATGTGTTTTTCCAAGCGTGTCTATAAGTTAGGGCTCAGTTTGGGGTGGGTTGGTGGGGTGGGGTGAGGTTGGGGTTGGGGTGGGGGGGGGTGTGTTGGTTGTGTCCTGGCTGGGAATTTCAGAGCGCCTTTGTGTTGCTAAACAGCAGACCTGAGCGTAAGGGGGGGGGGGAGGTCAGGCCTGGCCAGGGGTCAGCTGTAGTGAAGGGGAGGAAGAGCCCGCATTCCCCTGCCTTTCCCCCCTGGGGAGCCCTGCGTCAAGGTGCAGACGGCCGTAGCGTAGCGTAGCGTGACTGACTACAGCCTCGCCAGGCTCGCACGGCATCCCAGTTCCTGCCAAGCTACAAAAAAAAAAAAAAACAAGGAGGAGGAAAGAAAAACGATGAAATTTACACAAGCTGCCTGTTGAAGAAGAAGAAGAAGAAGAAGCTTGACTTATTTGTCATAGAGGATTCACCACACACCACACCCACATCATTACGCTCTGGAATTTACCATCAGGTCTGTCGCTCAGACACACAGACACACAGACACACACAGACACGCACACAGACACGCACACAGACACGCACACACGCACACACACACGCACACAGACACGCACACAGACACGCACACAGACACGCACACACACATACACACACACACACACACACACACACACACACACACACACACACACACAGACACACACACACACACACACACACACACAGACAAAGCTCGCCACCATCAGGAATCCTGTGAGGACGAGAGGGTCTCCTCGTCAGACACACACAAATCATGTTTCTGGCATGTGAGCGAAAGCTATCATGCCACGGCAGGACATTGGCGAGCTCGCCAACAGAAGCCCAGATGGCGTCTGGCTCACTGTCAAATAAAAAAAAAAAGTCCTAAACATGTAAACAACACCGTTGGTTTGTTTAATAAATAAAACTTTACATGAGGTCCCTTTTTTACAAAATCATTCGTCTTCACTTGAGAGGCGAGGTGATAGAGAAAGGGGGCTGGGTCAGGGTGGGATTTTAAACGCTGCAGATTAGCCGGACTCCCTCTCAAAAAGGGGGGTGTCCGTTGGGCCGGCGGGTGCGGGTGCGGGGGGGGGGGGGGGGTTCCCAGGGCTTAAGCCACTTGTCAGGCGGCGGGCTCGGCAGCTCGAGGCGGCGGCGATGGCGGCCCTTCTCTCTCACCCAGCCACTAATCCTCTCAGTCTTCTAGAGGCACCTCCTGAACCCCCTTCTGATGCCCCACTGAACGTTTGCATGTAAAGTAGGCCAGAGGAGCGCTGCGCTGCGCTGGCCCTTAAGAAGGAAGGGAGGCTGGGAAAAGAGGGCTTGTGCCCATGATGGTGCTGCCGACTGTCACTTAATTGGCCCAACTCTCGTGTACCAGAGATCCCTGGAGGAGACTGTAGTACCTATTGTGTGTGTGTGTGTGTGTGTGTGTGTGTGTGTGTGTGTGTGTGTGTGTGTGTGTGTGTGTGAAAGGAAGAAAGAGAGAGATGATAAAGTGAATTGGGGATATGACACTCCGACTGTGTAATAATTACAATAACTCCTACTTTATTGGGAAAACATGCTGTCTCCATCCATAGCTGTAAGAGGCAATCCCCCTTAACCACATGACCATGATATGGTGCCTAAAGCATACCGTGTAGAAAACCTGAATAATAACTGTTAAAATAAGTTACTCTTAAACTAAAAATCCCAGTCTCTGATTACTGTTCATTTCTACCATTGAGACATATTTCCACTTTCTGCCAAACCTACTTAACCAAGTCCTGGGCTTTTTGCCTACTCTCTACCACATTAGACATTTGGCATTGCAAGGAGATATATATTTTTTTGTCTTTAAATCAATAAATGTTGTGGTAATGGCCATTGTGAACAGCTAAAACTCATGACCAGTTTTCCGCGATCCTTACCAATCTGGGAAGAGTTGTACGGTGCAGCTGTTGTAGGACCACTGGTAATATCTGCAGCCCCATGACCAAGAAGTTGACCGATTTAAGAAATTCTCCTCCATTGTTTGACCAATTCAACTCAAATTGTCTTCATTCTTTATCTTGGCAGGAATTTTTAAGGATAAATCATTTAAATAAATAGAGTAGAGCCTCTCCAGCCAAAGCCTTCTCATATGCCCACCATGAAAAATTTACCACTGATTGACACAGAAAAGTCTCCAAGTTTGCACGGTTCCCACCAAACCCCAGTGCAGTATTGTGTAATAAGCCATTTTAATGCAAGTCACCAACATCTAACATCTATTGACACACACATTGAATTTTAAATCTATTGTCTTTAAAATCTCAATGCAGTGCTATTTAGTTATTGAACAGATTTAATTTTGATATTTAATACATAAATTGTAAAAATCATTACAAAAAACATTCCTTTGATTCTTAGGCAAGGATTAGTTCATTTATTCATTAAGAGCTATAGTTTTGTCTTTTTCTATATAGCCCGCATAGCAGATTATTGAACTTCAAGATCACCTGGTTTTCCTGATCTTAACATCAAATAACTCTAGCTGTTGTTTAACACTATAAAAAAGCAAAACAAAAGATAACACAGTTGGCATATAAATGAATATTGACTCTCCGGGCATTCACCTCTTACAAATAAACGTGTACAGAAGGTATCAGCAGATGTCATAAACTTGTTGCCTTTGGGTTCTTCATTTTTATAGGGTTGCCATGAATTTAAGACTCATAAAACTGTTCCTAAAGCAATTTTAGCTAGAATTCTGAACACTTTCGGTGTGATGGAATTTGACCTCCGTCGCTCATTGCGGGGACGCTAACAAGATTACAATTAGTGAAATGACAGCGAGCCATGTTAACATAAAACTTGACCTCTTCCTATGAGGTCAGCTGAGTCCTTTGTATCTGTCTGAAGGTTCTGATGCTGGGTGGAGGTGGAGGTGGGGGTGTCATGATTGGGGGTGAGGTGGGGGTGGGGGGGGGGGGGGGCGGTCCAGCGCTCCAGCTCTCCCCCCCTCCACCCTCTCTCCCTTTTATCATCAATTATGATGAGGACAGCTGGGGTGGAGGACGGACACAGGGTGGAAGTCTGCTCTCGGGAGACCCTGGGTGGTCAGCTCACCTCCCCCCCTCCAAAGACCAATCCCCCCAACACACACACACACACACACACACACACACACACACACACACAGCCCCCGCCTTCCTTTGCCCCGGTGCTGGCCCGGGCCCTTTCATCTATGTGGCCGGCAAACATGATTACTGCCATTTGTCCACTGTGGCCCGGGTCAGGAGTAGCTTATTTAGTTACTTAGCTGGACTGTGACAGTCCCAGGGAGAGGGCAGCGCAGGGGTGGGAAGGGGTGGGTGTGTTGGGGTTGTGCAGTGCAGGGGCAGCCAGGGTACAAGGGGGGGGGGTGGGCTGGGGCTGGGAGGGTGTGAAAGCGGAGGCTGGGGGTCCATGGGGTCTCGAGGCCTTTGTCCTGGACTGTCACGTCCCTCTGAACGCTAAAGACACAATCACCCACCAGCGTGTCATTGCACTCACAGTTTGAGGCTGTGTGTGTGTGTGTGTGTGTGTGTGTGTGTGTGTGTGTGTGTGTGTGTGTGTGTGTGCGTGTGTGTGTGTGTGTGTGTGTGTGTGTGCGTGCGTGCGTGCGTGCGTGCGTGCGTGCGTGCGTGCGTGCGTGCGTGCGTGCGTGCGTGCGTGCGTGCGTGCGTGCGTGCGTGCGTGCGTCTTCAAGACACTTTCTCCTGCAACTCATTTTTAAGAGATAATGTTGCTGTTAAATCAACCATCCCACGCACCATCAGAGATCATACCTAACGCCCATACGTTTTCAGTGGCACCAGCTGCATTTAGACTTTAATTTTTTTCACTTTCTCCAGCTGATCCAAAAAGGGATCTTGCTGTGGGTTTTTGTGCCAACTTGTCTCTTTTTGCCTCCACTGTGTCCCACCATTCCCCTCCTCAAAGGCGTTTCCCTTAGATGTTCTGGCAGGTACCTTACTGTGTCCCACCTTACTCCTGTCAGGCATCTCGCATAGATTGGCACAACAAAAGAAGCCCATCTTTGAGTTTATAGACCCCCCCCCTCCCACCCCTTCCTCCACACACCCACTCACACCAAGACCACCACCACCACCACCACCACCATCTCCACCACCACCACCACTGCCACTGGAGAGTCTGTGTTTCACAATAACACACACAATTAGTTCTGCATGGCTGCGTCTCGCGCTGTCTCTCCCTGTGGGCTCGCTGGCAATTACGCCACAGCGGGGATCGCACAGCGAGGAAGCCAAAATATGAGAGAAATGTAAACCAGCGGATGAAACCAGGAAGGAAAATACCAGCCTGCCTGGGAATAACAACGATCAACCCCTTAGAGGGTGAGGGACACGGCCTACAGCCACTGATTTTAACAAGATGAAAGTTGTTTGAAATCTTTTCCTAATCATTGAAATTGAAAAAGGGGGCATGTGTAGCTTGTTGTGACAGGTGCCAGGAGGGTTTTGTGCTTGTGTGTGTGTGTGTGTGTGTGAGTGTGTGAGTGAGTATGAGAGAGAGGGAGGGGCCGGGTAGGTTTGATCCACTTGTCACTTGTACTGTGGGTTAAGGGACTGTTAGCCTTAGAATGTCTGTGACCTATGGAACACTGAGCATTCCTTTGATTTTCCAAACAACAGCTTCCAGCGACTTTTCTTCCAAACTATTCTAAACAGCTGCAGATCGGGTGGAAAGCCAAGCGTACTTAGTGAAATCTGACCGACGGCACGGCCTCTGACGTGGATGCTTTTCAACACTACCCTCACATACATATTAAATTAGCCAGTTTTAGAGGTTTTTAGTTTTGACAAAGTGTTGGCACTTATTCAGTGACTGACTAAGTTGCCAGCATTAATGTGTCTCTTTCAAAAGAAAAATCACTCTGTAATCATCAGCTTTTTGTGTAATCTATGACTTTGGTAAAGAAAATTTAGGAGGAATGTGATTGGTTGTGTGGCATAGTTTTCTTAGAAGAAACTGAAACTGGCTTTTGTAAATTCCAGATCCATTTAGAATAGATACATCTTGTTGACCTTAACACATGCCAACTTTATAATGCTGTTGTATTAAGTGCAGCATAGTTGAGCATATTTTTTACCAGCAACTTTGAAGCCAACTCTTAAGTCTCAAAGGTTTACATACCATAACAAAATATTGTGCAATTGTACAAGAATACATCTGTTTTTCTGTGTGTTTACAAAAAGGAAAAAAGGCCTATTCTGATGTGCCAGTTATTTTAATTTAGTTAGTGGTAAGGCTCAAACTTGATTGTTTTTCTTGAGGTCCGAAGGTGAGTTGTTTATGTGTGCCTGCTGTGCTTGATAGTCCTTGATAGTTCTTGTAAGCGTGTGAGTGTGTGTGTGAGTGTGTGTGTGTTAGTGTGAAGTGTGTGTGTGAGTGTAAAGTGTGTTTGTGTGTGTGTGAGAGAGAGAGAGAGAGAGAGTGTGTGTGTGTGTGTGTGTGTGTGTGTGTGTGTGTGTGTGTGTGTGTGTGTGCGTGTGTGTGTGTGAAAAAGAGGTCTTGAAGCTGCGGCTGGTCTGCTGACACACCGCAGGCCCTTTGCTCCACACGTGGCTATCAGGCCTGTCATCTTTAAACGCTTGGCAGTAAGTTTTACACTGTTAGGACATGGTCCTATTCCAGCGAGTATTTTATGCTGTTATTGCCGTTGCGCCACGAGAATAATAGACCTCCACGAAGTAGCGGCTGCTACTGAGGAAGAAAACGACTTCATCTGTCACTGTCTTCATACATCTTCATTGCAATGGAAGAAAATGGAAAGAGAACTTTTACCGTTTTAAGGTCTGTTTCCAGCCCCCCCCCCGCCCCCCAAGCCACCTACTTTGTTCACTCTGTAAATGTCCTCTCCTTCACCCCCCAGTGAACGTTTACTTATCCCCTGGTATACTGATGTGGAAAGAAGTACTTTACCAAGAGCAACGCTGCACAACAAGGCAGTCAGACCGTTTTTTTCCCCAGATTTTTATGTTAATATTTTTTAGATATTTTACATGTGTTTAGTGGCTTTCACAAATGCTAAGCCACAAAAATGATTCCAAATATCTGTATTTATAATTTGTATGTCTGCCTTAAGCAGGACATTAGCTGCTTTTCCGTTGCCATAAGGCAAGGACCGGATTTAAACGAAATGGAGAGACTGATTTCCTGGAGGATCCCCTTGAGTGTCCCCTAACTAACCTAATGTTTTCTTGTGTCTCCCCTTTTGCAGGAATGATGGTGGTGATTGTGCTTCTGCTAATTGCGATAATAGTGGTCGCTGTGTGGCCAACCAGCTAATGGAAGATGTCACGGCTGAGGACTTGGGATGTCTTAACCACTGCAAACATCTGTACTCATCGCGGAGAGGAGAATAGGATTGTGGGCTTTTTGTAGGTGAACTTGTGTAAAAAGAAAGAAGCCTCGACTTTCCTCGTCTCCTCTTTCCCCTCACATAAACTCTTTGCCCTTCGTTCGCCCTCCTTGTGAAAATGAAGGAAAAGCACTGCTGGCCAAACCTGATGCCAAGGAGCGGAGGGGGGACTGCAGGAGATGCCAGCGCAGCAAAGGTTTTTGATTCCATAAACGGCTGTTGTTTGGTTTTGAGGGCGGCAGCTGCTCCTGCGACTGCCCAGGCAATACAATATCCCTAACCAGTTTCTGTCTGCTGTCTGAGAGCGCAGGTTGGTACTGTAATTCCACTTGCTTTAGCAATATTGGTCTCATGTGGTATGTTGTGTTAAATCGTTTTGTCCTGAAATTTTATAATGTTTTTGGAGAAACGTTCCAATCAAAACAAACCCAGCCTGTTTTTTTTGTTGCTAACCATACTGCTCGACTCTCTGTAAATCAGTTATGCTTGGTGATTCTAATTTCTAATAAACACATTTTACAGGTACTCTAACCATCTTCCCCAACTGCAGTTTTCTTTTAAATTGCATTTATTGAACTGTAAAGCAAAATAATATGCGAAGATAAGTGCAAGAACATGTTATTTTGTACCTTAATGACATGTGAAAACAGATACTTTTCCACGTGTAGCGTTGTCATAGCTACAGGAACTCTATGCAGTCCCATCATTCAGCTGTGGCTCAGGTGAGCCGGTCACATATGAGACTGTGGATGGACGTGTGTGCACCCTGCCCTGGTCTGTGCCCTCAAGGACCCAGACCGGCACAATCAGCACTCTGTCTAGCAGGCAATGACGACAGAGGAGGTCAAGGACCCTAGTGACATAAAAGGGTTTATTTTCATCCGAATTTGCTGAATTTAGTTCTACCAGGTTGATGCTCAGTAGTTATCATTTCCAACACCCCACCCCCTTTACCCCCCCCCCCCCCCAACTGGTTTTGAATCACAACCGTCTAAACAACCATAAAAGGTAATAAAAAAGGCAAATAACAAAATCCACACTGTCTTGTGTCATTAAATATTTCCATACATAAGAACCGTAATATATTATTAGTACACATCAAACAACATTGCAGTTTTTCTTGCATTGGCCACAGCTAAATTTACATGTCAGTATGAAACAAAAAGCAACTGCTGGTCATTCGGAAAACCAGGAAATGGTCATCTCATCTCATTGCTCGAAAGAAAGACTGATCTAAAATTTACATCGTGGTATTACAGGTACAAAAAAATGAGTTTGTGACTTGATTACATATCTAGTGGCAAACATGAATACATTTACAGGTGATAATTGTAGTCGATGAATATAAAGTGGAGGACAGTAACATGTCAGTGTATGTATAAATAATACATCTTATATCTTTGTGTTTCATTGTTGCAAGAACAGCAGTACATAGCATATGTGTGTGTGTTTAGATAATATATATATG
This sequence comes from Setipinna tenuifilis, assembly GCA_030347295.1. Taxonomy (NCBI): domain Eukaryota; kingdom Metazoa; phylum Chordata; class Actinopteri; order Clupeiformes; family Engraulidae; genus Setipinna; species Setipinna tenuifilis. The sequence continues at coordinate 5,878,060 of CM059281.1, forward strand.
AATGATCTGTACAAGTCAAAATTTCCAATTCAAATTCCTTTTGACCATGCCTGCCCGCCACCGTATAACATCTTTGTGTATCTTCAGCCAAATAGAAGTGTGTTGTCTTTTAATGCAATTGAGCTACTTGACATTTCTGACTTACTGTATTCTGTACTTTTAAAAAGGGAATAGTTGACACCTTGAAAATGATACATAAGGGCATTAGAAATTTGTCTTTTCCCCATCGGTATGGTGAAATGGGTGGATATTGTATATGATCAGTGTTAGTCCTTTTTTTAATCAAGACAAAAACATGTAAGATTAGTGTTCCAATTCTAGAGGTAAAAACGTGTACATCAGGAAAGTTGTGGTAGTAAAATAATGCCCATGAGGAGTTGGCTATTAATCATATTTATCTGTCATCAAATATTGCTCACAATTTATATGGTTTCCTTTACTGCCAGATATCAGTGATGAATAAGCAAAAAATATCTAATTGTAATAAATGCCACTTTGCAAAAAGTGCTATCTATACAATTTTTGTATGGACTTTTAAAAAAAAAAAAACATTTTTAATGCTCTCAGGAAAGCTTATACTGTCTCTTATATTGAACAAATGGTCTTATTTTTTATTGGCAAAACAGACAAAAATATATATAAATATATATACGGATCAAGCAAGCTTAATAGGACTCAAACAGCTTTTAGAAACTTTTTTCACAGTGGCAGCTCAAATAAATATGTGCACTGTGTTTTTATTTCTGGTCGGAAATAATTCCAAATAGTTTGAAATGTTTCAAATGTTTATGTTGTGGGAAAGAGCAGGGAGCCACCGTTTCAGCACATAAAATCTATCTGGGTATTTTCTGGGTATTTTTTGCATTTAAGTCAGTCTGGCCAACCTGCCTATTCTCGGCTGTTCCTTTGCCCGAGAAACCTGGCACCAATGAAAAAAAAGGACGCTATATGTTATCAGAATCAGTGGTCTAATTGGTTGTAGCTCTGTACGGTAGTATACAGAGGCATTTGATAGACGCCCGTTAATCCCACCTCTGAGAACTTCCTGTCTATGGGATCTTTGCCAGACCAAGCTCCGTCTACAAGCTTGGTGCGACAGCCAGGCTATTACAGCATAGGTTACAACTGAAAATACTCTGTGTGGTTACACAATATACACACCTTGAATATATCACAAAGCAAACTCCACGAATGGGGTGGTCTTACAACTGGCTTCTGTTCTATCAGAGCTGCACAGATTCAGCAGCGAATCACCGTTCTGATACACAGGGAACTTTAGGAGTTGCTGTGAACAACACAACTCCGTCTCCGAGAGAAAAAGAAAATAACAAAGCAATAGATTGGGTTGATAATCCTCTGACACTGTCCACAGGTGATCTTTTTTTCATTGTTTTTGTTTTTCACTCAACCTTAAAATGGTTGCAACCATCAGAAACAAATGCACAGCAATATAAATATCTCATCATGAAAAGTAAGAAAAACAAAATGAAACAATGGTCTGTCTTTATCTTGGTGTTTCCAAGAGTCATCGCAAGTGTCCATAGCAGTGAAAAAAGTTTCCTTGTCAGTCCTTTTTTGTATCAATGGAAATTATAAGTGATCCAAAACACTGTCGAAAATTAGTGATCAAAGAGCAGCACCAGTATAAAATAAAAGAATGATGAACAAACATCTCTCTAGAATTCGACAATTGTACATGCAGTTATGATCTATATATAAGGGCTTGAACAATCAGAATTAAGCTACACATTTCAGGTGAACTTCTTGCCCTCACCTTACCCTAAACACTGCACTGACTGTCTCACCAGACAAAACAAACAAAACTGTATATATACGACCGTCCTATGTTTATGTCTAATAAAGACTAATGTTATGCTTCTAAAAGGCCATGAACTTCTTAACTCTGTATGGCCTTTGTCATTAGACCCATGTAGATGGAGGTTGAGGCTTGACATGATGGGAGGGAACAAAATCTTCTTTTTAAACAGAACTTGGTGGTGCAGTTGAGGTGTATGTTTTATTGGATTAATACTTACACATAAGATTTTTTACCACCATAATTTTACCTCCATGTTGGTGAGACTGATTTGTTATAAATAAATATAGTAGTATACTGTTTTATAATCATGATGAATTACTTGTCTGAGAAAAAAATGTCTGAGTAAAATTTGCTTTTTGCATTTTCTTGCTTAGAACAAAGATAAATTCTCTCCAGACAGATTCTCCAACACACTTACTTACCTACCTACAGCTTTTTGCTGTGACTTCCTTTGTTTTTATTTGCAATGGGAGAGAATGGCTCGTGGCCATGGATTCAAGATGTAATGAAGCTAAGAAGAACCACTTTCTGAATGGGTATTGGTGCAAACTCAGCAAATATCCACATGAAAGAAAGCAACCTTGAAGGAAATGATAAACAAAATGACAAGAAAAAATGCAAGGTGAGCTCCTTCACAAAAAAAGTTCCTATTTCACATATCATCCTAATAATCTCTTCATGCCTCCACTCAAAGCAGCAACAGTCAGTCCCTCTCTCTCTCTCCCCTTCTGTCTCCCACCACTGTCCTTCTGTCTCTTCTGTCTTTTCCTCCTCATCATTTAATCCCTCTGTCCGGCTCTGAGTCATCCTCCCTCATCATTCCTGCTCCTCTTCTCTTCTCTTCTCCCCTCTCCTATCCTCTCATCTTCTCTCCTCTCCTCTCCGCGGCCTAGGGCTTCTTGCATTTGCCCTTCTTCTCTCGCTGCTGAAACTTCCGCAGCCTGCGGGCCCACATGTCCCTCCACTGGATGACCAGGCTGCCCTTGTCCGCCACCACGCCGCTCTGGCCTGGCGAGTCCTCGTCGTTGCCCAGCAGCAGGTACTTCTTGCCCGGCTTGATCTTGGGGCACTTGCAGGCCACGTCCTTGGCGCGCACCCACAGGAACTGGTCCCCGCGCCGGATGCGGCTCTCGCCCTGCTTGTAGACGGAGATGATGTTGACGGTGAACTTCCACCACTCGCCTGCTTTGTCTGCTTTCAGGATGTGGACCTGGACGGCTGTTGAGAGATAGAGAGAGGGAGAGAGAGAGAGAGAGAGACATACAGAGAGAGAAATGGGTGAGAAAAGTTTACCTGAAAATGGTACACTGTAGTAGACTATTTAAACAGTTTATTTTTCAAATAAACAGCATTTTAGTTGCGTAACATTTGAAACAGACATGTTGTCTGAGCAACAGTAATTATAAGACAGCAGGTAATTCTAGTGATTATTTCTCCCAAAATAGACCTTTAATTATTTAATGTCTGTGTGGATATCTGTTTGTATAATTATACGATCAACCTGAGTGTTTTTGTGTGAACCAGGAATGACAGATCAAAGATAACACCGCAGACAGAGAAAAACAGCAGTTTCCCATCATTGCATTATTTCATACCAACCCAAAACAAGAGGCGTGAGGTTTACTTTATCATGCAAATGAAAAGTGCACACGTTAGTTGCCAGACTGTTCCCGACAAATGAGTATGTGTGTTTTTTTTTCCTTGTGATGACCTCTGCCCTGTCTGTGTGGCCGTACACATTCTTTTCCTCAGATCCAGTTGCCATAGCCCTCTCAGCTGGGAATATATCTGTCAACAGTGGAAACTCTCAAACGCCTGTCCGTGCAATAAATTTCTCCGGTTTTTCTCTTTCCAAAATCAAAGTTTCCTAAAACAATGACAAAAAAACTCTGGAGATAGCAATGGAGCATGCTGAAATAACATGTAGCACATCCCAAATTTTTGAATTAGGAAAATGTTTTTTTTTTTTTAACTAAATGAGTTTTGGGAATGGAAATAGGATTTTAGCATTAAAACACCATTAATCATGAAGATAGAGCACTGAATGGTATGCTCCTAACTACATGCTAAACTAAACTGCTGATCATTGTTCTTCCAGATTTACAACCTAATCCAGTGGTCTACAATACACACACACACACACACACACACACACACACACACACACACCATGTGTGAAGGTTTTCTGTAAAACTATCCACTAGACAATTTTCTCCAAGTTACAAAGGTTAATGGATGGGTTTCCTGAGTGCAAGCATATGTCAGCCAACCAAGGTTCATCCCTTTATCTTTTGAAAATAAGAGTGAATGTGAAAAAAAAACCACTTGGTAGGGACCAGTTAGCATCTGCAGAAAACCTTTTTATGCCTTTATTGTTACTATACCCACAGGATACACTGAGATTGCAGGTGCTGTTCACTGTAAAACACATATTTCCAAAAAGTGAATGTATCATATATATAAATAATATACAATTAACAAACTTCTGCACAGCCCTGCATCTACTGGGTCTCTCCAGAGGCAACGTGCTCATCTGCTAAGACATGGAAAAGGAGAGGGGGGGGAGGGGTGGTGGATGGAGCGTTGTGCTGGAAAGTGTGCTTTATCTTCCCGTCATAGTTTGCGCCGTACTGTGCCAGGAAGCCAAACTGAGGAACCGTGCAAGCATTCCAGCTGATGTGCTTTTCTCTCTCCTCTTCTCTCTGTCCGCGAACAAGATGGTCCTTTCAGAAGCAGACCCATGTGTCTCCGAGTCTCGTTTATGTACATTTAAGCCCTGTTTGTTCTCGTCTGCTGACTGAGACCCCTATGCTGACTTTCTGCTGGCCACAGTCATGGAAGGCCGCCTGTTTTGTAAAGGCCTGCTATGAATTTACTGCCTGAAGTGGTACTCCTGGTATTTTGCTGCACACACACACACACACACCATGTGGAACTTCCAACTCTCTGATTTTGGCGCGGTCTTTCTGGTGTGACGATGGTCGGAACACTGTGCCTCGACACATTTCTTTAATTAAACGATGAGTGGATGATTATGAATCTGGCACAGAGCTCATTAAGTTCCCCCTCATGAGAAAATAACATCCGCCTGCGCCAGTGGGTTTTTTTTTTTTTGCGTTGAGTTCTCATTTGAACTTATGGTGGGAGAATTTTGTGTGCGGATACTGATAGGGTTGACTCATGCCCTCTGCGTTCCCTCCAGTATCTGGCTGTTCACCAGCCCCCAGACTGTAACTGTAGATACTTCGACTGAGCCTCCCGTGTCCTCTGCAGAAACTGCTAGAGAGCACTGCGTCACCTCCATTATGTATGCTCCTGGAAGTGGTTTGTGCTGTAATTTGAATAGGAGGACTAGGGTATCTGAAAAAGGAGGTGGCTGTAGAGTGTTTGGTGAGAAAGCTGTGCTGTCAACCCCGATGATTTATAGCTCACTTTTTACGCTCAGAGTAGACTGACCGAGAGAGAGAGAGAGAGAGAGAGGGGAGAGAGAGAGAGAGAGAGAGAGAGAGAGGGTCAGAGTCAAATTTGGACAACTAGAGTAGTGGAGAAATGAGACCTGTCTGTATTCCATGATGAGGTGTTACGGGATGCCAACATGTCCAAGTCATAAATGTGGACAATGCCTCTAGCTATTCAGTTGAAGGTGACTGGTCCTACTAATTGCCTGTGGGCTATATATACCAACTATGTACCAGAACAAAAGCATATGAACAGTCCTATATATATACACGCTTAGGACTGTTCATATGCTTTTGTTCTGGTACATAGTTTGTGCATTTATAGATACCTGACATAGCAGTAGCCAATAAAGAAAAAAGAACTTTTAAAACCATAAGAGATATCACTGGTATCTAACAATTTCCTGCCTACTTCTTAAGGTCACAAAAGTGCTAGTTTAAGTTAAAAGATAATCAACTAAATCCATATTTATGTGTGTTAAACTGTGATTAATGGTGAATGAAGTTATTCTGGCACTTCAAAAGCACATGTAGGGATGTCCTACAGCTTTATTGTTCCTTAACGTTAAATATCCATTGCATATGCCACCATAACGCTGCATCCCAATCACACACTTTTCTTACATAGCCCCCCCAACTCCCATCCTACTCAAACAGTCTTTGCCACCATCCAGCAATTTAGCTGTAATCTGCCTGACCCGACCTGTGGGGGCCATGGTGCTGCAGAGGAGATTCTCTGGGCCTGCAGCTGCGGTCTTAGCTCCCCGCTGCGCTTTTGGTTAAACATGTGTGTCTTCTTATATTGTGCGTGTGTGTGTCTTCCCACATTGTGTGTGTGTCTTAATATATTGTGTGTGTGTGTGTGTCTTAATATATTGTGTGTGTGTGTGTGTGTGTGTGTGTCTTCCCATGTTGTGTGTGTGTGTCTTAATATATTGTGTGTGTGTGTGTCTTAATATATTGTGTGTGTGTGTGTGTGTGTGTGTGTCTTCCCATATTGTGTGTGTGTGTCTCTTCCCATGTTGTGTATGTGTGTCTCTTCCCATGTTGTGTATGTGTGTGTTTTCCAATGTTGTGTGTGTGTGTGCGTGTGTGTGTGTCTTCCTCAGCCCTGCGGCGGCAGACCCACATCAGGGCCACCTCATCGGGGCTGGCGAGTGAGAGAGAGAGAGAGAGAGAGAGAGGGGTTTGTTTTGTGCTCAGGAGGGTCCTCTCTCTCTCTCTCTCTCTCTCTCTCTCTCTCCGTGAGGGGCTCTGCCCTCCCTGGGACGCTTAAAGAAAAGACCCTCCTGGGGTTCAGCGAGGGGCCACAGAGCGCGGCTACAAAGCTCCCCCGGTGGTGTGGAGGGCCGAGGGGGGGGAGAGTGGATTAGGCCCAGGCCTCAGTGGAGTGGCAGGCAGGCAGGCAGGCGGGCAGGCAGGCAGGGAGGCAGGCAGGCAGGCGCAGCTCAGGGCAAAGTGCCGTGGCCACAGCGGGAGAGCCACGGGGGGAAATTGGAGGTAATTTGTAATTAAGGATGACTGTAAGACGGCCAGCAGAGCAGAGCAGAGCAGAGCAGAGGGGCTTTCCCCCCTCATATGGCCATCTGATGCCAGCGAGGGCGTGTGTGTGTGTGTGTATGTGTGTGTGTGTGTGTGTGTGTGTTAGTTTGTGTCTGTGTTAGTTTGTGTGTGTGTGCATATGTGTTTGCGTTTTAGGGTGTGTAAGTGTGTGTGTGTGTGTGTGTGCATTTGTGTGTGTGTGTTTGCATTTGTGTGTGTGTGTGTGTTTGCATTTGTGTGTGTGTGTGTCTGTCTGTGTGTGTTATGTGTGTGTGGTTGCACAGGCCTCCCTGAAGTCTGCAGGTGGGCTGACAGCCTGAGGCTACAGAGATTAGTGAGCACCATCGGTGGGCCCCCTCTAGGCATGGTATGGGGTGCACGCCAGGTTCACGTCCAGACCCTCTCGCTACCCCCTGTCTGCTGCTACGCATGGGAGGAAAACAGACCCTTGGTTACACACAAGATAATCACACCTTGGGCTCCTATGGGCCTGGGCCCAGCTGCATTAAAAAAAGACCTTAATTTTATGCAACACTTGAGGGAAATGCAATAACGCTTAAAGGAAATCCTACGAATTTTCAATCATATAAGTTAGGAAAACCTTAAATGAAACGTGAGGGTTGTTAATGCAACACCCTTAAGTTAAACGGACATTTATAGGTACATTTAAAGGGAATTTTTCACTTAAGGGGGTTTTATGCAACCGGGCACTGAAGCTCTTATGTTGTAAGTGATTAAGATCGTTCTGTGTCTAACCACAAAATCGCCTGCAGTAACAGCAGCATGGTTTAGCATTACCATGTGCAATTTGTCTTGCATGTAAGTACAACAACTGTAGTACAACAGCTTTAAAATCTCACTTAACACACACCCACACAATGATAGTGACTAACTCTTGATTTATTTCTACAATAAAGGAAATAAAAGACTTTGATGTGGAACTGTGCCACTAAGTCATATAGGTGAAAGGCAAAGAGTTTAATTTTCCCAAGGCATCAAAAAAAGTATATACTTATGTGCGAGTTAAGTGAGTGTGGTAATAAAGTATGCTAGGATACATACTTATATATATATCTAAAGGACTATGATGTGAAAGTGTGCCGGGAAGTGCACAGCAGTGATCACTCAATGGTGGTGTGTCAACCAAGAGAGGCTAGGTAGGCGGGCGTCCCCTCGCACCTTTTGTAGGGGTCGGCAGAGGGGAGAGTTGGGGGTCAGTTTCCACCCAACTGGAGATGCATGTTCCATATCAGAGCGTGGCATGTGCTCATGTCAGACTCATGGAAGGACTTAGCCAGCAGAACGCTGCTGCACATATGGAACTGAACTGGGGGGGGAAATATTTAGGGGAATGAGTCATGGGCTCAATCACAGGTATGTGTGTACAGACACTCACACGCACACACACATACACACACACACACACGCACACACACACACATGCACACAAACAAACAAACAAACGCACACACGCACATGAAAAACTGTTCAGAAATCAACGTTCATCAAAAAAGTAAAGATCCATTTGTCTGTGTTTTATTATAGTCCCTTACAAAACTCAGATACCCTCTTTATACTACTGCAGACAACACTCATATTGATTCATGTTTTGTGTTGCACTGAGGTAAGAACAAGAGCCATATGCCTCCCTCCGCTTGCTTGCTATAGTCAAGAACGTCAAAGGAGTTTTTTTGCTTTAGGACAGCGCTGACTGCCAAGCCCACTGCTAGTGTACAGTGTGGTTATGCACAACTGCAAATCTTGAATCTGTCAACTGAGGACATCTTTAAAGGCCATCTTTAAAAAAAAAAGAGGTAGCTGGCGTTACCTCAAATCCAGATGTACCCACTGCCTGTAATAAAGTCTGCTGAACCGTTTGCAACCACCCATGCCACGGTTGACTGATTGCCCCCCCTTGCCCCCAACCCCCCCCCCCACCCTCCTCCTTGCCCAGGGGGGAAAGAGCCGAGGTCAGGAGAGCTCATCTGATGCTTATGCGCTCTTCAATGACATGAGAACGCTTGGTGGCCACAGGAATGCCTGACAGAGCCAGGGTCTTCCCTTAATGAGGATCTCGGAGAGCATCGAGGTCCCCGCCATCCGTCACAGTGCCATGGCTTGATCCGCTTTGTGCTTAACTACCTGCTGGGCTGTCTGTCAATGTGCCCCCCCCCCTTTCCCCCCCCCCCTTCCTCCCTCCCTCCCTCCCTTCCCGAGCCCCAAATAAGCCGCTCTCTCTCTCTGTCTCTCTCTCTCTCTCTTTCTTTCTGATGGCCTTTCCTCCTGTTTGATCCTTTGACTTTCTTCTTGAAAGGCCGGAGTAAGCCGTCACTACAATAGGGGCCGAGAGCTGAGGATGCCCTGGGGAGCGCTTGGGGCTGAGGAAGAATAAAGATGTAGCACAGGAGCACACATCCTCTTACTGCTCGTGTGTGTGTGTGTGTGTGTGTGTGTGTGTGTGTGTGTGTGTGTGTGTGTGTATGTGTGTGTGTGTGTGTGTGTGTGTGTGTGTGCATGTGTGCTTGTGTATGTGTGTTAGTGTCGGTGTGTGTGTAGATGCGGATGCATGTATGTTGGTGTGTATGTAGATGTATGTGTGTTGGGGTTGGTGTCGGTGTGTGTGTGTATGTGTGTGTGTGTGTGTGTGTGCATATGTCCTTGTGTGTTGGTGTCGGTGTGTGTGGAGGTGCGGATGCATGTATGTTGGTGTGTATGTGGATGTATGTGTGTTGGGGTTGGTGTCGGTGTGTGTGTGTGTGTGTATGTGTGTGTGTGTGTGTGTGTGTGTGTGTGTGTGTGTGTGTGTGCATGTGTGCTTGTGTATGTGTGTTAGTGTCGGTGTGTGTGTAGATGCGGATGCATGTATGTTGGTGTGTATGTAGATGTATGTGTGTTGGGGTTGGTGTCGGTGTGTGTGTGTGTGTGTGTGTGTTTGTGCTAGCACACATGCATACATATGGTTTAATGGTTTCGACAACTCACCATAATCTTTCTTGCAGTACTTCTTCATGTTGATCTTCAGCTTGCCTTTTGATGCCTTGCAGTAGGAATCACAATCTGCTTGTGAGGGTGAACAGAGGGGAGGGAGGTGGATAGAGGAAGACAGGGAGAAGAAGGTGAAGTTGCACAAAGGTAGTTGGTGTTCTTTCTTACAACTAGCAAAAGAAAAGTAAAAAAAACGCTGCAAAAATCTAATATAAAATTTCAAGACATCTTCATGGATGGATGGATGGATAGACAGACAGACAGACAGACAGACAGACAGTCAGGCAGATAGATAGACAGACAGACAGACAGACAGATAGATAGATAGATAGATAGATAGATAGATAGATAGATAGATAGATAGATAGATAGGCAGATAGACAGATAGATAGATAGATAGATAGATAGATAGATAGATAGATAGATAGATAGATAGATAGATAGATAGATAGATAGATAGATCCCCTTGGAATATCTCTGTCCTCCTGCAATACCCATCTGCCCACTTCAATTGTATTGTTCTAATAGGCTTTATGGGGCATTCAGCGGAGTGGCCCCCGCGCCATAGAAAAGGGACCAGACAAAAGCCCCTGCGTGCTGCAGCCTGTGTCCGTCTGTGGCCCTGCGCTGGCCCTGGTGGGGGGACCTTTGTGCCCCGCCGCTCATTGTGCCCATCCGCATCTTTTGAGCCCGACACAAAAAAAGTACCCCCACATACACACTGTCGTAGCGGCTCGATAGGGTCTGATGAAGGCTTATTATGCCCCACAATTCCTCCCTCCTCCCTCCCTCCCTCTTTGGCAGCCCACAGTCTCCAGGTTTTTCTGTCGACGCACCCAACAACAGGGCAGCCCTCCCACCGACCAACAATAAAAAAAAAAAAAACTTCTCCATCACCATCAGTGACACCAAAACCTCCATCCATAGCTACCATCCATAGCCACCCCACCTCCTGTCCTGGGCCGTGTCAGCCTTTGGCATTTATTACATGGGGGACCTGAGGGTGGTGCAGGGAAGGCCGCAGAAGCGCAGAAAGGGTGGGGTGGGGTGGGGTGGGGTAAGTCAGGGCTGTCTGCAGACAAAGGAAAAGTCAGGGGGGAAATTAGCAGCCCATGAAGCATTACCACAAAGTCCTTTTTCGGTGTCAAGTCTGCCATGGGCGAACAAATAAATACCCAACATGGGGGGAGACCCCGCGCCAAAACGGGCCCAGTGACCCCTTCTCCTCCTCCTCCTCCACCTCCTCCTCCTCCTCCTCCTCCTCCTCCCACGAGCGCACGGAAAAGAGCGCCAAGCGCCTGTTCCAGCTCAGCGCTCCAGCCTCCGCGCCACAGATGGATGATAAATGGCTGAGCCCGCCACGGGGGCTCCCTGACGCTCCCCACACTAACCTTAGTGTGAAGGCGCCAGAGGCCTTTTTTTTTACTGATTGACTGTAATGCACTGTCATAACGCCAGGTCCTGCTTTTTGGAACACTTGAGGCCATGATATGAGGCAATATGAACAAAAAGGGGAAAAAAAAGACACAAAATAGCTTGTGCCTGACCAATTCATTTTTCCCTTTTCTGGAGATACAAATTGGAACCAGAGTGTCTCCTTTTGTTTTTTGGGGGGATTTTTTGTGCCCTCCCCACCTTGTGCATTGTATTGGTGGCCTTCTTTAAGGGTAATGCTGAAACAAGAGGTGGTGGAGCGAGAGAGAATGGAGAGGCAGCGTGGGGCTGGATGGGACCTTTCAGCTCGCCTGAATATGAACAAACTTCATTGTTTTTGGGCGACCCGCGCTTCGTGCCTGCCTTTTACTCTTCTTTTATATTCTGTGTGAATGAGGTTGCCCAGGCAACTGTGGCTTGACAAAAAAATGCCCCCCCTCAACCCAAAAAGAGCACAGAAGTGGGGGGGGGGGGGGGGGCTGTTGAAGGAAGAGGGTTGCTTTTCTAGTAAACCACGACTGAGTGAAAACTTAGGATAGTGCATCAAATAAAAGCAGACAGAAAGAGAGACGGAGAGAAAACGCTAAAGAGAGGGAGAGATAGAGAGAGAGAAAGAGAAAGTGAAAGAGAGACCTGCAAGATGAAGGAAACTTAAGAGTCCATATCGAGAGGCCTGATTTCCATGTAAATGAGGAGCGCCGTGGAGAAGGGTGCTTTTGTTTTCCCCCGTAACCCCCTTGATGCTGTCATGATACTTCCCTTTGATACCTCTCATTTCCCATTAGCTGGCGTTCTAAGGAGAGCACCCCGAGATCCCCATTAAGGCTCCTGTTCCCTGCCGCGAGGACAAATGTACTCTGTGCTGGCCTGTTCCGCCAGAGCGCTGGATGGATTCACCCTTAGTCGCCCCTCACAGACGGGAGAGGTGTTGCCGAGGCCCTGAAAAGAAATTGCGAATCGCTTGCTGCTCCTTCCTTTTGTGTGACTGCCTGGCTGCCTGCCTTTCTAACTCACGACAGTGTGTCTGTGTGTGTGTGTGTGTGTGTGTGGAAACATTCAATCGATGCCTCCGTTTTCTTATTCAAAAGCACTTCGTCCTTGGCCGAGTTAGAGGGAATAGCAATTGCTTTTGCCCCTCTTGTTCATGACGAAGCTCTTCCCCTGTTTCTCTGCGGGTGACAGCGATGCTAAACAGACCACCGCTGGGCTCCACTGTACAGTCAGGGCCCCCCTCTTACTGTAAGTCTTCTCCTCCTCAGCTCTCTTCCAGCTCTCTATTGTGTTACACCCTGACTCCTAATGCACTGACAACCTACCATGCTGTGCTTTTCATGGCCAGCCGAGTTGGTGAAGCTATGAGGGGGATAATAGAGGGGAGCTTGGGAGCACTGTACCCAGCCAGCGAGAGGACCCTGCAGGGGAGCGAGTGTGGCAGAGAGGCAGGCCGGGGTCACTGGAGCAGTGGGGCATCTTTCTGTGTTAGGCAAACAGTAGCACTCGAGACACAGGGAGCTGGGAACCACCACACTGGAGTGTAAAGAACAGCGCAGGGGGAAGGCTTTCTCCTCCCACAACGGCACTGATTGAGAAACAAATTGCCGCAAATAAAGCATGTAATTAGATTATAGCCAGAGAGCCCGAGGCTGCGGCCTCCACTACTGGGGGATGCCATTGAATGGGACTGGGCCCTTTCCAGAGAGGGAGGGGTCGGGGTGGGGAAGACGTACTTTTCTTCACCTTTTCATTTTCTCTCACATTTCACGAGAGACGATGGTCTGTCCGTCTGAAGTCCTCTAAAGCATAACACACAGCAGCATATGGCATCTCGATAGAGCCTTAGGTAATGGATGGAGTAAATGTGTTTGGACGAGCACAATCTCTTTCCTCTGGTCAGGATCAGGGTTCTGGTCCTCCTGTTCCAGCAAATGAGTCTTGTTTAATCAGCTGAGGCAAAAGAACGAAACTGGCCAGAGGCACACAACCCGATAGTTTTACACAGTGAGAAAAGCCAGTCGCTGTGAAACAAGCAGCAACATCAAACAGCATGCATTACACTACTCTTACACCACACCACACCACACACACCACCCTTTCACTTTCTCTTTCTCAGAGTCTCCCTTTTACTTCATCTGTTTTTTTTTTCAAACACAAAACAAAAACAAACAAAAAAACTGTACAAAACACTACACTGTGTTAGGACCCTAGCTCTAGGACACTAGAGTTGACCCAACTCGTAAGGTCTGCAGAGTGGAAAGAGCAGGCCGGGGGCGTGAGGAATTGCTAATCATGGTGAAAAACTTCTAGGGTGGGGCCGGCCCGCCGCTGCTTCACCAGCCATGTGAACGTTTCCAGCTGGGGCTCGGAGCCGCGGCGGACGGAGAGGACGGAGAGAGGGGAAAGACGAGACTCTGTGTGTTCTTATCCCGGCGATCGACCGTCGAGATCATCGCTGTGGTCTCTGTTCTGGTCAGTGGCATCATCGGCAACTGCTAATCTCCACTGCATTGCATTCCACTGAGAACATCTCTTTTCACTCAGTTTGTGTGTGTGTGTGTGTGTGTGTGTGTGTGTGTGTGTGTGTGTGTGTGTAGGAGGGGGAAAAAAGGGGGTGGTGGGGGAGTGGCGACTCACACCATCCGTGACCTCCTGCACAATATATGTTTTGTCTAGGCCTCGCAATCGGAGGTATTTGCCATGCATTCCATCCCTCGCCATGTGGTCAAGAGACCCATAGCTGAAGAGACAAATTAACATCCCCCCCCCCCCCCCCCCTCCTCCTCCTCCAATCACCCCGCTTGTCCCCCTCTCTTGCCCCCTTCCCTGAGCTAGCAGAGGCACCTGCTGCACAGCTGTCTGCCCCACCCCACCCCTGCAGGTTCCCGAGCACTGGGGTCAGTGTGCTGGTGGTGACAGGGGGGTTGGGAGTTGGGTGGTGCATCGATGGTGGAGGATGGTGCGTTGGTTGGTGGGCTGTGGGGCGGGGGGGGGGTTAGGCTAGATGCCACTGATAAGGAGGTCCACATCTGCTGCTAATCATCTATTGCATGAGATCATTTTTTTTCCAATAGCTCTGCTGTCCTAAGGTGGGCTCCAGCCCCTCTGTGAGATGTGATGTGTAATGAATGCGCTCTCAGACGGCAATGCCTGGGTGGTCCAACAAGTCCATTGTGATGGAACTGCTTCAATGTGTCTGTCTAGGTGCCACACCCACTGATCATCTCATTTTATTTCCAGTGTTGTGTTCCCTCTGAAGGGATAAAGCTCTAAAACTGACAATTCATTTCACAACGTTGTGTTAAAGTCCAGTTAATGGCTTTATAATCACTTTATTTTCATGATTTATAATATGGAGATTGGCTTATTTAGAATATTGTGAAAGCTCCATTTCAACTGCATGATGTGAAATTGTAGGTGGTAGAATATGTTGGTTTTGTGTGTGTTGTGCAACAAGTTGTTACGGAGCAAAAAAGATAAACATATTTTTCAAGGGCTTTGCCAGAGCCAACATTGTCAGGTTATTGTCTATATCGCAGGCACAACATCAAATGGTCCTAGGTGACGTTATTTGACGGTGTCTCCATATCATAGTTTGTTCATTTTATTTAAAGGTATTTCATAGGCGCCAGTGGGTCCTAGACTCTTTGTGGTTATAGTATCTGAGCCAATCTTTGTGCAAAATGTAGAGATTTGCAAATAGTCTCCGAAAGAACATAATAAACAACTCTTTCCAATTCTTCTAGGTAGTAACTCAATATGGAGATACCAAACACTTTACCTGGAAAAGTACTAAACAAAACAAAAATAAAAAATATTTTGTCTAACCTTTTCCCGAGACATAACTTTTCCAAGACACTATTGCTGTACAATGTTTTAAAGTGTGTGGAATTTAGCAAACACTTGTATCCAACCCAACTAGAGCTCAAGATATTCAGGACTCAGGTCTCCCAGCCCAGGACTACTTAGGGAGGGGCACTGCTATACACTAATCCCCCATTCTACCCTACCTTACATTTTCAAATCAGAGTTAAACGTTTAAATTTAAATTCTTTTAAAGACCACAAGACACAAAATCCTGTCCTGGCTTCCCCACTTAAAGTGATGCAGTGATCCTTGTGTGAAATATAACTCCCACAAGTTTCCTTGTGTTGTAGGGCCAAACCATGAAATGCAAACATGGCAGATTGGGAAATGGATGGTTTCTTGTCCGTGTGTGGGTCCTGTTTGTTTCTTTAATGTGCGCTTATACACCCTCTGCTTAGTGTGTCTTTGATGCTCCATTACCCAGAGATAATTTTCAACACCCAGGGGCCCTCAGCATTCCCAATGTCTGTCACTGAGCTGGACACCACGGGCCCAAAAGTGCTCTGTGAGAATTTCCAACGCTGCACAACAAAACTGGAAACGAGAAGAAGATGAAGAGGGAAAAAAGGAGAAATGGAACAGTGTATGGGTGAGAAAGACAGCGGGAACGCAAGCTGCACTCCCTCCACTGTCAATCTGATCTGTCAGTGAAGCATTGGAGGCCTCTGAGTCGCAGAACAGCTGCAGAGCTTTTTCGCATGCTAACTGTTCTTGGTGTAAGTAGAGTATACATAGACTGAAGAGCAGTCCTTCACTTCTTTTGCAAAAGACGAATAGAAGTGTTTGTGAGCCCTTTGGTTTCTCAAAAGGTCATACTTTTTCCTCCCACCCCAAGTGCCATTTGGGGCAGTTTAAGTTTTGCCCTGGTTATAATGGTTCAAAAAGTAAGTAATGCACTGTATGCATTAGTACTGTACTTCATACCAAATATCTGTCAGGGATTGTGTAAAAGTCTGTTTTGCACAAAGATTTAACGTTGTCTGACAGATTGAATGATGAATAGATATTAAATTCACATTTAAGATTTGGCAAAAAAAAATTGCCTGCAGGGAAAAGCAGGAAAAAAAAAACTGAATAAATGAATGTTGAAGAAGAGGACATATTATGTATCCACCGAAAATCTTTCACAGCTGTAGTCATTATTAGCCCAGGCGCCTAAAATTCGATTTCTCCTCAAAAAAAAAAAAAAGCACAAATCAACAAGAAGTCCCTGAGAACTTGGAGCATCAGCACCCTGTTGTGAGCCAGTTAAAACTGATTAATTGGCGGAAGAGGGAAGATTAAAGGAGTCCCATCCCAAGGCCAGGGGAAAGTGATTTAATATTCATGAACCGCAAGACAGGAGCGAATGCAAGAGGGATCCAATTTGAGTCTGGGTGTCACCGCGTGTGGAGAAGGTAGGGGGAGGGGGTGGGGGGGCACTGTTGATCATAACTTTAACATTTCTTCATCTTGGGGGATGATTCTTCAGCGAGAAAGCAGCTAGAGATCTACCACTGACACACACATATATATATTATTTTGTAAATGGAGATGCATCTAGAGGTAAATAACTTTTTCACAGCCAGTTTCATAGGGTGAATGTAATATCATATGGTTTTGCTGCACTTACCTGCAGGTTCTTCTGTACTGCTTGCAGTTGTTGTTGGTGGTGCTGCTGGAATCTCTGGTGTCGGCAAAAGAACAGACAAAAATAGTGTTAAACAGCTTATTAAATTTGAGAAAATTAACAGTCTCTTACTTATATGGTCACTAGGCTATACTGGTCATATCAATCTGGATTTATTTCAAATTAAAAGATTTTTTTAAATTAAAGCCTCATGTCTGTGTTTATTCAGTCCCAAATATTGATGCCCCAGTGTAGGAAAAATATACAGTACTGGGAATATACTGTAGAGTGACAGTTAAGGTTGTAAGGTTGCCTGAGAGGTACTCGTAGCACCTCCTTCCCTGTCAGCTTTGAAAGCCACCTCTGATTAGTATGTCCAAGACTTGATTCTTTCAACCCTCCTTCAAAGCAGTCTAGTAGGTAGAAAAAGAACATCTAGAAGGTAGACAGTTACAGACACTAAGTGTCATCACCCTTAACAACTAAATATTTCTCAGATAAAGGTTATACCATGTTGCAGGTCACTACAATTAGCGTTTTAACACAAAACTACAGGCAAGTGGAAGCAAGGAACATGCAAGACCAAGGGACTACAAAAACGAATACTCGTAGGATGACGAGACAATTTTCAAGAAAGAGTGTATCACAGAACTACTGAACATGCTTTAAAAAAATGCCTGTGTAAAGGAAGAAAGAATCAAGTCTTCTGACAAAAAAATGTTCCACAGGTAATGGAAAACCGCCATCTTCTGTCTTCAAGTGTGGTTTTGTTGTAAGCACTGTTGCGATGGACGAGTGTGTAAGCAGAAATATGTCTCAGATTGGAAAGTTGCTGGAGGATGTTGATAGTGGGGACAGCATGTGGGAAAGAGAGACCAGAGCCACTTGGTGAGATTAACTGATTTGGTGTAACAGCTACATTCATTTTTGTCAGCATTCTTCATGAGGCCAAATAATGGGTGGTCCTAAATTCTTTGATGCTTTTGCCAGTGAATATGGAACTCATAAATCTGAAACGTAATACATAAACTCAAAACAAGAGCTTTCAAAATGTATATTAAGCTTTGCCTGAAATCACTATATACGCAACCTAATGAAATGTTTTTTTTTCTCACAGAACGATATATATCAGTGATGTAAATATTATACTGAAACCAATTCTCAATTTGATCCGGTGATTTGAGTACAACAAAGCATAGTGGTAGACAATGCACTGCCACTGTCACTACCACTGTTTATCTTTATCAACGATCACTGAATGTCCCTATTTAGAGCTGTCACAAGAAAAAAAAATATAGAGCCAATTTCTCATAATTGACAGCTAGTATAGATTTACATTTTTATCTGCTTTGGAAGGTATAGAGTCAGAGCAGTGACTTCATTCCTTGTTAAAATTCAACTTGGCACAAGAGTGAAGAGTACTGGTTAGTGTGCGCTGTTAATTACAAAACAGGTCATTTCACTATTGTAAAGTGAAACTCAATATTATCAATGCTGCTCTGGGACGTTTTTCTGTCCAAGCTTCGCACATTAGTATGCAGCTTTCTCCGACTTTCCCAGGAAAAAAAAAAACAAAGATATCCATTTCCAATACGTTTATGGCATTAATTGATCCCTTCTTTCCTCTTTGCCAGCAAATGACGTGGCCTGACTCATTCTCATGACAGTTTTGTCCACTTTCCAAACTTTCGTACACTGACAAAAGCACCAGCGTAAACCAATTTAAAGAAGACAAAAGGCATGCCACGATGGCAGAAGTGATTTCTTTGCCAGCACTTAATGCTCTGGGTGTCACTCAGTGTTCCTCCAGCACAGCGTAGGAACAATTTTATGCCTATAAATGTCCTGCATGGCCAAATCTGATGTGTAGAGACAGTTAACAAATCAGAAGGTCTGTGCAGGGGACTTGCTGTTTTGAAGGAGACTGTCAACAGGTGGCAACATTTTAAATTGTAAATTTGTCCAGAAGTTGAATTGTTTTAATCAGGATGACAGCACAGGGACAGAGAAAAGGGAAATAAAAAATCACTTCCATGAGGCATGAAACTTCCAGGGGTTTGTCTGATCATAACAGTAAAACCTGTCTCTTTCTCCCCAGTCTGTTGTTTTGTGGTTTTTGTGGACTTCAAGTATGTTTCTATTGACCTCTGCAGTGGTTTATTGGGAAGACAAGCTTTGCTGAAAGGCTGGTGCACGTACTTATGCAGGGGGCAATGGGCGAGCGGCTCTGCTGGTAGCCTTTAGCACAACGGTTGCACGTGATACCCGTCACGCCATCTTTACAGGGACATTGGCCTGTGGTTTGGTTACAGGTTTTGCCTGCAGCACCCACGGGATGGCAATCGCATGCTGTGAGGAACACAAGAGAAGAGGTAAGAGAAACACACATGTGGGGACTCACACAAACACACAAACATTTAAACACACACTCACACACGCACACACACACAAACGGACGGACAGACACACCAACATTGAACATATATTTACAGACGTATAATAATGGCTAAGCCAACATAGACAGCTACGCTGACGTACACCACACATACAGGGAGAACAGATAAACAACAGCAGCAACAGTGAAATTGGCAACAAGAAGATCTGCAGACAAGAGAGCAAAGCTAGCATTACGGCAGGGCTGAAGGATGAGATGTGACTCCCATGAGTTCCATTTTCGATTGCCAGAACATACGGATCTGGTTCTTCCCCCAGTGTTCTTCAGAGCAGAGCATTTATCATGTGTGAATAATCCTGAGCGGGAGTGTGGGAAGTCTTGTTTTTTCCCTGTCATCAAAACCACTTATTGCATCTATTTGATCAATTAAAGGGGTCAATGAAACAGAAAGGCTTTGTGTAAACCTGTAAGTTCTGATTATTCAAACATCAGTATTGCATAACGCCGGCCTTGAGTCAAAACATCTCTCCAGTATATGTGTTTATAACAACAGGAAATCACAAAGATGATTCTGATTGGGCGCCTTTCCGCTTTGAGCTGATGCCAAAGACTCGCATCTGTCACATTTCCTCCAAATCTGGGAGGTCTCTCGCAGCCATATGGTTTAATTTTGCTTACTATGTGGGAGAGCATGCAATAACTTTACATCTCAGAGTTTTCTTTTTTTTTTTGACTTTGAGGGCTGCCCTTGTGTTACAGATGGTATTGAGGGGAACATTCGTACTGGCTTCTCACAATATCGATATTATGTCACAGGCAGAAACACCCCTTCCCTAATGGGCCCTAGCCACAACCGCACAAATTTTTTAACATACCCGTCCATCAAACAAGCAGATTTTTCAAATGGCCCCATATACTGGCGTCAGTATTGAGCAACCATATGGCTCGTTTCAATATAGTATCGGTTGGATATGTGTGTGTGTGTGTGTGTGTGTGTGTGTGTGTGTGTGTGGCGCTTTATGTGTTATAGTCCTCATAGGCCATGAGTGAAGCATGATGAGGGATGTCGGGTTACAGCCTGTAGGGCAGACCTGCACAGCGGAGCCACTCCCTTCTTCTCTGCCTTCTGTCACTTGTCACTGCCCCCGTCATCAAAGCACTCTTTAAGCCGGGCCACTCGAGTGGCTGCCTGCCTACGGTTTGGGTTACCTGACACGAGGAATGCCCCACTATGAGCCATAGCATGAGGCTTAAGAATTTTTTGGTCAAATTTTGAAATTTTAAGCTTAAAAACAGCAAATTGGCTAATTGTGAATTGACAGTGTTTGGGTTTAATGAGACTAAAGAAAGGCTTCTACCTTGTGTGACCTTTTAAAAGAGGCTGAATTGTTGCTGAATGGTCTTAAGTCTCTCTACAGCTTTCGAAAGGTCGAGTCTGGCAAATCCACTAAGCTAAAACTCTTGTTTACTTTCCAATTCTGCACCCATAAAAATGATGAATCATAGATGTGATTTTAGTGTCGAATTTCTTAGTGGCTTTTCACGCTTAGCAGCATGTAGGACAAATTAACTGTTAAATGACTGCTAACTGTGATCTATCAGGTGTGCGTTCACTACTTTATCATGTTCTTTCCAAATTTTTGTTGCCCCAATTCTTCATGAGGGAAAAATGGAAAAAGTACTTGCGGATTGCAACACTACTATTTCGCTACAGCTTTGCTCTCTGGACATTAAAATGTTCACTCATTCACTAAATAGTGCACTATGTAGGAGACAATGTAATGTAACTTATACCCCATATAGTGCACTCAGGAGGGGACAAAACAATGTAACTCACACTCCATGTAGTGCACTACCTTCCTCTCAGGACACTGAGTCTCTCTAGCCCTGCCTTCCTTCTCCCCTCCTCCTTCCCCTTTCTCCCCTTACCCACAGGAGCCTGTATCTAAAGTGTGTGATTTATTGTTTCCTCTCTTATCTGCACCTGACAACAAAGTGGAATCAGTGGCCTTTCCACCCTTATCAGAGGCAGGGTGTGCTTGCGAGGTGCTGAAGCACATGTAGAGATTAGCTCAATCTCCTCAATCTGTCACTCTCCTCATCGACTCGTTTTGTCTGGCGCGCCGACAAAAAAAAAAAAAAAAGAAAGAGAAAGAGATCACCGTGGCTTGGCCCATGAGGGCTAGTGATGCTATCTCCCAAGCACACAGATTTATCGGCGTGTCTGACAAGGGGAGAAAGAAAAAAAAACAAGTTGTGGTTGGGGGAAGGGAGTGACAGAGAGAGGAGAGGTGCACATGCTAACTTCTGAGAACCAGATTAGTCTAAAAAAAACGGTGTCTGCCCAATAACTGTCGTGGCCAGACAGTTTGAGCTCACTAGTAAATCAGGGTGCACCACACATGGATCCCAGGTGGACCAATCTCTCTCTCTCTCTCTCTCTGTCTTTCTCTGTCTCCCTCTCCTCTCTCCTTCTCTCTCTCTCTACCTCTCCTTCTCTCTCTCTCTCTCTCTCTTCTGGTAGGCTTTTGAAAGTGGGCTTTAAGTGGGTGTCCACAGGGGAAAGTGGTTACACTCAGGCCTCCCGGCCCCCAGACGACTCGGTAAAGATGTGAGGCTTTTCAGATCTCGAAGTCGTTCAACAGCCACTTTTTTCACACACACACGCACACACACACACACACACACACACACACACCGGAGCTGCACTCTCCTCTGGCAAAAGAGGACGACGATCCCATGTCCTCAGCTTTTACCTATCCCGTAAAGCACCACTTTGGAGTGTCATGCACTTTTTAACGCACGCCTGGTGAGCTGTGGCTTCTCGCAGAGCATGGAAACAACCCCTGAAGGTGAGACTTTGGTCCCGCGTAAAAACGTCTCTCTCGCCGCTCTCCTCTTGCGCTAGCCGGGCAGATCAGATGTAAGCGGGATTGGATTTCTCACGTAAAAAGATCTTGGCGGGGAGGGAGAGGCAAATAAAGGCTGAAAAATGTTCTCTGTTAATGGGAGTGTGGAACCCATTTCAAAGCGTTTTTTGCCGCAGTGGCTTCGGCGGAGCAGATTGCACAACGTGAGAAGTTTTGAACCCTGCCAATCGTTTACCATAAGACTGGCGTTTGAAGTTTGAACTCCTCTCCCCCATTAAAATCTATGCGCTCTGAGCCAATAGAATAATTTGTTGAGCTCTGGAGTTTGGCCAGCTCAGCTAAGGCAGCGTGTTGTTATAATTAGGTTTCAACTAGCCCTCAAAAATGTCTCGAGCCAATAAAGGGAGGGAAAAAATGATAGGAGCGTTACTCAGGCCTTGTCAGTGCCGTGTTGCTCTTGGTGTCTCTTTTTAAATTGTGGTTTCCCATTGTCGATTAGGCCGCCAGAGTAAACGATACTAAGTTATTTATTAACAGCATGATACTAATTTAGCTAAATCCGAGAGATGCCACCTCTTTTGACCAGACCAAGATTCTCTCAGGAAACATCAGACAATTTCCTTATTTAACCAAAAAAATGCAATGTTATGACCTGTATGTTCTATATGGTGTTCTAATGAGAGCCAGCCGCCGGAGGCAGTATTTTAAAAATCAAAAGCGAAAAGTGAGGTCATGAAAAACAATATTTTGAAACTCCTAACAGAAGATGTTATTTGTGGTTAATAAAGCTTTATTGTGCCAATGCAAGACATATGCAAAAGAGAGCTGCGTAATAGCTTAAATATGTTGCTCAAACTAAAACAGGCCTTGCCCCCCTCCTAACACGACCCAATTTTGCTTTGGAAAATATTCCCTATACCATTGCATGAAATTACTCACTGCCCAAGATTTTGAATTGAAATTACGGTAATCACAGAGTCCCACACAGGTCCAACGGCCGGTGACACCACCTGCTCTTCTAAAAGATTTACCCTCCTTTTTTCTTCTTTGAAAACAAAATCATAACAAGAGATGGAGGTACACAGAAAAGGGAACTTTTCATTTTTGTCTATTTGTATGCCATACCCATGGCAACCACATACTCCAACGCTGTTCGACAAGAGACACAATTAGCTTGACGGGCTTAAGACTCCGTGCCTCACTCCAGGGAGCTAATCAGCGCATGACGCAATCCTCCACAGCGCACTCGGAGGGCAGCGCGTGTGTGCATGTATGTAGCCTTCGAACTCCAGGTCTGTGGAGTCTTCCTTAGCAAGTACCCTGCTGCAAGTTTCCAATCAGGTGACCATTCAGGGCTCTTAAAGGTGGGCCACCCAGAGTGCCGTTTTTTGGGGCGAAGCCCTTTGGTGTCTCGTCCACCTGTGTGAGCTCAGTGTGGCTCACCGTGTGTAAACAGAATGGCTCATTTGCCAAATCAAATCCAATTTTTTTAAAGAAGGGGCTTCACCTCAGTGTGGCAGGCCAAAAACATCCCCCATAAGGGCAAGAACATTCAACGTAATGAGCAAAAGAAAAAAAAAATGGCCGTGGAACAAGATCCACATTTTCAAAAGCCTCGTGCTCCACCACCTTGGTGTATTTACATGGCAGTTTATGAGGGGTGACAGCATAAATCACCTAGGTGCAGGGCACTGTTTCGTCAATGGGCGCCCTGAAGTGGCCAGCCACGCTTTCAGTCTATCAACGGCTACTAGAGCCTGTCTGCATCGGTTATACACTGGGCCTCCTCGAAGCACAAGCAGCACCTCATGTCACTGAAGACTCCTCCGGTGCTCAAGGGCAATGCTTCAGTCCAAAAACCTGCAGAGGGGGAAACTGTTCCTCCCGCAATAAATAACAGCACAACCTTAATTGCTGTCGGTTTCAAACGCTTCATTTGTCATGCGAGGAGTGCACCAGTGCAGAGCTTGTTGCTTCTTGGCATTTCATTCCATTGACTGATAGTGAGTTATGATTCATGGCGCAGTCAAGAGATTTTAGTGGTGAACTATTTGATCGCTCCTATAAATTCTCCACAAAAAATAAAAAAAATAATATAAAAGATATGGTATGTGGTAAATTCATTAAAGTGAGAAATATCCAACATTTCTGATACCTTTTTTTTTTACTTTGCCCACCACAAGCTCCAAATTGAGTTTCGTAGAAATGTTTTGACTGGCAAGCCCAAAGGATCATGCTTCATATCATTTGTCACCTTTCAGTAATTACCATAGATCCTTTATTGTGCGCATGTTTTCATGTAACTAAATACAGCCGTATAATTTTAACAATGTTTGCTTATAATTACACTTGGCCTTTTTTTTTGGCAACTTTCTGGATGAAACTTAGCGAAACTGCTTGGGTACACTGTTGATTTTCTAAATTATGATGAAGTCTGTTTACACTTTAATGTGGGTGTGAGGCAAGACAAGAAGTCAGCTTGAGTTAATGGAGGAAGTTTCTCTTTGCATATAAAATGAGCTATTGTTTCCCAGTGATGATATCTAATCATCCAGTCGCACAAAATATATCAGATAAACTTTACAAGTCAAGAACACCTAGCAGCAAGTGGCCCCATGTACGATTACTGAAGGAAATATACTCTTAATTTTCCATAGATGGCTCTTATAAGTGTTGAGTCTGGTTGGTATTCATGGCCACAGGTTATGTTGGATTTGTTCATTTTGTTCCACAAATGATTATTGATGAATGACAAGGCAAATGGAAATGAACACAATGGTAATGACACAATGAGTTGAGTAAACATGATGAGTGAGTTGAACAGAATGAAGATTTAAAAAAAAGTCAGGCTTCATAGCCCTAGCAGTCCTGTAAAAATAAATGACGAGATTTGAGAACACAGTAGCAGAAAAGAAATATAAGTCTACGCATTTCCTCTAAGTTATAGAGGAGAGCTAAAACAAAAAAAGAAGAGGGAGAGAAAAACAGTGGGAAGCACTGGAAAAATTCCCAGTAGAAGTGCAAAGAGTGTGCGGTTGACAGACATGCAGCTAGGTGTTCAGAAGAAGAAAAAGGAGAAGAAGAAAGCACCAGTGGCTCCCACGGTGTCCCAAGAAATGTCCCGCGAGTTTGAGAAATGACCCAGAGTCAGCCCAGAACATCCACATGTGCACACGAAGCACATGGCTCTCTGCCTGCAGTCCAGAGTGATGCATTTTCTTTACCACTTTCTTGGACAACTTCAAATGATCTCGACAATATTTATGAGGAGTTTGGTAAATTAATGCTGCCAGAGAAACAGGGGGGAGCTGATGGGCATTAACCATTCCAATACGCCATGGTACAAAAAAACAACACACACACACACACACACACGCACACAGACACAGACACACACACACACACACACACACACATACACACAACCACACAACCACACACTCCCCATCTGTTCTAAAGTTCCGAGGGCTATTGTAACTGGTATAAGTCTACTTGGGATTTTCTGTTGTAATCATAACCAAATTCGGCCTGGTTTGCTGTTGCCCCTGATCCAGCTCGCCTGTGAAACAAGCCCTCAATGGAGTCCTCATCTCAAATCTCTGAGAAACAGAGGAATTCATTAGCCCTCCAAGCAAAGCAAATCATTTTTAATAGAAGAAAAAAACTTTAAAAAAAAGAGACCCCAGTGTCACCTGGGACCTGCCAGATTATTCAGAGCTTATTTTAATTGCAAATGCCAGCATAGAGGAAAAAAAGGCTCTGATGTATTTTTTCATATTTTTTTTCTCTATAAACTCCACATATAGCTGCACAAAATGATGTTGATGAGGAACTGGCATAGTACATAGTACAAAAAAAACAAAAACGTTTTTTTTCTAAAACAACTCGGATGATTCATGGTGTTTCTTTCTGAGATAGTTACTCCTCAATGAATGGAACAGATAAGAGCCCGATAAGAGAGGTGAACCAACAGTGGTAAAATGCATCACTTGGCCTGCAGGTTTTTTTTTGCTTGTTTGTTTTTTTTCACTCAAAGTAAAAAAAAAAAAACCCACACACAGGCATTATCAGAAGCTGAAAGAATCAAGTCTTGTCCACATGAGCAGAGATGTAAAAACAATGGAGTGAGATCCCCACCAATGACACACCCGGGGCATGGGGGTTAACGATACACACAGTCCAATGATAAATGTCTGTTTGCATTCCAAGTCGACAGCAGAATCACATGAGAAGCCTCAGCAGGGGTTAATGTCAGTCTGGGATATGGAAGGATGAGCATGTTGGTTAGCTGATGCATTTTTGCAATACCTTTTCCATGCAGGCAAATTAAATGACTTGTTTCTCTCTCTCTCATTCTCTCTCTCTCTCTCTCTCTCTCTCTCTCACTCTCTCTCTCTCTTTCTGTCTCTTCCCTTTTTTTCTTTATTTATGCATGGTGCATGTGCATGTGTATGTGTATGTGTAATGTAAAACAGATCAATGTAAATAATGAATTAAAGATACTTATTATGATAAGATATTCATTGTGATTATTGTCATAATAATAATTATAATATATATTTTTATAATTGTAGCCTTGTCTGTTTCTTGTCTTTATCTTTAAATTCCTTGTCTACAACGCTGTCCCTGCTTCTGAGCTTTAAAAAAAAAAATGTTTACATGCAGAGGCGAACATCAACATTCTGAGCCAAATAAACTATTTTGGCTTTGGCTTTGTTTTCTGGAAAAGGGTCATGTTGATTATGTTGTGTGGAAAATAAACA
This sequence comes from Setipinna tenuifilis, assembly GCA_030347295.1. NCBI lineage: Eukaryota > Metazoa > Chordata > Actinopteri > Clupeiformes > Engraulidae > Setipinna > Setipinna tenuifilis. The sequence continues at coordinate 5,904,796 of CM059281.1, forward strand.
AGCCTGTCTTTTCATCTCCTCCTCTGTGTTGAATTCTTACACGGAGCAAAAACATTCACCAACTGTGCATCCGTCAGGGCAAGGCTGATGGATTGACTTATTTGTTTATCTATTTATCTGTTTGGTCTTTAACTTCTCAGCACAAGACTAATATTTTCCACACGGCCCGCTAAAAGGTCTCGGGGCGGAGGTGATCCCAAACCCCCTGTGGACGGGAACTGAAAAGGTATCGCTATGCAGGGGGCACGGCGGAGGTGTGACGAGGGGGCTTGTTTGCACTAGAGCTTCAGCTCCTGTTATCTTCCCCCCGCGGCACTGAGGAGGGAGGTGAGAATGGCCTATAACCTTCTTCTGTCTTTATCCTCTTTTCCTTCTGTTTTTTTTCCTTCTCTCTCTCTCGCTCTCTCTCTCTCTTTTTTTCCTCTCTCTTTCTGTGTGCTTTTTTTTGTCTCTTTTCTCACCCTCTTTCTTGTGTCGTGTCAGCAGCATGGAACGGGTCGTAGCAGAGCGCGACATCATCCAACACACCTGTGTGGGAGCGCTGGTGGAGGTGGTGGTGTGTGTGTGTGTGTGTGTGTGTGCGTGTGTGTGTGTGTGTCTGTGTGTCTGTGTGTGTCTGTGTCTGTGTGCATGTGTGTGTGTGTGTGTATGTGTGTGTGTGCATGTGTGTGTGTGTGTCTGTGTGTGTGTGTGTGTCTGTGTCTGTGTCTGTGTGTGTCTGCACCCTGTGTGCGTGTGTGTGAGTGTGTGTATGTGTGTGTGTGTGTGCGCATGTGTGTGTGTGTGTGTGCTGTGTGTGCATATGTGTGTGTGTGTGTGCGCATGTGTGTGTGTGTGTTCAGTGGGTATACCTTAACTATTCTCATCTCCACCCGCTCCCACCCCACCCCACCCCTTGTCTAATACCTCTCACTCATCTGACCTGCACCAGGGATCACTTCACACCTTGGCTCTGTTTGTTTGGCTTGTGCTGTCAGACCCCCCTCTCCCCCAAATGAAGCCAAATAACTCAGTGTCAGGAAGATGTACCCACCTAGCCTAACCTTACTCCTCTCCACAGCACATCTCATTGCCCCCCCCCCCCCAGACCTCATCTCCCACCCCCCCTGTCTGCTGACAGGGCCCCATAGGGGTAGAGCCTGGAGGGGGGGTGGGGTCGGAGGGATTCCTCATTCACATCTCCGTCTGCTCAAGCCATTTACCTCCACTCACTCATATTCACACGCAGCAGTAGGTGTAATAACACCGGGGTATTACATGGCAAATATGTGAAGGCTCTGTGTGGTAGATTTAGTTGGATTCAGGGACACACCTAGAAAATTTTGGACCCACACAACACAATTTTGCCCCCCCAACCCCACCCCCATACATATTAATACATAACATATTAATATATTAATAAATTATATTTATAGTTTCCTTAACAGGGCACCAATGTGGACCCTTAGAACCATCCCAACTTTCCCCCTTCCTTTGGCTACACCCGTGGTTAAAATACAGTCTAACCTTATGTGTATCATTTATTTATGGGAATATATCATTTCCATTTGTGTATTAGCAGCAGCAGTCTCCTGGGCCCCAACAACTAAGTAAATTGTCCTCACCTGAATAAATTGTTGAGTAGATTGTTTCTTGGTTTTTCACGTCAGATTTTTTCATGTTTTCATTCCAATGCCTGAAGGCACGTCGCAGCTGTCGCACACTTGCACAGTTCTCAAAAGTAACATTTCTCAACCCCAACCACACGCACACACACACACACACATCGCAACCCTACACCCATCCCACTCACCCCCCCAACGCTTCTTTTTTTTTTTTGTCAGAGCCTGGTCCTCAGCGCCTGTCATACCTTTGCAGGCCTTCCTGTGCGAGATGGGCTTGGACATGTCTCTGTAGTAGCCCTCCTTGCAGTAGTGGCAGTGGCGGCCAGCCGTGTTGTGTCTGCAGTTGAGGCAGACTCCTCCGCTCTTCCTCCCCGATAGCTTGTACAGCTCCATGTTGAAGCGGCAGCGGCGTGCGTGCAGGTTGCAGTTACAGGCTGCAGAGACAAACAGACAGATAGAGGAAAAAGAAAGAGCTCATTAGAACAGCAGTAGAACTTTTAAGAGGTAATGCTACCACTCAAAAATCCGTGAGGAATTACAACACAATGAGCACACACACACACACACACACACACACACACACACACACACACACACACACACACACACACATATGTAGTTATTCATGGTGCTAAGATAACAGTCCATAAGATGGAAAATAAACCTCTATAGTACAGTAGCCATATTGGTAAGTGTTGCCATCCTGGCTGATAGTCTGCAGTAGGATCCAAATAATTCAGCTTGACAGCCAGGCTTTTGCTGGCATCCCAGAGGTATGGGGATAAAGCGTGTTGGATTTTATCCTCTCATATTAATGAGGTTAGGAGCTAAGCCCCTGCTCTCCCTCTCTCCCCCCTTCCCTTCTCTTCTCTCACTCTCCCTCTCCCCCCCCGGACTCCGCTGTGTCTCTTTCCCGTAGGCCGGCAGCAGAGAGAGCACCAGACAAGGCCTCCAATTACCCATTCTGCAGCCTTCGCCGCCACCGCTGCCGCTTGTTTACTAATGAATAACGTTGCCGCCGATGAGTTTAATTAGCGGCTGATGTTTATTCATGGCGTCGTCCCGTGTGTCGATACGTGTGCTTGGCTTCATTAGGGGGCTGCAGACGAGAAGTTTGGCACTAACGCGGGAACCCACCGCATGCATTATTTAGCGCTGCAGATGGGCTGCATTCTCTCATTCTCTGTGCCGTGTCAAGGTGAGCTCGTCGGAACTCAGGTGTGTCCAGGCCTACAGGTCCCGCCCATCATCAAGACGCTGGTTTGAGGTAGGATGAATTCAACGTACATGGTCAGATGGCTGGCTGGCTTACCAGGACGTTAAACGAGATCGGACAAGATTTAAAGACAACAGCCATTACATTTTAAAGCAGTTGTCATCATCTTCAAACGTCATGGTACAAGCTACAAAATGTAGCACGAGCTAAAAACGTAGGTCACATGCTTTTCGATTTGACAATGTAAAAACACATGCACACATGCACAAATTCTGGCTCTGATGACAGAAATCTTCATGATCAGAAATCAGAAATCTGATCTTGTTTAAATCTTTAGCCAAGCAGCCATCTATGCAGCCATCCAGCCATCTAGCCATCTAACTGAAATTCACCCAAAAATGCTTTTGATATTTTGTGATCATGCATGTATCTAGATACAAAGTTCCCTCTGCTTTGGAGGGTTCATTGGTTGCTGGATTACACATCCACTGGTTTGAGCCAAAAGCAGTGTTTCCCCCAGTACTTTATAGTTAAGGCAACCATCTTAACAACACATCCCTCCCCACATTCACTAAGTTGTCCAAATAGAACACTACAGGTGAAATGTGACTTGGGCTTAAACTTAGGTGATTGAATTATAGGAATATGGATGACAACAGACATTTTACAGCTAAAATGAAAAAAGGCAATTGATGAAGTTTAAAAAGTCACAATGCAGCAGGTTAATATGAATGATTTTGAAGTGATATTGTTCTTAACTGTAACCCCATCACATTTGCTAACAAATTTCCTCCAATGCTTGAAACACTAGAAAGGCAGAGTTTAAAAGCAACAACCGACTGCGTCACCAAATCAAAAATCCAGCTGTCATGTTTCAACAGTGGCAGAGCTACAGAAAATTTCGCCTCCAGTTTCCCATCATCGCTCTCGTAACTCAGGTAGTTTTTGGGCACAGGGAGCCAAGAGGAGAGAGGAAACCGCAGCACGCTGTCTAAGGAAACAGCCGTGGTTCCCACTGTAGACACCCAGTGCTGCGGAGGAAAACCTGCTTCAGCAGAGGTTCCTCTCTCTCGCTGTCTCTCTCTCTCTCTCTCTCTGTCTCTCTCTCTCCATCTTTCTTTTTCTCTCTCAGTGCTCTCTCAATTCCTCTAAATCACTAAATCAGGTTTCCCAGCTTTCCAGGCGCTCCGCGGGACAGCGCGGCCCTTAATTAGGCTGTCCCTCAAGTGCCTCTCTCAAGTTGTTTTCCCGTCTCTCTGGGGCTGTTGGCTTAAGTGAACACACTCTGCCGGTATTAGCGGGAGCTTGCCCGTGAGCACCTAAAAGGGGAAACCTATCCTTCCTCGCCTGCAGCCAAGATTACTTGCTCGACCGAGGCCCGCTGCTGGATGGCTCGTCTGTGGGGAGCCAAGAGCTTCTGTTACTTCACCCCCCCACCCCACCCCTCCCCTCCCCTCCCCTCCTGCCTCCCCGATAGCCATCTAACGGTGCCAGTGGGACTCTGCATTCATCAAACATGCTCAGCCAATAGACAGGAGGGGCAGCAAATATAGTTGGTCTGTGTGGCAGATAGCCTTTGTGAGCAAACCAATTGAAGAGTTCTCAGGCTCTGTACACATAGCAACGCTCATGGTTTTTTTTTTTTCTTTTTTCTTTTGCCGGTTAAAAAAAATTCCACACAAATTGGATCAATAAATATTTACGTACAGACGGGAATGTTCTCTGACGGGTCTGACTCAATTGTTGTTGCCAGAAACGTGTGCAACATCCCATATTGCGGCAGGAGACAAGGCAACTGCACAATGATTTGTTTTAAACATCTTTTATGTTTATTTTAGTCATGTGTGTTGTTATTTAGATGGTTTGGACACCGCGACAGTTGCTCTTTTATTAAATAAGCAAAGTGATAGCCTGCAAGAAGTCCTTGTTATGCGGTACAAACTACTAGCGATATATATAAAAAACAGCCTGTAGTTCAATGGCAGGAGGTAGAAATAATTGCATTACACCCACCCTACATTGCTGGTGACTTTACATGACATATTATCCCACAACAACCTGTTCGTAAAAGTTTAAAGTTGTTGTTGTGAGATACACTCAAGTAAGCAGGCTAGATGCAGTCACATCTTAAATTGACCCACCTGCAAGCGATAGGCTATGGAGAAAAAAAGGAAAAAAACTAGAAGGGTCTGCAAATAAACCACTGCAGGCAACTGCATAATCATTCGCTTAAAACATGCTATATGTTGACTTTAATGTGTTGTCATTTCAGGGATTTTGAAGCAGCGACAGTTGCTCTTTTATTAAATAAGCATAAAGATGGCCTTGGTTTTCTTGTCCACATGACAACACAAAGGCAGCATTGTGTTACGGCTGTGTATTGTCTTTATGTTGCCCATGCTGTTTGTCCCTCTACCCTCTTTATTCCATCTACCTGCTCATCTATCTGCTCATTACCTCTATGTAACTGGCTTGATTGGAAGCACCTGACCCTGCAGTGAAGCAATGCTTCAAAGCTGCTGGGTTCTGATGCTCAGTAAAGGCTTCTGTTGTGGGACTGTTGGTTGTCTTGCTGCCTCTCAGCCTGGGATTTTTGTGCTATGATTTGGATGTTGTGTTTGTGTTAATGTCCTGTCTTTTGTTTGATGTTAATAAATCCCAGTGGTTGGGTCCATTTTAAAGGTGTTATCTGTTATCACTTGGGTCAGTGGGGGGTTTGTTGTTCGGTCCAGTTGGGGCACCCAAGGGTGGGGTGTAACAATTGTCAGATTTTTCAACTCTGGAACACGTTCTCAGAAAACGTCAGTGCCATGTAGATGAAAGGTTGAAATGTTAAAAAAAAAACGTTGCCGTGTGGACAGGCCCTCAGTTACATGTGTTTTGAAAAGAAAGCTTTGTTACTGCATCTCTCACTATGAAAGCCAGGCTACAATGCTATTCCCCAAAAATGGGGCGGAGGTGTGTCGGCAGGGGGGGTGGGGGAGGGTGTAGGTTCTGACAGCCTACGTGGACTGTTTGGTGGGTCAGAGGGACTGGGCGATCCTGCCCCCTTTTGGTTCAGGAAATATCCCTGGCATAGAGAAAAGACCAAATGCAGCACACTAATCATAACAGCATGCTCCGTGTGGCACGGGGGGAGTTAGGCAAGAGCTCTTCTATGACTTCACCCCGCTTAAGTTTTTGTTTGCTGTGATTTTAATTAGAAACAATTGGTGGTAAAAAGCTGATGTCTTGTCTGGCCTGAGCTCATTGGTTCTCTCTGCGCAGTGTCAGGTGGGTTTGGTTTGGTCCTGCCTGCTAACCACACTATAGATGTTGGGCACAGACCTGCTGCCAAATGCCAGAGCAGAGCAAAGCTTTGTAAAATCAACCCCAACTTTATTTAAACAGTTGTGTTTAACTGGGAACATTAGGTATAGAGTGTATTATGAATGTTCTCAGTCCTGTGTGTGTGTGTGGGTGTGTGTGTGTGTGTGTGTCTGTGTGTGTGTGCGTGTGCGTGTGTGTGTGTGTTGTCCCCCTCTCATACAGTGTGTGTGTGTGTAGGATAAATAATTTGATATAGATAGTGTGATTGTATTGGTGTGTGTGTGTGCATGTATTGGTGTGTGTGTGCATGTATATGTGTGTGTGTATGTTTGTGTGTGTGTGTGTGTGTGTGTGTGTGTGTGTGTAGAATGAACACTTGTATGGTGCTGTTGTTGTAACACCTGCGCTGACCTGAGACATTCCTGTCTCTTCAGTGTGAACTACAGCATGACAGCATGCATGGCTTGCGTTCCAGCCAGGGAGTAGGCATGGCTGTTTCTCTTTAGCGTACACACACACACACACACACACACACACACACACACACATACGCACACAAACACATACATAGGGGCAGCTGGTTAAGCACCCACAATAATTTAGACTGTGTCTCATACAGCTCCCCTCTAGTCACCTCCTGCCAGCTGAAGATTGCTAAGATAAGCCCACATCCTACTAAAGGTACAGACACCACATTACAACATTTCCCATAACGTGCACACAGGGAGGCACACACATACCCACACAGACACACAGGCATGCGCACATACACACACACACACACACACACACACACACACATACATACAAGCACACAAACTGGTCCCCTACCACCTGCTCTGTGGGAGTGGGGTGGTAGGTAAGCAGGATTCAGGGTGGCTGAATTTCAATAGGGGAGGACACAAAGGCAGCGAACATGTCAGCCTCACCAGGGTTGTCAGCTCTTTCTCTCTCTCTCTCTCTCTCTCTCTCTCTCTCTCTCTGTCTCACTCACTCTTCTTTTGTCCTCCTCTCATGCACACGCACACACAGTAAAACAAACTCGCTAAATTAGCTTTGAAGTGCTTCCCTGCTTTTCGTCTCATACCTTCATACCAGGGCAACAGGGTGGTGAGTGTGAAAGTATGAAAACAATTTTATACAGGTACTTCGAAACCACAAAAAGACATGGGCAGACATGACCAGCACCGAATATTTCACATCCTTCTTTTTTTCTTTTGTTTGTTTTGTTTTTGTTTGTTTCACCACTATCAGGACATGCTGTTATGCACTAGGCTACGTTCTATCTTCTCCTTTCTCTTACTGAACATCTCAGCAGGTAAAGCTGATCACACACTGGGCAACTTTGGCTGGCTGGCTCCTAATTTTTTTGACAGGATGATCGTAAACTGTTGCCTGCTGCTGATCTATGTGCTCCGGATGAAACTGTGTTGCCCAATATCAGTGATAAAGTACCTGAACAACATCTGTTAGTAACGTTGCGCTGCAACATTTCTCAAAAAGTTGCCCAGTCTGTCATCATCTTGGAAAGAATGAGGTGGTAGTCATTCCTTTGACTGGCTAGCTTATAAAAAAGTCAAACCAGATGAGTCCCATCTTTGAGCCCTTTTGCTAGTCTATGCTGGTTTTCTGTGGACACAGCATTTACACATTGACAATAACGTACAATGTGTTAATTGATGGTGTTGACACATGAGTAATTGGCTACACTTAAAACGAGCCTTGTTAAGTTTTTCAACAACAGAACACCCAAACTCAGTTCACTTTTTTTTTTTTTTATTCGACGTGTGAATCTATAAAACATAAACGGGCTAATTTATCTTGAAAACGTTTGATCCTGGTACTATTTGGCTGCTGTTCAGCGACAGCAGCAGTGTGCACCACGCATGTCCCATCTCATTCAGTCAACTGTTGAAATAGCCTGTTTGTAATTACTCGTAGGCAGAAGTTGCAAGTGTTTCACTATACATCACTGACACTTCCCCGATTTTTGACACCTAGTTTGTTTCATCGTGTCAGAAATGCCTGCGCCAAAACAATTTCCTCGTTTCCAAATTTTTCTGACGCTCGTGTTCTTCTGACGCATGTCATTTGAGTTATGTGGTTTGGATGTGTTTGAATGCGCATTTGTAGTGACATAACATTTTCATAACATCAAATACTGTATGTTTAATCATATACCAGAGCAGGCCTGTGGGGACAGATATTGTACCTTGGAGTCTGCATTGTTCACCTGACAGCCTAACATGACTCAAATCGCAAACTTACCATTAAATGATACCACAAAATGATACTTGATTAAAAGGCTGATTCACAGTTTCATACAGACACAAACGCACAAACGCATACATACACACATTGGGGGTGGTGGTGTGGTGTGGGCAGGTGGTTTAGGCTGGCTGACCCTCGTCAGTCATATTTCACCACCTGGCTCCTAAAAACCCGGGGCCTTCTCACAGACCCTCACACACACACACACCCGCACACACACACACACACATGCACACACACACCCTCCACTGCCGGCTCCCAGAGTAGACAGGACCCCAACACCTAACACCCGCACACACACACACACCCGCACACACACCCGCACACACACACACACACACACACACACGCACACACACACACACACTCTCCACTGCCGGCTCCCAGAGTAGACAGGACCCCAACACCTAACACCCCACGCCTGAGAGCGGAGGGAGTCCGGTTGGCCGGAGAACACCCGCTAGCCTGGCCGGCTTTAAAAGAAACACACGGGGAGAAGCGATCCACAGGCAGTTTACTTTTAATCCTGCGGGCGCCCCTCTAAGTAATGAGATTAGCCAGCAAAGCCCCTACAGACATAATGAGAAAATATTGGGTGTCCCTACCACTGCTCTGTTTTGGTTTGGTCGTCTTTCAGCAAGGAGGAGAATGGTGTGTGTGTGTGTGTGTGTGTGTTAGAATGCGACCTTGCATATGTGTGTGCGTTTTGTGTGTCAATGTGTGTGTGTGTGTGTGTCTGTGCGTGTGAACATGTGTGCATGCCAAGGAGAGGACTGGCCTTGCCCCTGGCCCTGAATCAATCCTCCACTCTGACTGGAGTGACAAGCTTGACTCCTAGTTCAGCGTATGTGTGAGAAGTGGAAATGATAGGCGTGGTGTGTGTGTGTGTGTGTATGTGTGTGTGTGGTGTGTGTGTGTGTGTGTGTGTGTGTGTGTGTGAGAGAGAGAGAGTGAGTCTAACATAAGGCAATCCCCCTTTTTCTTCCCTTCATTTTTTATCACACCTCTGAGCTCTGGACACAATTAGTTTGTGATGTGTTCAGACACCCAGCTCTGGAAAACACATTTAAGTCCCATTGTGACTGAAAAGCATTGGAAGGAGTGTCCATTTGTTACATTTCAAAAGAATCTGGTTCAAGCGCAAGGCTTACATCTTTCATCATGATCATGATTGCACGTCCAGATGCTATGTTTTAGTTCTCTGCTAAAAGACCACACAATGTCACTTACAGCACGAACGCTGGCTCCCTCACTCAGCAACATTATTGTTAAATCTTTTTACGAAGCGTATTAAAGTGGTCTAAACATGAAAATCGCTTTTATGAAAGCCAACTATCTGGATTAAAAAATTGAATTCGCCCATGTCCAAGCACCTTGAATGTATTATTTTAATACGTGCATTAACATTTTAAAGTCGAACTCATAAAATGATAATTGATGGTTTTCGCTCATATCCACACTTGGCAAGCGAGGGGCCGTGTTTTGGCAGCCTGCCACACAAATGCAATGTTGACAAGTTGCTCGGCTATGATTAAAAATGTCACGCGTATGACAGCTCTCGAGCTGTTTCCCTGTCCTGGACAAAGCTGGATTTGTTGGGACCACACTGATGCAGGCGCGAGTGATTCACATGCTGTGGAATGCTGCGCTCCTTTAAACGAAATCATCTCTGGCACTAAATTGCTGTTTTTCACTAAACAATCGACGTCTCGTTTTTTTTTTCTTTTTTCTTCCTTTTTTTTCCTTTCTACAAGAAAGCCCATAACAGTGGCAGACATTTTATTGGAACATCAACCTGAGGCCGTACTGTGTGAATGGCTTTTTTGTGAACGCACGTCACTGCCGCCCCTCTTGGATCTTCGGCGATAAACGCATTACCCCTTCATGACAACAATGAATTTAATTGCATCCTGTTTCCAGACTTTGTTTCCAATTTTTTCCCTGTTTATTGGAACAGTGTTGCCTTTTGTGTTGTTTGTTGACCCAGACACTGCCATGGAAAAGTGTTATGGGAAATCCCCAAACGAACAGACAGAGGAGGGATAATCCAAACTGAATGGAATTCTATACATTGCGTCATGCAATACTGATTGATGGGTTTGTATATGTAACTCCTTCCAGTCCATTATAGTCTAAAGCTTGCTTAGCTGAACTGGATTAGGGGGCGGGTTCGTTTTAATTTAGTTCTAATCAAATTTTATTTATCTTATGTTAAATATTTTGTCACATTTTTACTCGAAGTGTTTGTTTTACAGAATCAGGGGCAGAATCTGAGCTTCTTTTTATGGATTCTCTATAGGTCCTTCTATCCCATTAATATGAGTAATTAAAAAGTTTCAAACAGACATTCCCTCCCTTAAATATTTGGTTTTTACATTTGAGAAACCCAGCTGCTATTTTGCTGGGAACAGAAGAGGGGGTGGTGGGGGTTAGGGGTAGGTGGGTCTAGCAGAAAGACAAAGCTGCTTGAGCTTTACTTGCAATAATGTTGAATCATTTTACGTGTTTTCCGGAACACTTTTGATGGTTGAGGATAATATAAACGGTTTAAATTGGAAGCGTGAGACCTCTGCTCCGCCATACACACACAAGCATACCACATACACACAAACACGCACACCTACACACACACCTTGCCTTGAAGTGAACAAATAAAATGATTAGAGACATTGCACCAGGAAGAAACATATTAGTGTTGCGGCCTTTGATCATGCAAATCGGGATGGACAAGGCTCGGAGGAACGGCAGAGACAGGAGATCGTTTTTCCGCGCCAGGGGAGCGCAGACAGTGATACGCTTCTAATACGACACACATTTGGGGCAGCGCCTCTCGGCAGAGCTCGTGGAGCGCCGATGACGACTCCAGAGCTTTAGTTTCCATTCAGACACAAACACCTGTATCAGCACCGGTGAGTCAAACGGGGAAAAAAAAGGGTCCTGGCTTTAATTGAAGACAAATGTCGGCATTGTCAAACAGAGGCCTGTCGAGAGCCTGGTGCTCACTCACACACAAAGGGCTTTTGCCTTGACATACACATGCACACATCCCCCACCCCCACCCCCCACACACGCACACACTCACACACACACTCACACAAAACTGTGGACAGACGTACATTAAAGTACCGCTTTTGAACAAAACTACTTCTAAAAAGTTTTATCTGTATCTGAGTAATTGTTGAATTGCGCATGTAATTGATACCGAAAAGAATCACGATTTGCCTCAATGAAATACTAGCGCAAACTCTAAATGACGAGGAGAGAGGCATGCGGTGATAAAAAGGTAACTTGTTCTCATTGGTAATAAGGGCCTGGGGAGTTGTGCAAGTGGCTGCCAGGCCAGACAATAAGTGCGCTCCTGAAGTCCGCTGGCACGCCGATCCACAGCGGAGACGGGAGGGGCTGGTACACACACACACAGACTACTGAGATGCTATCGCGGCTAATTTAATTCCTTTATCACAGACAATTAGTCGCTCTGCTTCGGCTCCCTGTGGGTCGCACTTTATCTCCCCATTTTTCTCCACTCTTTCTCTTTCCTCCCCCTCTACCTTCTCTCTTTCTTTCTTTCTTTTCTCCCCCCTCTCTCTTCACTCTTTCTCCCCGTCTTTGCCCTGACGGCAAAACCTCAACTCACCCCATCATCCGCCGACTCTGTCACGACTCATGTATGTATGCACACCCGGGCACTGCTTTAGTCTCCAAACAAGCTTCTTGCAGTAAATTATTTCATCATCCTCCTTCTGGTTAAAATATGACATCAACTATTAATATTCCATACTTAATGGTATTAAATTGACCTTGTGTTACATATTCAACAAGCCTCCAGTGGTCACGAATCAAATTTATATCGAATCTAATTAATACAACATGAATATTATTTATAACCTTACTTTTTTTGAAAGGCCCGTGTGACTTCTATTTCTGTCAAACTGTTTCACATGTTAGTGAATATTTAATTATTTAACACCTTGGCAGCCGTTAAAAATTATGCGATCCCTCACTTGCAAAACCCAGAGGAGTATCGTATCAAGAGCTCCCACATGATGTTGACGACTAATGAAACATGCTCCCATCCACCCGGACGGACGACGTCATTAAAATGCCGGTGAAAGAGGACGCTCTGTGGCCGGGGTGATGCTAATGAAGCTGTGATGTAGAAAGGGAGCCAGCAGCTCTCACTGCCACGGGACCCCGTATCAAATGCACACACACACACACACACACACACACACACACACACACACACACACACACCCCTGCCAAGCTCCAGATCACTCTCCCTGACGGGGCCATAAAACTCCAGTCGACTTTCAGAAACTTTTTTTTTTCCGCGTTTCTAGCCTAAAGTCAGGTTTTGCTTGTATGGAAGTGCTTTTGCCGTCTGTCTCGGAGACAAGCTGCATGTGCTGTTAATAATGTTGAAGTTTTTTCCCCACACCAAAAAAAAAAGTGTAACGCATAACTTTTGGCCTTATCAGCTCCCAGGCATCAGAGTCTTTCCTCAGCCACCCATCCAGCAGCTAACAGTAACGGTGTTAAATGGGGGAGATAAGCAAAGCCCAAGCTGCTTTGTGGGGGGGTGGGGTGGGGGTGGAGTTGATGGGGTAGTTGTTGGAGGGGGGCAATCAGACCTTCCCTAGGTCAAGAGGCTGCACAGAGCCCTAAAAGTGACAACAAAGGCAACTTAATTGCCTCCTAGGTCTTCAATTAGCACCTGTTCAATGGCAGACCTGCCCCCTCGTTAGCAGGGCGAGCGTGGAGGAGATGTGGCCCGTTCCCCTTACACAGCACTGCTGCCCCCCACCCCCCCCCACCCCATCCCACCCACCCGCCCTCCAAATCTCATCCCCCCTACAGGGACACTTCCACCCCTCCCTGCCATGGCATCACGGGTGGCTTGTGTGGTTCTGCTCTCTGGTGTCACTGCTTTGCTTCTCCTTTGACAATCTGAGAACATTTTAGTACTGAAGATACATGTGTGTGTGTGTGTGTGTGTGTGTGTGTGTGTGTGTGTGTGTGTGTCTGTGTGTGTGTCTGTGTCTGTGTCTGTGTCTGTGTGCGTGTGTGACACAGACAGACAGAGAGAGAGAGAGAGAGAGGGATGGGGGTGGTATGGTGTGTCTGTGTGTGTGCTTGCATCCATGTGTATAAATACATTAGTTCACCTTTCCAGTACTCTCTGAGGAAGATCCATTCCTGTGCATCTGATTTTTCCACATCAAAACAACAAAACCCCTCTCTCTTTTGTGATATAGTCCTAACACCATAGCTGGCATTGCAATGTACAGCTCCAGCAGGCCGGGTGGGAATGGATTTTTGCGTCGAACAATGCCATAAAAATGCCATGGAGACAGACTGATGCTGAAAGGGCCCCTATTCAACCCCAGTGCTGTGAAAAGCCCCCGGAGAGAATAAGGATACTTCAGGCCTGTCGACTCTCGGTAACCCGCTCTCTCCATCCCCATTAGAAACAATAGCCACAAAGGAACCATAGTGCTCTCCCTTAGCGTGAAGTGCCGACCGCATAGGACACCCTCCCACAGCTCGATTGGACCGGAGGAATGCGGTGTCCTCAACAGCGGCCGACTAATTAGCCGGGCATCACAGGGGTTAAATCTCTGTGGGAGTTTTTTTTTTTAGCCCTGCGGTGTAGCCCTACATGTAGACTCGAGCCATGATTTCCACTATGAAAAATTGTCTTGATTTTGGTTGGATGGGACCACTTCTGTGACGAAGAATGTTGAGGGAATGGAACTGTGGTTCCTGGAGCCAGATTCCATTTACACTGTGTGCACAGTTCTACAAGTCTTATCACAAAACCCAAACAGGAATTCTGCAGAATTCTTCACCTTGGAACAAGGAAGGGAAATCCAGACCTAACGCAGTGTGAACTGGAAAGTATAACAATTGTGCACTGCAACCAATAACTGAGGAGGTGGCCGGTGATGCCAACGATAATACACCATGGTCTCACCATACAGGTGGCTGTGAAATGTCCAGAATGTCTCTCCGTCCATCTGTTCTGTGTGTGTGTGTGTGTGTGGATGTGCAGGCACCTAAGCCCTCGCGGAGGGGAGAGCGGAGGAGATGAGGTGTTCAGCTATGAGGGTAAATCATATCTGCACTGAAGAGAGCTGTCCAGCTCGCATCAAACATCACCTCTCGCAAAGTTCAGTGAGAGTTCTGTAACAACAGAATGGGAATTCTTGCAGACCTATTTGGGAGAATCTCACAAGCCAAAAAACATAACCATAACTTTGACAAGACTCTGTTGTTTCCTGCAGATCTGCTGCCTAGGCAAGTGAGACAGGCAAACAACAGCCTCTATTAAATGAAGACATTATTGTATTAGTCACACAGTCACCTCAAGTAAGATGCCTGTCAAACTTTTACAGGAAAATAAACTGTGATTGAAGCTGATGCCTTTAAGGCAAAGCAATGCTTCCTGACTTGTCATGTTTTTTCATTTCTCCAAGGTAAACAGACGTCAAATAACTTTGAACTTTAAGTCAGACACTTGATGTAATCACCTTTTCCCTGAAAATAAGTGAGCATATTACTTATATAAATCCTTCCCTTCCTTTCTCTCTCTCTCCCTCTCTCTCTTTCTCTGTCGCTCTCTCTCTCTCTCCCTCTCCCTCACAGCAGATAGGAAAGTTCACGCACCAGGCCCGACTGGGCTGTGACTCAATCGGCGGGCAGCCATGGAAGCGAGAGGCAGTTGGGTCAGTTATGTTTCCATCCACTCCGGATCTGAGGACCATTCATCTCGAGACGGACTACGCCTATGGAATGTGCGTCAATCTGAATGACTGTGTGTTATCTTGGGCAATGGCCTTTGGTGGGCTAAGGCGGGCCAGCTATCACCTGCAGCGAGGGATACTGTACACGTACACGTGGAGAGCCAGCCTGCCAACCTGTGCTGTCAGCTACACGCTCTGGACGCTGACACCAGCGGAGTACTACAACGATGGTTATTTAAGTCATTTAACCTGGTTTAGTTAACACAGAACTAGTTGTAAAGCTGTTAGTAGAAGAGACCAGGGTCTTCATTCTCTTAGCTAAACAAATGTCAACGGGCTCTTCTTCTTTCATGTTTATGACTACGTCTGGGTTAAATAAACCTGGTTTGTCACTGAACCACCTTTGTAGTATACCCCCGGCTCTTCAAAGCAGCTTAGGGGGCCTCTGCTTCACGCTTCAGAATCAGAACTGTGTATATCAACAAAGAAATGTGTCAGGTTGAAATGAAAGCGAGATGAACAGATATGTACAAGCCATACCATGAATTTCACTTCAGTTACATCTCATCAGCTGTCCAAACTCAGACTTAAATAAACATGTAGCAGACTTGCAATGACAACTGTCACTACAACAAGCACTACTGCGCCTTCTCCAAACATTCAAACAACAATACAGGATGAGCCGTTCCAAGCACGGCCCCAGGGCATTTTTTCGCTCCTCTGATTTATCCATCCCAGTCTGGTCTTTAGTCTTCCAGCTGAAGAGTGGGAAACCTCCCCACTGCCCCACCCCCACACCCACCCTCTACACCCCTCCTTAGAAACCTCCTCCCCGCTCTTCCCCCTGCCTCATTAGGGCTGTGCGGCGTGACGGACATCGCACCAGGTGCACCAGGGTCTTTAAGCCCTCTCTCACTCATGACCCTGCTCCTCTGCCCTGCAACCCCCCCTTCCCTGACACACACACACACACACACACACACACACACACACACCATACTACACCACCACCACCTTACACCACCACCCCTTCCCTGACACACACACGCATACACACGTACACACACACAGCCCACCACCACCACCACCACCCCACACCCTGACACACACACACACACACACACACACACACATACACACACACCACCACCACCACCCTTTAGCCCCTACCCCCCACCCACCCCCCCCAACTGCCTCTCAATCTTCACCCCGGCCGATGTGGCGTGACACTCCGGAGACTGGGCCTGCCCCTGCTGCAGATGTCATTAGCGTGTGTCACTTTGCCGATTTACCGTCTTCGGCCGGCTTTAACAAGCCTTCACGCTGCTTTATTGGAATGCAATTCCACCGCGGCGGATTTTTCAATAAAATTTATAGAGCATGAAAATGACTTCAGTTGGGCAGAGAGGAATGGCTTGGTGGTGGTGGGGGGGGGGGGGGTTGGGGGGGGCCGGGGGCTGGTCGGGGAGGTGGGTCGGGGTGGGGGTAGCCATGGGCTCCGTGCTGGTCAGGGCTGCCCAATCTGCCTTGCCTGGAGAAAGACTCCATTCTCTATCAATCAGGAAAAGAGAAGAGAGAGAGAGCGCGCGCGAGAGAGAGAGAGAGAGAGAGAGAGAGAGAGGGAGAGCAAGAGAGCTCTTCAAAGGGGTGTGTGGGCCCTGCTATTTTAACACGCTGATCTTTTCTATCGCTTTAACAATCTGTCAATTAGTCCAAAGAGTCTCCGGGGGTAGATTGAGCGCCGGCACAAGTGTGCCATAAAAACACTGTTAAGCCGGCTCCTAACGCCTGCTGCGGAACTCAGTTTTAGTGAGCAACATATTTAGCATTTCTGTTAACCACTCTCAAGAGTCCCCCAGCATGCAAAGAATCACACCTGATACAAACATTTAATGGAAAGCCATTTTCATCCATGATATTACTTTACTCTCAACCAGACACTGTGATAATGTCTTAGGATTAAGATTTATCTGTACATGTGAGAGTTTACATATTTGCCAGTGCTCTTGTTGGAGTTGCTATAGAAATTAGCCATAGTTAATGAGCTTGTAGTTTTATAATTGAAAAGTGGGTTATGTGGGAAGATGTAGTCCATGCGTTTTATCAGTCAATAGAGGCATTTTATGTCAGCCTTTTGAGTAGAAAGAATTTCTGCCTCTGTGTTTCTTTAGTACAAAAAATCTCCACCAGATACGTTTTCAAAGGCTTACATACATACATATACATTTAGAGAGCGAGAAAGAGAGAGAAACAGAGAGGAGGGGAGGAAAAAGAGAGACAGAGGGAGATTTTTTATATACCCAAACACATGCGCGCGCACACACACACACACACACACACACACACACACACACACAAACACACACACACACACACACACACACACACACACACACAACCATATACACACACACACACACACACACACCCATATGCACACACACACATACACACACACACACACACGCACACACACACATACACACACACACACACACGCACACACACACACCGTCTGTCAGATGCTGAGTTACGGTCCCCTTCTGGATGGGGGCCTTGTGCGTTTGGGAGCCCCTCACAGCCTGAATGTAAATAGAGGGCTGCTGTTCTGCCAGAGAGGCATTTCCACTGTCCTCAGACACTGCACGGATAAAACAGAAACCTGCCCCACTAAACACTCCCAGGCCCCTAGGCAGCCTCTGCTCTGCTCCGCTGCGCTGCGCTGTGAAACGAGGAGCCCCCCATTTCATTTCAGCATTTTTCTTTTTCTCGAATCTCCTCCCCCTCCACACGTCCAGCACACGGTCTCTCCCGCGGAGAAGAGGGACCGGGCAGGAAGTAAGTCGGGACCATAAATTTAAAAAAAAGCCCACGGTGACAATCCATCCTGCCCTGACATGTTTATTGTTCCTTTTTTTTAAAAAAAACGTTGTCCTCAGCTCTTGGCCATTTCCAAATGACGACATTTCCAACACCCCCCCCCCTCCACCTACCCAAACCACCCCCGAAGCCCTCGAATCACTTAGCTGTCTCTTTTCGCACCTTCTGAAGCAGTTGCTTTTCTTTGGGCCACATAAAGGAATCAAAGGCCCAGCATGGCTCCTTGAGCCTGCTAATTGCGTGTGAAGGCTGAGCCTCTTCCGATTCAGTCCCCAGCACATACACACACACACACACGCAGGCTGGGGCAGGCTGGGCCGACCACCCCCCCAGCAAGCCCCCAGAACCACCGCAGGCTCTACCAGGTATTCTCATTAGCAATTAATCACCACACAGATAATGCCTTTCACATCCTCACTGACTGAGTCCAACACAGCTGAGTGTTTATAGCATGGCGGGGGCTTAGACTGTCAACGTAGGATGTCTATGCGAAACACAGGGCATTTTAAAAATAGTTTATTTCCTATTGACTGTTAATATACAGGCAATAAATTTGAATATTGTTTATAATATATCAGCTGTAAGCTGTAATCATCAAAATCAAAACGTGAAATGTTTTTTTCACATTGTGTGTCGTTAATCAACATACTATAGGAGTTTCAATTAATCAATTAAATTAATGAAATGAATTAACTTTTCATGATATGGTAATTTAGTGAGATGTGTCTGTATGCTGTGATTAAAAAAAATGCAAGGTTATGCTATCTCTGCACTTATCCTGAATGGGATAGGCTGGCTCTTGAGGCACAAACAACAGGCTTTGGTCGTGCATTGCACAAGTGAATACAGAATTTTAAACAGGGAGAAGGAGGAGGAGGAGGAGGAGGAGGAGGAGGAGGAGGAGAGGAGAAGACCATTTTGAAACCTGGCAATTAAATTCATTGTAAGAAGTGGCGCTGCTCCAGTAATAACAGTGGAGGTTCTGCGTGTGCTATGGGGCATTTCAGCAGCTGGTTTCTCTGCTGGAGATTGATTCTGACAGTGATGGAGCCGAGTTATTGTTCCTGTACTCGTTCCATGACCACAATTGTCACAGGACATTGCCATGTCATTCCACTCCCAGCAAAAACTGTCCAACGGGGACATGGAGGAATGGGTCGTGACATTACGACAGTGGCGTTTGTAAAAAAAATTAAAAAAAAAAAAACCTCTCAGTTTCTTTCTGTGAGGTTCGTGGAAATAATTTGTTTCGTGGTTATACCACCAAACACTATGCGTGACAAAGAAACGTGAGACAGATATAAAAAAAAGCAAAAGGCTGAAATTTTGACCACAGGAGAACTAATGCAGAAGGGGTCAGCCATGGGATGGAGGGGAAAGCTGGGATACAAAACCCAGCAGCCCCCGAGCAATTAACTCACCAGTGTAAACTAATTAGGGGGAAATGATCAGGGACTTCCTTGACCAAGAGCAGAGGTGGGATTGTGCAACCAAGATCCCCTTTTGGTGACCGTGTCATGGTTTGGGTGACAGTGTAATGGTATTGCTATTAAATAACAATTACCAGCAAGGCAAGATGCTAACGAGCTTTTAATGTCTGTATTGGAATGACAAAGGTGAGGCAAAGGTAAGCATGAACAAAAACACAATAACAATACAAAAAAACTGAAAAAATGCCTTGATCAACTGAATAGTTCTTAGTTCTTCGTTACACAAAACTTGGCACAAATTTCATATTTTTTAGAGTTTATTAAAGAATTATATATAAAAAAATATGTATGCAAAATCTTATCTTTAATAAACTCTAAAAAATATGATATTTGTGCAAAGTTTTGTTTAGAGCGCAACACAGCAATTTTACAACACGTTTTACAACACGTGTACGTCCATGAATTAAACTGGAAATGATAAATGTCACGGGCTTGTGAAGACTTGAGTAATAAGACGTGAGTAATAACGAAACAAACTAAATATGGCCAGATGTAGGAGTATTGGTTTGTCAAGGGACATCCATAAAGGCCTGTGTCCAGCAGGTTTGGTAAACAGCCATGTGAGAAGGGAAATTACTCCATGGTTTATGTAAGCACAATGTGACCTTTACAATCTTTTTCGGTACAAATTCATCTGTGTTTTCATTTATTTTGGCAGACCACATACTCTAAGTATATTCACTGGGTCAGGAAAAATTGTCTGTGATCACTCAATTGGATGTGTAACTAAATTCATAAGGGAAAATGTTATAAAATAATAAGCTTAATTCTACAGATTATATCGGTGACCTGTGCAAGGTCAAATAACAAAACTAACACAGGATCAGATGTTTGTGGTTTATATGCAGTTAACAACAGATTTATCTTTAAAATGTGACAATAAGTAAACGCTGTATGCTATTCTTTTAAGTTACCCTCTAAGTGTGTCTTATCGTGACTTTCATCTGTATGAGTGTCGTGACCACAGCCTAATCCACCGTAAACTGTGAGAAGAGTCTGCTATCAAGTCGGGTCCTGTTCAAATAAAAAAAAAGTGTAATTTCCGACCAAGTTCATCCACCATGCTGTCGCATAACCCAAACACTACTGCTGTTATGCTATTTCTCCGTCTAATACCCCCCTTTTTTCTCCCTCTGTTTGTTATTGAGCCACTGAGCTCATTTAGTTTCCCACCCATCTCTATGGAAACCAGATACTGTATCTCCGCTGAGCTATCCTGTGGAAACACAGCTTGCTCTCTCGGATAAATAAACGCTCGCTCGCCCGGGGGCCCTGAAAGCAGTGTCGCTACGGAGGAGACGGCCAGTGTGCTGATCCCCATCACCCTGTCAGACACGGCCGCACCGCACACACACACACACACACACACACACACACACAGGCAACCACACACATACACAAACACACACACACACACACTCACAAGCACATACATACCCACACACACACTCATATACATACTCATGCACACATACACATACACACACACACACACACACACACACACACACACATACACACAATTGTACATCCCACAGCCATGGCTGTGTGGGCAATCTAGCAAAGATGTTGGAAGACATTGCTGTGGCTGGTCAGCTAGTTGAGAGACATGAGCTGTCTTTCAGCTGTCTTTACCCCCCTTTATGTATTTTATTTCTCTGCCAGGTCTGGATCAGCAGAGATTTGAAGTTATGGCACGAGGAAGTGACCTGAATCCCAAGACTGGCTGGCTGGCTGGTTGGCCTGACTCAGGGAAGCTGAGTGAGTGAGTTTGCCCCCCCCCTGCCTCCGACTCCACCTCTGCCTCTGCCTCTGCCTCTGCCTCCGCTGGCAGAGCTCCAGTCCCACCTGTGCGGCATGCGCCCACTGGGAGAGAGGAGACGAGGCACGTATCGATCATCCCACCGCGGCTTTCATCTCCCGCCAGCGCCCCGACCCGGTGGGGGGGTGTGGGGATGTGTGTGTGTGTGGGGGGGGGGGGGGTGCGGGGAGGAGGAGACAACCGGTAAAATATGAGGCGTGCTCAGAAAGCCAAGCCAGGAGAACGCTCACAAATCCCGGGAGCCTAGTAGGATGCACAGGGGGGACGGGAAGGGAAAGGCAGAGCGCCGAGGGATGATTGACAGCTGGGCTATTTTTGGGAGCCCTGACGAACGGCTGCCCAACGCCGCTCTGTCTGCCCCTGCTCGTCTCTTCCAAGTCCTCTCTCCAAGCGAGAGTGTGCTGATGCTGCCTTTTAAAGAAAATAAGGGTTTCGCAGAAATCAGCCATGGTGGTCGCGGGGGAGGCACAGAAATTCATTTCCCCGTCTGAAGGGGTCTGGAAACCCCAAATGTCCGTAGCGTATCATATCATAAGGCAAACACCAGCAGTGCTGCTTTAATTTCCTTATCACTTTAATAATTAGTTCCTACTTGTTTGCTTTGTCGTGCGTCTGACTGAGGCTTTTTCTCTCTGTGAATGGCAAATAGTGTAACGCAAAAAACACACATCCCCTTATCTAAAGTCTGGGTGCTGGACCACGGAACAGGCCTACACCATGAAGATGATGAACGACACTACTGAAAGATTTGTGGGAGCACATCACTGGTGTTGTAAAGTCTATCTTTTTTAGTGAGGGACAAATAGCACCAGAGACAGAGATACCAGCTTCAGAACGTAAAAGTCCTGCTGTGTATTATTTCTGTCTGTGCAGTTAACACCGGTGATTTAATTAATATTAATTAGCCAATCCGCCTGCCTGATAATGATAAGTGTGCTCATTAGGATCAGCTGGTTAAATATAGTGCAGTATGGGGGGGTACTTTCTTGGGCTGGGATCTCCATCTTTGACTAACGCTCTGCACTGCACTGCACTGCATGGGGCCCTTCCCTGGTGCCCCTTTTACTTTTTTGTTTCCTGTTCAGGGGCCACTGACAGTAGTGCCACTGAATGGAGGCCCCCACATAGACACAAGCAGCCCACACACCCCCCAGCCCAGCCCGTGGGCCCTGGCCCCCAATAGCCTACATATTAGGCCTCAAACAGAGAGACGAGAAGGGGAGGAGGGGACAATTAAACGCAGTTAGTGGTGGCATGCTGTGTCAGGCTCGGGAAAGCCTCTTTAATGAAACATCAGCTGTAAATTAGCGGCCTACGCCTCAGCTCCTTAGCTACCCAGCAGGAAAGCTACGCTAATTAATTTCTTCCATTGTTCTGGGCTGGAACAAGCTGGGAACGGAGGAGTGTGCCTCATGTGTGGGTGTTTGTGTGTGTGTGTGTGTGTGTGTGTGTCTGCATGTGACAGAAACACACACATACACTATGTGCACATGGTAGGATCGTATTGGATTTCTCCAAATCCGATGTTGCTACCCAGCGGGTGGTCTGTCCCAAAATCCAAGTGCACATGGAGTTTGTGTAATCCGATAATGGTCAGAGACCTGGCCGACTTCGCTATGCTAGGTGGCGCTGTAGTCCTTTCAAGAAGTGATGTTAGAACTACTTCCGGTTGATGGCTATTAAATAAAGAAAATAAACAAACTATCTGGCGGCATACGAACAAAGATGGCATTCGACAAGTATCACAGAGCAGCATTCATGTACATGTGCATTTTGCTGTGTTTGGAAGTCCATATGAATAAACAAAAGCGTTTTTGGTTTCACTGATACATGTGCAGTACGCAAATCCAATACAATACCGTGAACAAGGTGGCACCAAGCGAATTAACATTGGCTTAAGCCAGGGGTACTGGATTCGCGAATCCCGTCCCTGTGCGATCTTTAGCCTGTGCACATGAATTCGATACAGTTGCAATCTGTTTACAATCGGATTAACCTCGTCCATGTTCATTTCAACATGCAAAACTGTTGTAACATGTCAATGATACTTATTGTCAAAAAGCTCCCTCTGCCACTGAAACTGATTTTCTTTTGTAGTATGTACTATGGGTTGGTGGTGGGAAGTTATTGGGCACGAAACTCCTAGTTGTACAAGGGTGAACAGACAGACACCTCTATGCTATCTCAAATGTTATCTTTCAAACCAACTGAGGGATAGGTTATATAGGATAACGGCTAATTG